>JZKD02S1617456.1:16498-28269 GCA_000966675.3 Picea glauca
TATGCTCCAACACCAATACACATGCAAAGAATATAACACATACCCAACAATACCATGGAGCACCACTTCTCATACACCCCTCATCACAAGTGTGTGTCATATCTTTTAATGGAACTGAAACTAGAGATACCGTTCCTCCCACGGAGGCTTCTCCACCCCTCAACGTCCCACTAGTTGAATAAATTCTACCTCGGGAATTACCTGAGAACCCTACGACACCACTTATCCCTGACTTCACCCTTCCCCGGGGGAAAATCCTAGTTTGGGAAACAATCCCCCAAGCCATTACTCAAATTCCCTTCTTCTAACCCCCACCGGGAGTACAAGAATTTCAGGTAGCCGCAATGCTTACCCTTCCCAACATGGTGCTCGCCATCCCTGTATGGTATCTACACCCACGTGAGATGGTTCCTCAACCATCCCTCCCTCCTCAGTCAGAGGGAATCCCAATGCAGATTCCAGTACTAACTCTGGCCATGCCACCCTCACCCCCAATCGCCATCACCACCGCTACAGCTGGGGGCAGACGGAAGAAGAAAGATCCCACTGCTCCACTTCCTTCCCAAGTTCAACCTCCTTGTGCACTCTAAGAAATAGAGGGACACCCCACTAATATATGTCCTTCCCTTCCGGAACTACGCAATCTGATTCAATTCTCTCGAGCAACCCCATTGCTCACCGCTTCACCAGGAACACCTGGTACTACCACAGCATCCCCTACTATAGGTAGTAAAGGGCTATGAACCAAATTCATGTGTACCATCTGTTCAGAGTATGGTCACTATACTCATCATTGCCCAACTCTACCTCAGTTTCGATAGACATTGACGGCAGTACGCCAAACCTTTCAGCAAGATCCCTCTCCACCAACACCTTCGAGTACCCATGTCATCGACATCCATTATGTCTCAACCTCAGTCACTAAATGAATGAGACACTCTTTCTCTCTTTGTGACTCACTTTCTCATTTCACGTACCAATGTCCTTTGATCATCGAATACAGGCGTCGTCAAATAACCCTTATTCAATATCCTACGACCACCTCACTTCCTGTGATGCAAGTGATTCCCCCTATCCCTTCTCCAGATATTGTTCACATAACATCCCCTGAACCTAATTCACTGTCCATCCCTCCATGGTTCATGGATAGACTGTTTGAGGATGTTCCCCCAAATCCTCCCAATTCTCTAGTTCATTTCCCCCAGGAAATCTTACCCTCGACCATAGTTTACAACCCACAGTGTCTAGACATTTGGTTTATGTCAAGCATGCCATTGCACCATAGTTGTGATACCCCCTCTACGTCTTCACCACTTGGAGACAATCATATGGTAACAGTCACCCATGTTACCTCCCTGTATCCCCTATATTCTCGCATTTTCCATTGCGACGAAGATATCCTTAAAGAACTCACTACCCCCGATTTCCCATGGAATGCGCTCCATCACAAAGCGCTTTTTCTCTCACAGGAATCCTTTGACCCTACTCACCAAGCCTCCATATGTGCAATTGAAACCAAGTATTTTATTCCATTAGGGAATATACACTAGTTCAACAACCCTATCCCTGCCCCCGATGCTTTTGAAGAAGGTAACATGGCCAATATCTCCCCCACTGTCAAAATCAACATTTCCATCAAACCAGGAATCGTAGAGGAAATCATCATTGGCATCGCATGCTCCCCTGAGGAACTCACAGCTTACAAATATCTCTTTCAGGAATACCGGGATATTTTTGCGTGGTCATATATGGATATTCCCGACCTCGATCGTTCTATAGTCAAACATTGCATTGACACATGGCCAGGTGTCACCCCAGTACATCAAAAGCAATGCCCACTTCACCCATCCAAATTCGTGGATATCAAAGTCAAAATTGACAAGTTACGCATTATCGGGTTCATATACCCCATCGCGTATACCTCATGGGTCTCCAACCTCCTCTTCGTTAACAAAAAATATCGCACTATTCGCATCTACACCAACTTTCGCAGTCTCAATCATGCTTGTCCCAAAGACAACTTCCCAACCCATTTCATCGACCAAATTATCGATGATTGTGCTGGCCACGAGGCCTTGTCCTTCATGGATGGGTTCTCCGGATACAATCAAATCCAAATCCATCCAGTAGATCAGTATAAAACTGCATTTACCACCCCATGGGGTACTTTTTCTTATCGTGTCATGCCTTTTGGACTAAAAAACACAGGTGCTACGTTCCAACGAGCCATGACTTATTCTTACTTGGACGACCTCACTGCTCGATCCAAGAAATGAACTCAGCATTTAGATGACTTACGAGTTGTCTTTCAACAATGTCGCCAGTGAAATATCCGCTTGAACCCCCTCAAGTGTGTATTTTGCGTCACCGTTGGACGCCTCCTTGGGTTCATTGTTTCCCAACATGGCATCACAATGGACCCCCTCAAGGTCAAAGCTATCACAGAAATTCCACCACCTAGGAATTTGCACCAACTACAGAGCCTACAAGGCAAATCCAACTTTTTATGATACTTTGTCCCATATTACACCACCCACGCGCATGGTTTCCTTCGCTTATTGCATCATGATATCCCATTTCGATGGGATGAACATGCTCAAACCATTTTTGATGATTTAAAAGTGGCGCTATCCAACGCCCCTTTGGTTAGTCTTCCCGACTATGATCGTGATTACATCCTCTACTTGTTGGCTTCATCCATTTTAGTAGCAAGAGTTCTCGTCCAACTAGGGGATGATGGTCATGAGCATGTTATTTACTACATCAGTAAAAATCTTTCAGGACCACCCCTGAAATATAATCATGAGGAGAAACTTGCCCACGCAGTTGTCCTCGTAGTCCAAAAACTATGTCACTATATCTTTCTTCACACTACCAAAGTCATAGCAGATTCCAACCCCATGCATTACTTGCTTAGTCGATGGCAGATTAATGGAAAATTTTCTTGATGGATTGTCATCCTTCAGAAATACGACCTAGAGTTTTCAACTCCCAAAAGCAAGAAAGCACTCATTCTCGCCAAACTCATCACGGCGTTTCCCTCTGACGCTAAAATTTCACCCGTCAATATGGATTTTCCCAATGAAAACCTCTTCTACATCCCCTCGGATGACCCTTGGTATGGTGACCTTCTCGTCTACCTTCGAACACAGAAGTTTGGGTCTCATCTCTCTCAAGATAATCGTCGGTGCATTCGTCATCAGGCCCCTTAGTACCTCCTCATCGATGACGTTTTATACCGACGTGGGGTCAACACCATACTCCACCGATGTTTGACCCTCAACGAAGCAGACAAAGTCTTGAACAATTTACATAGTGGCGCTTCCGGTGACCACCTCTCAGGTATGTCCACCACCCAAAAAATCATTCAAGCAGGCTACTTCTATCCCACACTGTTTCATGACTGCATCCACGATGTCAAGCGATGCGACAAATGCCAGCTTTATGCAAACAAAGCACGAGCGCCACCCGCTCTTCTACACCCAATCATCATTGTCGACCCCTTCTGCAAATGGGGCATAAACTTCATGAATTACAATCCTCCATCTAGTAAAAGACACAAGTACATCATCATGGCAGTAGATTACTTTACCAAATGGGTTGAAGCCATGCCTACCTTCAACAATACCGCTGACACAACACCGCGTTTTTTCTTTAACCACATAATCACTCGTTTTGAAATTCCACTATAGTTAATATATGATCACGGTAAACACTTTGAGAATGAGATCTTCGTCGAACTCTCCTCATGGTTAGGCTTCTCCCATGATTTTTCCTCCCCATACTACCCTCAGTCCAACCGACAAGTCGAGGCTATTAACAAATTCCTCAAAAGCATGTTACAATGCATTGTCACCAAACATAAGACCAACTGGCATCATATGTTGTTTTCATAATTATGGGCTTATCGCACAGCAGTCAAAACTACTACCGGTTTTACACTGTTTCATCTCATCCATTGGATCGAAGCCACCCTCCCCATCGAGTGTGAAATTCCCACATTGTGCACCGTCATCGAGCTATTACCTGACACTGCTCCAATGGAGCAGAGCTTGCTAAACTTAGAGTTGTTGGATGAAGATCGTCGGTCTTCCTTACAGAATAATGAGGCAGCTAAAAAACAGTCCAAGGCCACCTTTAACTGCCATGTCAACCTTCACTCATTTAATGAAGGAGATATCGTCCTAGCCTACGATATCTCTCATGATACTCTCGGCCATGGGAAATTTGATTCATTATGGCATGGACCCTACACCATCCAACACTACTTCACTAAAGGCACATACATCCTGGCCTCTCTAGAAGGCTATCCTCTCAAAGAACCTGTCAACGGGTTATACTTAAAGAATTTTTATGCCTGAGCGTATTCATTCTACACTAGGCTTTTTCTTTGTACACATTTGTAGAGTTTTTAGTTTTTTTTTTTCACCTCCACTTATCATGTTTGATCTACCATCCATGTTATTGACAGATGCATCCTCCATCGGCCTACCACATCAGTTATGTTGACTGAGCTAGTCATTGGACACAGAATCTCACTTCGGCCGCTTCTGCCCTCTACACCCCCTCACATGAATTGATCCACTCCAACGGCATATGTTTGGGCTTAGACACAAGCAACCAAGCATAATACATTGTCATTATTGGTCTCCTCACCAAGGCCAGTCATCGCCACATTCGTCACCTTAGCATCTTATTAGATTCCCAGCTTGTCATCCTACAACTCAAAAATGTATACCGTGTCTGTGATCCTTGCCTCTTTCGCAAATACCTACAAGTTAGACTCTTATCTTGAAACTTTGATTCAATTATATTTACACATATTCCACGACAATTTAATCAAATAGCAAATAACATGGCTAACCTAGTATTAGATTGGCATTTATCACATCACGACATTATCACATATACATAAATCATCCAACATCGATCACGACATATAGATTAGACATCACAAAATATAAACACATGTAAACATCACAAAGATCCCAAAGATGTATATCCATATATATATATATATATATATATATATCGGTCAAAGTGTCATAAATGTTTACAAAAAAGTACAACATATAAATCGCCCGTAGGCAAGTGAGCCCCCTCACCCCTATAGGTACAAAATGGGTACCCCCTACCCTGTACAAAATGGGCTCGCAGGCCTATATAAATACAAAAAGATATAACCAGCACTCATGGTGCCCCCAGAGCTCCCCCACCCAATCCTCTGTCAGCAGGAGGTGCCCCACCAGCTGGTGGTCCTCTGGGTCTGGGGGGCAATCGACCAATCATCATTTCCCCTACTACAGATGCTCTACGGATCAGGGTCCACCACTCTGTAGGACCACCCACACACTTCTTTGAACCTCTCTCGTCCTGAATATGCGACCAGATGCCCTCCGGCACACCCTACAACACCACCTCCAACTGGCGTCGGAGATCATTTATCCCCCCGCTAGCCTCTACCTATGAAGCACACGATGGACCCACACCTGGATCATCAACACAACGTCTCTAGATGACCCTCACCTCATTTGCTAGCCTCACACCAGCCTCATCCCTCTGACGTTTCTCTCCCACCCACGGCAATCTCACTGGCCCCTGGCGCATCGGCTCCCCAACCATCTCCAACTCCCGACCTCGCGGCCCCACATCTGCAAACACAAAAACAAAGATAGATTCAACATCCATATACATATAAACATATGCTACACTATCAAAATCACAAAACATAAATGCACAAACATACCTTTCTAGTCCCAAACCTCTTCAGGAGGCAACACCATGTCTGGGTCGTGCCGGAAATCCATCCCACCATATGGGAATCACGGTATAATATGTGGCAAGTGGCACCACACACATGCCAACATGGTCGTAAAATAGTGGCCACCCTCTCCCCCTCTGTGTCGTACCAAAATCGGAGCCCACCACATCAATTGTGGCTCCTGCAGCCCTGCAGGCGGCAGCAAAACCCTAGGGTGCAACATGGGCACCCTCTCCAAGAACCATGCCACCAAGATAGATCCAAACGCAAACTCACCGAAGTCGGTGGTCCGAAACCAGTGTATTTACCCTATCATATTGGCATGCAGCATCAAACCCCAGGTGAAACAGTCCCCATCTAGGACACTCTGCATAATCCTCAGTTGACCACCACTGATCTGTTGAGTAGCTAAGGATCCATAGATCCTCACAATCATAACGGTGATGCACTAATGCAAGAGCACATCCATCGCCTCAATGTGGAAAACTAAACCTGACATGGGGTTCAACCCCATACAATAATCTCATGCCAAGTCTATCAAACGCACATCCCCTGGCAACTGGATGTCAGCAGGCAGGGCCATTCCCCGAAAGGGGAGCCCCATAAAAAAATACATGTCCTCAACAACTGAGAATGTCAGTTGTTGCCCCCGCACAATGAAGCATTGCATATCAGTGCTCCACATCGATATCAGATACTGAAGAAGGTACTCCTGCAACCATTTCAGTGGGCAGTCAAAGAAATTGAGCAGCCCACAGGCTGCCAAGAGTCTCTGAACACCAGTCTCCTCTTTCACCGCCTTCTGGAGGTGCTCCCAGTCTCACTCCCTCTAGTGGACTGGCATGATAAACTAATCACCTGCATTCACACAGAAACCCTTGGTCAACAATCATCATTTATCAAAAATATTCAAAAAATTCAAGTTTTCAAAAAACCCTTAGCTTCGCCTCAAGTGCGCGGTTGTCACCCCCACATGCGTGCATGTTCTTCACATAGTTGTGCATCAATGTGCAGTTGTAGGAGAAACATATGTGCATCAATGCGCAGTTGTCACACCCATAGGTGCGCAGTCATCCTCGCCTGTTCTCTACACAATTGCACAATAATGCGCAGTTGTCTGAGAAACAGCTGCGCACAATGCGCAGTTGTAATTCCAACAGGCGCGCATAACATGCGCACCTATTTTTCCCACCCACCTACCCCCATGCGCAGCTATATTTGACACAGTCGCACATCATGTGCGGGAGATGGAATTATACTCGCGCACCTCACCATAGGTATCCTTCCTTCTATCGCGCATTAGTGGGCCCACCCCTAAAAAATTTCCTCGTACAACCCCTACCCAAACATTAGAAACTATATACTGTGCAGGAGGATGGGACCACTAACTTGACTCTAGCAAATCTAGGATCGGTCAGCTCGAACTCCCGTAATCTTCGAAACTCCTCCAAATACTCTTGTCAACTCACTATAGCAGCGAGTACAAATGAGGTGGCATTGTGGGCTCCATAGCCATATATAGTCCCTTTTACCAAACTTCCACACTCAGTTACGGGAGCTCAGAGTCTTTGTTTCCCAATTTGTCTTCAGCCACGGGATCAAGGCCTCACCACCTACATAGTCACATTCCCCGAGTCACCATCTCCACTTGGCCTCGGGGGAGCATTTTTCTCGCATCACATCCAGGTACACATGCTCATGTTCAAAATTATCAAATAACTGTTATATGTTCCTTATCTTTAGATATTGTTCACGTCGGGTATTTGATTTTAATGTGTGCAGGTACTTGGTCATCACAAACCAGCGCAGCCCCTTCTAGTATATGATCGACACTGGCATGTAATCATTCCTTATGAATATCAATTGCATCTCCCAGTCACACCCTCCAACATTTCCCTTTAGGATCCCTACATCCATATTTGCAGTACTGTCACCTCCGCTACATTTTGGTATTGTCACCCGGTAGCACTCTCTCCCACATGAGTTGTCCCATTCATAGTCCCCCTTAGCACTTTGACACTCATGCTTCTTTCACCCCCCTAGGGATGGGAGTCCTGATAGTCTTACGCATTTTCGAGAATCAGCCACATACTCCTTCTCATAATTTTGCTAGCTTTCCCAATGGACTCCCAGGTTACCTCATCACGGTTCTATTTTTTACTGTGCCTTCGCGGTATCATTAACCCTTCATTTCATCCACAATCAGTTTTCCCATCTTTTGATTTCCCTCCATTCATTTACCTCATACAAAAACCCACCCATGGGGCCCCCACCCTCCACCAGTTCTCCACGCAACTTGCGCCCTCATAGGCCAAGCCATCCTGCACTGGGGCACCCGTTTCTGTATCCGTACACTCATCCCAAATTATTCTTTATTTATTTGGTAATTGTAAAAATCCTTTCTTTCCGGCATTTACTTAGGTTTTTGTTGTCACCCTTGATGACCTTTTTTCTGTCAAAGCAACCCATGTCGCCCTTGGTTGGGGAATTCACTATCCTCTACTCATGTTGACATCATCCATAAACCTCGAGTATCCCACAGTCCATGTACCCCTGATCTCTGAGTTTGTCCACTATGTCATGCCTCTGGCACAATTTAACCCCATGTCTAGCCGTCCCCCTGACGCTAGATATATTTTTACGGTTTTTGTCAGTCACCCTTCAAAC
Organism: Picea glauca; assembly: GCA_000966675.3. Lineage (NCBI taxonomy): Eukaryota > Viridiplantae > Streptophyta > Pinopsida > Pinales > Pinaceae > Picea > Picea glauca. Next base: position 24,927 of record JZKD02S1617456.1, read on the forward strand.
ATACCCCCAACCAAGGGCAGTCTTGAGTCTCACCACACCTTGACTTCGTCCATGTTCTCTATTAGTTCCTGATCTTATTTTTGTGGATTTCATGAAGCTAAATTCCCGCTCTCTGGTTGTCCTCTCTGCTGCTCTGTCCAAACTCTACCCAAAATCGAATCTTCCTCCCTGCCAGCTAGGAACAGAGCCTGTCTGGCTCCCTAGCTCCAGGATTCCGTGAGGATTCCTGGCCCCCGAGCCCAAAACTCCCAGCAACCTAGTGCACCCCTGTAATAATCCACCCAAACTCCAAACAGAAAAATACCACAGACAGCAAAATACAGTCTTTCTCTCCCAATAATGATTCCTCTCCCAAAATTTCATAATCCTCTCCCCCAAGTCCTCTTCCCCCTCGTATCCCCCTCATTCACTGCCTCCTCCTTCATTTAATTCCACCCACCTTATCCCTCCATTTACTACCTTATCCCTCCATTCAATACCCTATCCCCTGTCATACGTAAAGTTTTATAATAAATAAATTAAAGTTATTAATCCTTTAATTCTTTACCCAAACCTTAAATGTGTTAATTAATCAATTAATTAATTAATCAACATATATTAAACAATTAATTAATTTATTAATATTATTAATAAATAATCGTTATTTAACTAATACACACTAGGACAGTTAATTATTTAATTAACTATACTTGATAAACCCTATGCAACTATTTAACTAGGGTTGTTACAGAAAAGCCACGCAATCCTATGAACGGCACATTTATGGTTCTTGTCGACCCCTCAACTACTTATGGACCATCTCCCAACTTGATTTGACCCTCAGATCTGAGTTGAATCTGAATGGGGGGTTGGTCAAGGACCAAAGGGTGCCCTAAAGGGCCCCTTGTTCACACCAAGAACCAATTGAATAATGCCTTGAAGACATGCTATAAATGGAGGCCATGGGTGCACTGAGAATTTAAAATTTCTATAGTATTGTTATGCTGCCTCAATCCTCCCTTGAGAATCCTCTTTTCTCTTTGGAACATTCTAGCAACATTCCAATAGGCCATTCCAGTCACCTCTTGAGGGAATAGGCTTGTATTTCTTCACCATTTGCTTTCTTGTTTGTCATTGTAAGAAGAGATCTCCAATAGGGAACTCAAGAGCCCTCCCAAGGAGGAAGAGGGGATCCATAAGTCCTCCTTTCTCTATGTTGTTTTGCCAACTAATATAGGTATCCATTGGTGGCATAATCTTGGTCATTTGGTTGATTGATTTTGGTTCAAAGTTTCTTATGCATTCTAGTTTTATTTCCTTAGTTGTTTTTAGTTTATTTGCTTGTTTATTTCATGTGCTTGGATTATCTAACTCATGCACTAACCTTTGTCTTGTCTATCAGGCCCAACTAGACTTGTAAGTGCCCTTGTTTTGCTCACCCAAGTGACGAAATGGACAGAACACCAACCTTTTGATTTTATTTAGATAAAGTATTGATGCATGGATTGTTAAGATTTTTCATAACATGTTTGGAATATTTCTTTAGGATGAGTTTCTTTAGCAAAGGAAGTAATGCCAGAGGTGCTAATAGAGGCAGAGGAAATAATTGGAAAAGAGGCCATGAAAGGCATTTTGATGTTGATCCGCAAGAACTGAATCATGTTTTCCATGGTTACGATTTTATTTCTTTTTCACAGTTACATATAACATATATAAAATCTGCCTTAGTCTCCCATACTTAACACCTGTGGATAAAGTGATTGTTTTTTTTTTATTTTAAGGCTATAAACCCCGGGTGACATTCCCAACTATCTTGCCTTATCCTAGCAATATCTAAAAATGCTTGAGTAAGGTTCCTCATACCTTTTCCTCAACATTTATTTGGCGACCATACTGGGGATATCTTCCATATCTCTCTGGTTGACTGTATCACAATTGTATTTTATTTTTATGTTTTATCGGATTACTCTTTGACTGATTTTTCCATGACAGTACCTGTTACTAGACAACCCAAAATTGGAAACAGTCTTGATGACCAAACCAGCATTTCATTAACTTTATTCAACACTATTTTAGAAACCGCTAGTACTCGTGCTGAACTTGAATGTTCTTGGGAAGTAATTGAAAGGGACATAAATATTCATGAACATTGGGAAGCCAAGCAAAGGCAGCCCAGAAATCAACAATGACCTCCCTTTTCTTACCTCTTTGGTCTTTCATTTCATGTCCTCTAATCCTCGCATCTCTTGAAGGATAAGAGGCCTGTCCCCTGAAGCTACCCCTATTTTTGAAATAGGGAGGAAAATTGTCTTATCAACAAAACAAAGTGCTCTTAGGTGAAACTTATCTAATTCTGCCAGTTCACCTTTATCACCCATACCTATCACTTTCAGCATGACATCTGTGACTAGTGGTAGTGGCACCGCAGGTGCCTCCTCCTTGCAACCTTCTGCTTCATCAGTAATTGGTAGTATCTACAGTAATCAAATCCCTATTCAATCCACTACCAATCCTGATAAAGTCATAAAGAAATCTAGACTTTTCCAATTTGAGGAAGATGCTACGACCACCCCATGGCACGTATCTTCTCCCTTGAATCTCACACCAGCCACTCACCCATTTCCAAAATTCAAATATCATTTTCCTAGGTTCTTGGGAAACTATATTGTTACTATAAATGAACACCTGGTAGCATTTTCTAATGCTTTTCATAACATAGGGGCTAACGATAACGACACTTGCATGCGTTTATTTGTCAATTCACTCGAAGGGAAAGTTGTAGCAGATTTTTTTGATCTCCCTCCCAAAATCCTTTCCACTTGAGAAGAATTGGTTTATTGGTTCAAGTCCACTTATGGATGATCCAGATGGATATCGGTGGCCACCCACCTTTCCAACTGGCTCAAAACAGTTTTCTGACATTTTTGGCAATTTACTATTTTTAGCAGTTTTTCGGGTCCTGAACTTCTGGAGCCGTTTTGAGGCCCTAAACGACGCTTTTTGGGGTATGTTGCGGCAGCAAAATTTCATAATGAAATTTTGTCGAAATGTTGTAGTCCTCGGATAGATCTTTCTAATGAGGTATTATATGCCTAAAACGGAGATCGTATGCAAAAGTTACGACCCCGGGAAGTTGATGTACCAACTTACCCAAACGGGGCCCACATGACTCTTGGCGCTTCATCTCCTAGGGTTAGGTTTTTGGATGTCTAGGACTTTTGGTATTCCGTTTATTGTAAAAAGGCCTTGAGAGCCTCATTGTAATGATCTTCTTGCAAATGAGCGTTGCCGTCACATCTCTTCTCAGAGATAAGCCGCCACCATTCTAGCAAGCTTGTTTCCGCTGCATTTTACAGTTTCAGCT
>JZKD02S1617456.1:28279-45277 GCA_000966675.3 Picea glauca
TTCTTCCCATGAAATGAGGTACAAGCCCTTCTTGGGATCAATGATCCCAAAAACCCAAAAGATAAGGAAACGAAAGGGAAGAGGTGTGGAAAGTGGTAAGAAATGAGCGGGAATGGTATAATCACCCTTCAAGGAGACCCCCCAGTAGAAACCCTTTCCCCAAGGGTGATCCACTTACTAGGAAACCACGTCAACCACCAAGGTGAAATAAGGAAAAAGGTATAATTTCCAAGCAATTTTTTTCATAATCAAGAAATGACCCTTTGAAACATGTCAAATGCTTCAATTATTAAAGTGACACTTACCATGAGATCAGACTTATTACCTCATGAAGCAAGACCCATTGTCCTTTCTAGTCCATGCTAGTGGGGTTGATGTTTCTATGTTGTTGACGATGAATGGTGATGTGTGGTGGAGAGGAGGGGCTTTGTCTGCTCAATGTGTGCTCGACTAGTCATCTAGATCAGAGCACTCCATGTCTTCTACTTCTGGGCCTCGAGATGTCATATCCTTAGTTACCCCTAGTTTGGGGGGTAACAGGCTCAACACACACTTCTTGTCACCTAATTCATTCATTATCTATGCCATGAACATTTGCAGGTCTTGTGAAGGCACATGTACCAAGTCCAACTTGGCATAAGGTAATGGCTAAGGCTTTGGGTTAATGGATGCATCGAAGGCTATAAAGGCTAATGGGTTTAGTTCTAGAATCCTCTTATATGGATTGATGCACAGTAATGTAGCCCCAATGGTGCTACTTGCAACCATCTATTCTTGGGGCATGGGGTCGGCTAAAAATCTAGCAATTTTGAGTGCATGATAGAGCTCACCCAATTGTTCTGACGACTCTCGATGCAACAATTGTTGCACTTACAAATTAGATTGGAGCACCTTGACGATGCTCTGAATTGGTTTAGGGGAAGGCCCTAGTTCCTACCCTTGATCACTAGTGTCTATATCTTGGCCCTCCATCTGGGTGGTCAATATCCTATGCTTTACAGACTTCAAGGGTGTCCTAGAGGGGGATTCCTCTTTGACAAGTGTGGCATTGGTAGGCTACGATGGACTAGATGTGCACCCTTGTGAGTTGGACCCGGTGGTTGGGCTTGGTGCAGTCTGTGTTCGTTCTTCTTATACAAGTGGAGTTTGATCTATAGCGGGGTGTGTATATTTCCCCTAACCCTCTAGTTCTTTACCTACCCCTTGGGTCACACACTCATGCTTCCTCTTTGTCTCTGTTTACAAAATATCTATGTATTCATTTCATGCAGTCCACACCGACTTCAGGGACTAGGTGATGGCATTCTGAATGTCCTACTTGGTAATGCAAAATGGGTGGATTTTGGAAATAATTTGTTGATCTTTGAGCAGGATGATGAGAAACTTATGAAAGTCCTCTTAAAAAAGAAGGTAATCCTCATACCTGTCCATGGGGTTTCGCGGTATGAGGAAGACTCTCATAGTTGCTTGAATCATTTAGGTGTACCATGGTTGGAATTCCATGTTGTTCTCACGTTGGACGTTCTTATCCATGTTGTATTGCAACTCATTAAATTTGGGCACAAGGAAAGATTGAGTAACTTGGGTGTTGTACTCCCGACTCAATGGTGGCTGCCACACTATCATTGTGAGCAGGAGTAACACCCAATTGTAGTGAAACTCCTTTCCATGGTCCTGCGCATCCACACAGTCCTGGATGAACCCATTCATCAAGTATCTACACCAGCACATCTTGATGCCCCGGACACATCGCTCTGCTACCAGGATTACCACCAATGGGCACTCATCTTTTTGGCACTTGCGCATCATCTTACATGCAAGTACCTCCATGCAAAAATGAACTTGGGTACCACTGATAGTTGAAATGACTGCTCCTCTCGTTCCTCTATGCATACCATACTTTCGATACACCTCTTCTTGCAAGGCATCGTGTGCCATTACCGTGTCGGTGGGATCCTCCCTTGTTTTAGGAAGGCCCGAGACTTGGCACATTATTTCTATGTTGACTTTGTATGTGCAATCCAGCTAAAGGAATGTTCCATGCAATTTGTTGAGTAAGAAACAAACACATGAGTTGATGTTCGTGATGCACCCAAAGTGGGGGACATCCATTAATGTCATAATCCCTGATTTATAGATGTACTTTCGCCATGGCTTGGCAACCACCTTCCCTCTTTTAGTGAATTTTTTGTAATCTTCAAAGCGCAATTCAAGAAATTGTGCATCATTGTGTATGTTGTATTCCATGAGCTTGAGGCTGGGAATCATGCCCAGCATGGGTCCTTGGATGTGCACCTCGTTGGGGACTTCGACCATGGGAATTTGTGCTTCCTTTACTTCTTTGGATTTGGGTCACACTTTGGGCTTGCTGCTTGAGGCCATTTATTTAGTTGTCACTTGGCTTAGTTGCACTTGCTACACTGCTACACATTGTTCTCCTAAACTTTTATTTCCATCTGCTCGTGCCTAATCTGTAGGAGTCGAGTTCAAGGAACGCTCGACACAGAATTGGGGTTTAGCTTGCTCTATTCTGCACTTAGCTCTATGGTGGAAATGACTTGTTAATGGTGCATTGGGAACTTTAAATACTTGTGCAAGTCACTTCCCTCCATAATTTTTTCTTGCCAATCTATCCACTTTATTTCGCTGAATTTTTACTTTTTTTCGAGAAAAAAAGTCTGTCTTCATTTCTAAAGAAAAGGAAGTTACAATCCTTAGATGCCCAAGAACAACAAAAAAATATCTGAGAATAGGGATTAAAGAAGACCAAAACTAGACTTGACGATTATAGATTATAATGATAGTTTAATAACCAGAAATCGCCTACTCAACAAAAGCCACAGATAATAGTTTCAGTGCTACCCAAAAAGAACAATAAATCAAAGGAAAAATTATCTTGCCAGGAGCATAACTCCCCCTTGACATGTTCTTTGATCAACATGTGATTTTTAGAAAAGGAGAGTGCACTTTTGGAAATATCATCAACTCAAGTAATTAACTCTCTAAAAATATGAGCAAACATTAGAGAGTGGAAGGAAAAAGTGGAGTATTTTAGGCTTTGGCCTAAGGCTTCCAAGGCCAAATTTGAAGGTTGTAATTGATTATTCATCCACCCAATAGCAAGTTTAGAATCCTCAAAGACCTATAACACCTAAACACCCTTCCTCACGGCCATTTTAAGTAAAGCTAATAAGGATTGAAACTCACCAAGGTTATGGGTTCTCACGCCAATGTTCGCTTTACCTGTATAAAAGTGTTGTTAAAACAAATGTAACACAAACCTGATTTCGCATTTGCCTTCCTGACACACGTCATCAAAATATCACCACATCTGTTGTTTTTTTATCATAACTTCACTTATGACCCCATCCTTATTTGTTTTATTGGTCAGCTTATAGCTGGCCAAGAGTGACAAATATTGTTGGGAAATCTTAATTGTATATGGGACTTTGCCTTCAAAGATCCCTGCATTGCATGTCATCCAAATGCCCCAATAGATGAGCATGGGTAGGACCCCCAAAGCCTTTAGTGAAAGGCTCATAAAGAACTCTCTGAAGCAAGAGTTCACAGTGTAATTTTTCCATATGTGATGCAAACTCAATGCCTACTCAATCTCCTTCCAAATCTGCAAGGTATAGGAACATAGAATAAACAAGTGATTTTTTTTCACCATCGTTCTTGCAAAGATAACACATATTTGGACCTTTCTTTCCTTGGGTTTGTGAGTGATCCCACATAAGTACATGCCCATATAGAACCAGCTAGAAAAAAAAGCTTGCTCTTCAGGGGACAATGGATTTCCCAGATCTTCGAGTACCACCACTTAATTTTGACCTCTTGATTATTGATCAATGCCCCATATCCCAATTTAGATGAATATGACCCACCTAAGTTCAGTAAAATGGACATGTGACTTTTGTAGTTCATGTACAAAATTAAACCAAGCCTGTTGATATTCCACCTCGAGACCCAATTCTGCAGGCATGAGCCAAGATTGATTCCAAACGGTTGTTAGATTGGGATTCCCAATGCAACCCAAAGTGCAACGTCCTTCCTCATGAATTCGAGTTATTAGATTATCAGGGAGTAATACATTGTTGTCACAATCGATACTGGAATATTTTCCCACATGTACATTGGTTCCTGAACCAACTCTCCACGCAATATATTTACTAGTAAGTGGAAATTCCAGGGCTAAGGCTCTCCACTAATTTGAAACATTGAATGTGGTCTTCTACTCAGGTGGATCCAATCCAAGATGGTGTTTGGAAATATGTACTTGTCCACAAGTATAGGTCGCCACAAGTTATCTCAATTTATAAACACCTAGAGTAATTTGGCAGCCAATGTGCACCCGAATAGAACTATATATTTTAGTCCCCATTGCCCCATGCACTTGGGAAGCGCCAACTTTTTCAACGATACCATATGAGAGCCCAAGTAGTCCTTGCTACTTTTCCAAAGATAATTGAAACACATCTTGCATATACTATTAAGGATATTGATCCGGATTATATGAGAAGAATGAAATGAATACAGATTATTATTAAAATGTGCTTAACAAATAATAACAAAGATACAATAAAACTGGTTTCTATTCAATAAAGAAATAAGCTGAAAATGTAAAATGCAATGGAAAACAAACTTGTTGGAATGGTGGTGGCTTATCTCTAAGAAGAGATGTGACGGTTGTGCTCATTCGCAAGAAGATGAGTACAATGAGGCTCTGAAAGTATTTTTACAATAAACATGGATGCCAAAACCCTATACATCAAAAACCTAACCCTAGGAGATGAAGCGCCAAAAGTCATATGGGCCCCGTTGGGGTAAGCTAGTACATCAACTTCCTGGGGTCGTAACTTTTACATACGATCTTTGTTTTAGGCGCACGATAGCCCGTTGGAAAGGTCTATCCGAGGACTACACATCTTGCCCTAATAATTTAAATCCATATATAATTTAACTATGGAAAGCCTTAAAAACGTTGCTTAGGGACTCAAAACTGCCCCGAAAGTCGAGGACCCAAAAACAAGGAAAAAACTGCCAAACTGAAAAACTGCCAAAATGAACCGGTTGGAATAGGTAGAAGGCCACCAACATCCATATGGATCAATCCTCCCCACTTAGGAAACAATGGTCTCCATTGTGTTGAGTTCCCCCATCAGATGAGGAAATTTTTGTTGAATTTGGCCTCGGGTGAGCCACTTGCCTTGGTGCAGGAGATGCCCTGCTTTGACAACTCGATAAAGTTGGATCCTTTGTTGTCGAGTTCCCTTGACTTGTGTGTCCACAATATGATCACCGAATTCTTGTTGCACGTAATCAAGGTTGATCTCTTTTGGTTTCAACTGTTTTGTTATCTCTAAGGTGTCTAATAATGGTGGGAAATATGGCCGAAGGAGAGCCACGTTGAACACTGGGTGCAGGCCAAGGAAAGGGGGAATGTTGAGCTCAAAAGCATTTTCTTCCACATCCTTGGTGATGGTGTAAGGTCCATAATGGAGTGGGTGAAGCTTTCGATGGGGCCCTGTAAGGCGTTAGTGCAACCAAACTTTGTCTCCCAACTGAAACTTATGTGGCACCCGGTGTTGATCATGGAGTTGCTTGTACTTGGCATTGGACTTCTGTAAAATATCCTGAACATGTTTTGTGGATGTGTTGGATGCACTCAATGAACCGAGTGGCTTCATTATCTTCAATTGGAGCAGGGGCAGAGCCGGTCGAGGTGGTTGCAAGGGGTAGTGAAACATCCATGGGACCCTATGGTTAGAACCCCAACCTCATCTGAAAGGGGATATGGATGGTTGAGCTATGTAGTGCTCAGTTGTAGCTATGTTGAACAAAGGGAAGACTCTCATCCCATGTGTGGGGGTGCTTGGAATTGTACATGTGCAGGATATGCATGATCATTCGATTGATGACCTCAGTTTCGCCATTTGTTTGGGGGTGGAATGCAATGGATTTGTTGAGCTTGGTGTCCAGCAGTGACCAGAGGCTCGACCAGAATGTGTTGAGGAACCGACTATCCTGATCTGAGACAATGGTTTGTGGGATTAAAAAATGTACCCATACTCGTTCAAAGAAGAGCTTGTCAGTGGCCTCTACTGTGATTCTCTTCTTACAGGTGGCCAGAATCGCCATCTTGGAAAACCGATCAACAACCAAAAAAACACATTTATTTCCCCTCCTAGTGGACGGAAGGCCCGACATGTAGTCCATTGAGATGGATTACCATGGCCTGTCAAGAGTAGGAAGATGGGTGTACAGGCTCCGTTTCTTAGTGGTCATTTTGGAAATAATGCAGGCAGTACATGACCTGATATACTTTCCCATGTCCTATCAAAGCTTCAGCCAGTAGAAATGTTTTTGTAGTACTGCCACTGTCTTTTCGACGGTGAAGTGTATTGCCATCAAACTGTAGTGGGATTCCCAAATCAGCTTCGCTTGCTTGTTTGATGGAACACAAAGATGGCCCAAATGGCACAACATCCTGTCCTAAAGATGCAACTTAGTGACAATTGAGTTTGCAAATTAGTGACAATTGAGTTTGCGCCCAACATTTGGTAGGTGGTGGCGAAGTTTGGGTCTGTCTCATAGAGGTGGGACTATCCAGAGGTCTCATGGCCACAAGAGTCTAGCACTGTGGTAAGTGTCGTGATTGGAGGTCAGTTGAGGCAATCAACAACTCAGTTGGTAATCCATGTTTTATAATTGATGTTGAGGTGGAACTGTTGCAAGTATGTGGACCACTTCTAATGGCGGTCATTCTGCAATTTGCCTTGTGTCTGCATGAACTACAGTGGCTTATGATTAGTGTGGATGATTGTCTCCTTCCCAAGAATTGAATGTCTCCACTAGTGGCAGGCTTGCACAATGGAGTACATTTATTTGTCCTAAGTAGGGTTCTTATGTCCAACATCTGATAGTGTCTCACTGTGATAGGCCATGTGGTGGTCGTGATGAGTGAGAACGGTGCCCACATCATAGTCTAAAGCATCTGTCTCGATCTCAAAGGATTGTTGCAGGTCTGGTAATGAAAGTATTGGGGTTGATCATAAGCGTTACTTCAAATCATCGAACACTTTTTGTTGGGATAGGCCCCACACAAATTTTGCCTTACCACCACCCTGGTTACTTGGCTAAGGGGCCATGCAATATGGGAGAATCCCAACATGAACCTGCAATAGAAATTGACAAGGCCCAAGAATATTTGAAGCTAAGTGAGTGTGGTTGGAGCTGGCCAGTCATGAATGACCTGGATCTTGGTTGGATCCACATGTAAACCATGTTGATCAATGTTGTATCCTAGGTAATGGACCCTGTCCATGCCGAAGGAGCATTCTTCCAAGTTGGCATATAGTTTGTGTTGCCACAGGGTGTGCAGAACCTGTTGAATATGTTGCAAGTGTTCTACCCAAGTCTTGTTGTAGATGAGGATGTCATCCAGATACACCACTACAAAAGTATTGGTGAATGGTCGCAGGATATCATCCATCATCCTCGTGAAATTTGTTGGAGCATTTGTCAAACCAAAGGGTATGACCAACCATTCAAAAACACCTTATTTTGACTTGAATGCGGTCTTCCATACATCTGTTTGTTCTATTGGGACTTGGTTATAGCCAGAATTCAGATCAATATTATTGAAGTATTTGGCCCCCATGATTTGATCAAGGAGGTCATCAATTCGGGGAATCGGGTATCGATTTATGACTATGATTTTATTCAGAGCTCGGTAGTCAAGGTAGGGTCATCAGGTCTCGTATTTCTTTTGTACCAGCACGATTGGGCTCCCACAAGGCGATGAGCTAGGATGGGTGTGCCCCTTGTGGAGCAATTCTTGGATCTACCACTTGATCTACTCACTCTCTAATAGAGAGTGAAGGTAGACTAGCCCATTGGGAAACGGTGCGTTGGGGGTCAGATCGATGGGATGCTAATTGACAGTGCAGAGGTACCCCAGTAGGTGAGGAGAAGATATTTGAGTATTCTTCCACGACCTTATCCACTTGCTTTTGATGTGTGGAGAGGTCAGTCGCAGAGGCCATGGATGTGGCTGTGATCTTTTTCTCACTCTAAGAGAAAATCACGAAGAAGACAAACTTCCTGATCTGAGAGATGACCTTCATGCATTGCTTGGCAAAGATCAAGGAAATAACAATAGGTGGGACTGCCTCGAGTATCCCGTACAATTTCTTGTTCAAAGTAACAATAACACTGCGAGCCCTAGACTCATATACAACATGATGTTTCCATAAATATGGTTGGCCCAAAATATCATTACAAACTTCGAGAGAAGCAACATCACACAATACCTCGTCTTTGAAGGGCTTGATGTCATAGGACAGGCGGCACTGTTAGTTGACGCGGTGATCACTTCCTTGGCGGAGCCATCCAATGGTGTGGGTTGAGGGTGCAACGTTGTCATCAGGGCTAGTTGCTTGATGACCTCTGTTGAGATGAGGTTCTTTTTTCTACCACTATCAACGATGACGTGCAGCGGGGTACCCTTCACCCGCATCTATGAATGAAAAAGGTGCTCGCCTTCCTCTGGATCGTATGATTGACCGGGATGGAACTTGGTGGTAGCAATGGTAGCATTGGATCCTGCATCAATAATCTATCTCCCCCTTTCTTGTTATGTCTTAGAGTCGGAACCTGCATCTGATTTAGAGGCTTTCACCTCAGACACCGGCGACTGCTTTGAGCGGAAATAAGCAGTGTTATGTCGGGGTCTCTTATGGAAGTCACACCACTTCCCAGAATCTTTCTTTGTCTTTCTGGTGTTCTTCTTTACTTGCGGCTTGAACTGGTTTTTTTGAGACTGTCCATATTTTCTTTGTCCTTTGTTCTACGGGTTGGAGTTGCCCTTTCCTTGCTTTTGTTGTGAGGGGTTCCCAGGCCCAAATTGTCGCATCTTTTGTTTAAGCTTCTACTCGATTTTGACGGCACATCGATAGTCCATGCCCAAGGACGAGATATCCTACACCCTTAGGAATCAATGGTCTCCATTGCATTGAGTTCCCCCATCATATGAGGAATTTTTTGTTGAATTTGGCCTTGAGTGAGCCACTTGCCTTACTGCAAGAGCTGCCCTGCTTTGAAAACTCTAAAAATATGGATCCTTTGTTGTCGAGTGCCCTTGACCTGTGTGTCCACAATCTGATCACTAAATGCTTGTTACACACAATCAGGGTTGAGCTTTGTTGGTTTCAACAATTCTGTTATATCTGAGGTGCCTAATAATGATGGGAAATATGGTTGAAGGAGAGCCATGTTGAACACTGGGTGCAGGACAAGGAAAGGGGGAATGTTGAGCTCAAAATCATTGTCACCTGCAGCCTTGGTGATGGTGTAAGGTCCATAATAGAGTGGGGAAGCTTCTGATGGGGCCTTGTAAGGCGTTAGTGAAACCAAACTTTGTCTCCCACCTGAAACTTATGTGGCACCCAATGTTGATCATGGCGTTGCTTGTACTTGACATTGGACTTCTGTAAAATATCTTGAACCTATTGGTGGATGTGTTGGATCCGCTCAATGAACCGGGTAGCTTTGGCATCTTCAGTTGGAGCGTGGGAGGAGTCGGTCGAGGTGGCCGTAAGGGGTAGTGCAACATCCATGGGACCCAATGGTTAGAATCTGAACCTCGCCTGAAATGGGTTGTGGTCAATTGAGATATGTAGCACTCGGTTGTAGCTATGTTAAACATAGGGAAGCTCTCATCCCATCTTCGGGAATGTTTGGAATTGTACATGTGCAGTATATGCATGATCATTCAATTGACGACCTCAGTTTGACCATCTGTCTAGGGATGGAATGCAGTGGATTGGTGAGCTTGGTTTACAGTAGTGACAAGAGGCTCGACCAGAATGTCCTGATGAACCGACTGTCATGATCCGAGACAACAGTTTGTGGGATTCCAAAATTTACCCATACTCGTTCAAAGAAGCTCTTGTCAGTGGCCTCTGTTATGATGTTTTTCTTAAAGGTGGCCAAAATCGCCATCTTGGAAAGGCGATCAACAACCACAAAAACACAGTCATTTCCCATCTTGGTGGACGGAATGACCAACATGTAGTCTATTCAGATGGATTCCCATGGATTGTCAGGAGTAGGCAGAGGGGTGTACAGGCCCTATTTCTTAGTGGTCGGTTTGGAAATAGCACAAGTAATGCAGGACATGATATACTTGCCCACATCATGTTGAATTTTCGGCCAGTAGAAATGATTATGTAGTACTTCCATTTTCTTTTCGACGCCGAAGTGTCCTGCCACCGAACTGTAGTAGGCTTCTCAAATCAACTTCGCACGCTTGCTTCATCGAAGACAGAGATGGCCCAGATGGCACAACAGCTCGTCCTGAAGATGGAAATTAGTGACAATTGAGTTTGCGCCCAACATTTGGTAGGTGGTGGAAAAGTATGGGTCTATTTCATTGAGGTGGATCCATCCGGAGGTCTCATGGCCGCAAGAGTCTAACACTGTGGTGAGTGTCGCAAATGGAGGTCGGTGTTGGTTGTGGAGCCTGATTATCTTCCTAATTTAGAGGTCTTTTACTTTCAGCCGTGTTTATACCCCAGAAGTATGCACACTCTTCCACGTGGGGGAGTGCAGATCTAATGGTAGAGATTATAAGGTTGTAGATCTAACGGTAGAGATTGTGTTAGGGTTTTTTGCCCTAGAAGGCAACCCTCTTTTATGAGGGAAATGTATTGACTATGGTTGATGGTGAATATTGTATTCTGAGAGAGGAGACTGTGAGAGAAAGAAGAGGAAGTTACAGCGGGTTTTGATGTAGGTTTTATCCCTTCATTTGTTGGATAATAATAAAGGAAGGACCTGGCAATTTCTCTGGTGGACGTAGCCCACACTGGGTGAACCACGTAAATCCATGTCTCTCTTGTATTGTGTATCTTTTTTGTTTTGTTTCCGCATTTGTTTTATTTTATTGCTCCACGGTCCTGTTTTTCTAATAGTCGGCTGAAGCAATCAACAACTCGGTCGATACTCCCTATTTTATACTTGATGTTGAGGTGGAAATGTTGTAAGTATGTGGACCACTTATGATGGCGATCATTCTGCATTTTTCCTTATGTCTGCATGAACTACAGTGGCTTATGATTAGTGTGGATGACTGTCTCCTTCCCAAGAATGTAATGTCTCCACTGGCGGTAGGCTTACACAATGGAGTACATTTATTTGTCATAAGTAGGGTACTTACGTACAACATCTGATAGTGTGTCACTATGATAGGCCACGTGGTGGTCGTGCTGAGTGAGAACAGTGCCCACAACATAGTCTGAAGCATTTGTCTCGATCTCAAAGGGTTGTTGCAGGCCTAGTAATGAAAGTACTGGGGCTGAGCACAAGCGTTGCTTCAAATCATCAAACTCTTGTTATTGGGACATGCCCCACACAAATTTTTCCTTACCACCACCCCTAGTTACTTGGTTGAGGGCCCATGCAATATGGGAGAATCCCAACACGAACCTATGATAGAAATTGTCAAGGCTCAAGAAGCTCTGAAGCTCAGTGAGCGTGGTTGGAGTTGGCTAGTCACGAATGACCTGGATCTTGGTTATATCCACATGTACACCATGTTGATCAATCATGTATCCCAAGTAGTAGACCTTGTCCATCCCGAAGGAGCATTTTTCCAAGTTGTCATATAGCTTGTGTTGCCACAGGGTGTGCAGAACTTGTCAAATATGTTGCAAGTGTTTCGCCCAAGTCTTTTTGTAGAGGAGGATGTAATCCAGTTACACCACTACAAAAGTATTGGTCAATGGTCACAGGATATCCTCCATTATCCTAATGAAAGTTGTTGGATAATTTTTTAAACCAAAGGGCATGACCAACCATTCAAAAAGACCTTCTTTTGACTTGAAGGTGGTCTTCCATATATCTATCTGTTCTATTGGGACCTGGTGGTAGCCAGACTTCTGATCAATCTTACTGAAGTATTTGGTCACTGTGAGATGATCAAGGAGGTCATTGATTCAGGGAATTAGGTATCGGTTCCTAATTGTGATTTTATTCAAAGCCCGAAAATCAATGCAAAGTCGCCAGGTCCCATCCTTCTTTTGTACCAGCACGATTGGGCTCCCACAAGGTGACGAGATGGGATGGATGTGCCCCTTGTGGAGAAGTTATTGGATCTATCGCTTGATCTCCTCATTCTCTAACAGAGAACAGCGGTAGACTGGCCCATTGGGCAGTGATGCGTCAGGGGTCAGAACGATGGGATACTTGACCTGACAATGTAGAGGTACCCCGGTAGGTGAGGAGAGATATTTGAGTATTCTTCCATGACCTTATCCACTTTCCAATACTGTGTGGAAAGGTTGGTCACGGAGGCCATAGATGTGGCTACAATCTTTTTCTCACTCTGAGAGAGAATCACAAAGAAGACAATCTTCTTGGTCTGAGATATGAAGTGCAGTGGGGTACCCTTCACCCACATATGTGAATGAAAAAGGCGCTCGCCTTCCTGTGGCTCGTCTGGTTCATTGGATGGAGCTTGGTGGTAGCAACGGTAGCACGGGATTTTGCATCAATGATTAGTCTCCCCCTTTCTGGTTCTGACTCAAAGTCAAAACCTACATCTGATTTAGAGGCTTTCACCTTAGCCACCAGTGACTGCTTTGAGTGGCAATAATAGTGTTATGCCAGGGGCTCTTATGGAAGTCGCACCACTTCCTGGAATCTTTCTTTGTCTTTCTGGTATCCTTCTTTGCTTGTGGCTTGGACTAGTTTTCCTGAGACTGTCCATATTTTCTCTGTCCTTTGTTCTGCGAGTTGGGGTCGCCCTTTCCTTGCTTTTGTTGTGAGGGGTTCCCAGGCCCAAATTGTCGCATCTTTTGTTTAAGCTTCTGCTCGATTTTGACGACACATCGATAGTCCGTGCCCAAGGATGAGATATCCAGAAACTGCATTTCGGCCTGGATGTATCTATGCAAACCACAACGATACTTGAGCACCAAATGTCACTCAGAATCTTTGATACATAGCTTGGTGTGCAAGGTATGGACAATATTTGTGAACTTGAGCACTGCTTGGTCTCTTTACTATCGTAGTGTGGTCCATTTTGTATACAGATCATCATAACTTCTAACAGGGTAGTATCGTTCCTTAATATCATCTCTAAAGGACTCCCATGTGATTGCGACTATAAATAATGAGGGGTCATGTATTTCCTTTTGCTCACAGAAAATTTCCCACCAATATTTGACATGGGGAACGGCTTTGAGGAGCGCAAAAGTAACCATTTCTCTATTCGAAAAGTTATGGACAAAGAAATACCCTTCTAGTAGATTTAACCATTTTTCTACAACATCTGTGTCTATCGGACCTTGAAATATAGGAATATCAAAGTTGATTTGTACCTTGAAGGGGGACGTGCCTATGCTTGAGGAAGATGTGTCGCATGTTGGTAGTCATCAAAGGATTTGTGCAAACTATCCATCATCTCGTTCCTCTGATGCATGACGGCTTCCTCGAGCAACATTTTGAAAGGACCTCATGTCCCATCATATTTGTTTTCTCCCGCCATGAGAGGTCACTTGGGCATGCAAGAGCTTTTGTCCTCAAAAGAAAAAATCTCGAGACCCAATTTTTTGTACCCTGACCTCATTGGGGACATGCATTAAGAACGACAAGGAGCAGACCACTCTGATACCAATGATCCAAATTTTATGAGAAAAATGAAATGAATACAGATTATTATTGAAAGATGCTTAACACAAAATAACAGAGATACAGTAAAACCGGTTTTTATTTAATAAGGAAATAAGATGAAACTATAAAATGCAACGAAAAATAAGCTTGTTTGAATGGTGGTGGCTTCTCTCTGAGAAGAGATGTGACGGTTGCGCTCATTTGATAAAAGATGAGTTCAATGAGGCTCTGAAATCCTTTTACAATAAACATGAATTCCAAAACCTTATACATCAAAAACTTAACCCTAGGAGATGAAGCACCAAAAGTCATGTGGGCCCCGTTGGGGTAAGCTAGTACATCAACTTCCTGGCGTCGTAACTTTTGTATACGATCTCCGTTTTAGGCGCATAATAACCTGTTGGAAAGGTCCATCAAAGGACTACACATTTTGTTTTCATACTCCAAATTTGCCTATAGTCTAACTTATCGATCCCTAAAATCCTTATTTAGGTCCTCAAAACGGCCCTGGAAGTCGGGGACCCAAAAATAAGGAAAAATTTGCCAAAATGAACTAGTTGGAATAGGTGGGAGGCCACTGACATCCATCTGGCTCAATCCTCCCCACTTAGGAAGCAATGGTCTCCATTACATTGATATCCCCCATCGGAAGAGGAAATTTCTGTTGAATTTGGCCTCGAGTGAGCCACTTGCCTTGGTGCAAGAGTTGCCTTGCTTTAACAACTCGATAAATATGGATCCTTTATTGTCGAGTACCCTTGACCTGTGTGTCCACAATTTGATCATTGGATGTTTTTTTCATGCAATCAGGGTTGAGCTCTGTTGGTTTCAACTGTTCTACTATCTCTGGGGTTTCTAATAATGGTCAGAAATATGGTTGAAGGAGAGCCACGTTGCACATTGGGTGCAGGCCAAGGAAAGGGGGAATGTTGAGCTCAAAAGCATTGCCACCCATAGCCTTGGTGATGGTTTAAGGTCCATAACGGAGTGAGTGAAGCTTCTGATAGGGCTCTGTAAGGCGTTCTTTCTGTAAGTGCATACAAACTTTGTCTCCCACCTTAAACTTATGTGGCATACGGTGTTGATCATGGCATTGCTTGTACTTGGCATTGGACTTCTGTAAAATATCCTAAACCTGTTGGCGGATGTGTTGGATACTCTCAATGATTAGGGTGGCTTTGTCATCTTCAGTTGGAGCAAGGGACGATTCGGTCGAGGTGGTCGAAAGGGGTAGTGAAACATTCATGGGACCCAATGGTTAGAATCCCAACCCCACCTAAAAGGGGTTGTGGTCGATTGAGCTATGTAGCGCTCAGTTGTAGCTATGTTGACCATAGGGAAGACTCTCATCCCATGTGTCAGGGTGCTTGGAATTGTACAAGCGCAAGATGTGCATGATCATTTGATTGATGACCTCAGTTTGGCCATCTGTTTGGGGGTGGAATGTAGTGGATTTGGTGAGCTTGGTATCCAACATTGACCAAAGGCTCGACCAGAATGTGTTGAGGAACCGACTGTCCCGATCTGAGACAATAGTTTGTGGGATTCCAAAATGTACCCATACTCGTTCAAAGAATATCTTGGTAGTGGCCTCTGCTGTGACACTCATCTTACAGGCGGCCATAATCGCCATCTTGGAAAAGCGATCAAAAACCACAAAATCACAGTCATTTCCCCTCTTGGTGTACGGAAGGCCCGACATGTAGTCCATTGATATCAATTCCCATGGCCTGTCAAAAATAGGTGGAGGGGTGTACAGGCTATGTTTCTTAGTGGTCACTTTGTCAATAGTTCACGCAATGCAAGACCTAGTATTCTTGCCCACATCCTGTCGAAGTTTCAGCCAATAGAAATGTTTCTTTAGTATTTCCATTGTCTTTTCGATGTTGAAGTGTCATGCCACCGGACTGTAGTGGGATTCCCAAATCAGCTTCGTGCGCTTACTTGATGGAACACATAGATGGCTCAAATGGCACAACAACCTATCCTAAATATGGAAATTAGCAATAGTTGAGTTTGCGCCCAACATTTGGTAGCTGGTGTTGAAGTACGGGTATGTCTCATAGAGGTGGGGCCATCCAGATGTCTCATGGTCGCAGGAGTCTATCACCATGGTGAGTGCCACGACTGCAGGTCGGCTGAGGCAATCAATGACTCGGTTAATGCTCCATGTTTTATACTTGATGTTGAGGTGGAACTATTGTAAGTATGTGGACCACTTTTGATGGCGATCCTTCTACAATTTGCCTTGTGTCTGCATGAACTGTAGTGGATTATGATCAGTGTGGATGATTGTCTCCTTCCCAAGAATGTAATGTCTCCACTAAAGGAAGGCTTGCACAATGGAGTTCATTTATTTTTCGTAAGTAGGGTACTTGCCTACAACATCTGATAGTGTCTCACTATGATAGGCCACGAGGTGGTCATGCTGAGTGAGAATGGTGCCCACATCATAGTTTGAAGCATCTGTCTCGATCTCAAAGGGTTGTTGCAGGTCTGGTAATGAAAGAATTGGGGTTCATCACAAGTGTTGCTTCAAATCATTGAATGCTCATTGTTGGGACAGGCCCCACACAATATTTTCCTTACCACCACCCATGGTTACTTGGCTGAGGGCCCATGCAATATGGGGGAATCCCAACACAAACCTACGATAGAAATTGGTAAGTCCAAAGAAGCTCTAAAGCTCGGTGAGTGTGGTTGAAGTTGGCCAGTCACAGATGACCTGGATCTTGGCTAGATCCACATGTACACCATGTTGATCAAAGATGTAGCCTAGGTAATGGACCATGTCCATGTTGAAGGAGCATTTTTTCAAGTTGGCATATAGCTTGTGTTGCCACAGGGTGTGAAGAACCTGTTGAATATGCTGCAAGTGTTCCCCCCAAGTCTTGTTTTAGATGAGGATGTCATCCAGATACACCACTACAAAAGTATTGGTGAATGGTCACAGGATATCGTCCATCATCCTCATGAAAGTTACTGGAGCATTTGTCAAACCAAAGGGAATGACCAGCCATTCAAAAAAACCTTCTTTTGACTTAAAGGTGGTCTTCCATACATATGTATGTTCTATTGGGACCTAGTGGTAGTCAGGCTTCAGATCAATATTACTGAAGTATTTGGCCCCCGTGAGCTTACCAAGGAGGTCGTCGATTCGAGGAATCAGGTACCGGTTTCTGACTGTGATTTTATTCAATATATGGAAATGTGGTCATTCAATGTAAGGTGGACTAGGTCCACTATATTAATAAAGGCCCACTATGGTAGTTGGATGTAATAAATGTGAGAATGCTCTCTAGAAGGTTCCTAGGAGATAGG
>JZKD02S1617456.1:92196-113069 GCA_000966675.3 Picea glauca
ACAAAAATACAATAATAAACAAGACATTTTGTGAACAATATTCAAAATTTCAACAAGAATACACATTGGGCATACCTATTTTGATAAATCTCCAATGATTTGCAAGTAGATGGAACCCTTTGTTGACTCCTCCAAGCTCTCACAAATCCTCTTCAAGCTCTCCAACTTTGCTCCAACACCAACACCAAGCCAAAACCAAGAGCTCCTTCCCTCTCCACTCCAACTCAAAGATGAAACAATGAGGAAGAAGAGGGAGAGATTGTGTTTTATCTCCCCTCTCTAACCCTAAAAATGCCCTAGGGCCCACGCACAAAGCCAAAAAAATAAAAAATAAAAACAAAAAAAAATCACTTTTTTGGGCTCATTTCCGAGGAGTGCCCAAGTGGGTTTGGGAGCACAGTTCCAGGGCTTCGGGAGCGAGCGCTGTAGGTTAGGGAGCATGGGCGGGAGCGTTCCAGGAGCGAGCGGGAGCGTGGAGGTTCAGGCAGCGGCAGGGAGGGTGGATTGGAGGACGGGAGCGTGGTTTGGGAGGGTCGGAGCGCGGTTCAGGGACGCTCCCGCTCGAAGCACGCTTCGGGGTTCCGGACCGGGGGGGACGCTTCGACAACCCTGCTTCTTGGTGCTCTTCATGGTGTTCTTGTGAGGTGATATTTGTTGCATTTCATTTTTGCATTTTTTTTGCTTTCACTAGTTAACTTGGAGACCCAAGCAAAGTATTTTGCTTGGGAGTAATTGGTAGTGGTAATTCTATTAGCTTTGTGGCAGTTTCTTTCAAGTTTGCGAAGTATTTTACAAGCTTATTAGATGCTCTCACCTCCTTGTTGCATTGTGTAGCAAAATATACTCATTTGCAGGTCACTAAAGGATTGGAGGAGTGAATTCTTGGGAGTAATTGGTAGGAGTAGTTGGTAGTAGTAATTCTATTAGTTTTGTGAYAGTTTCTTTCAAGTTTGCAAAGTATTTTACAAGCTTATTAGATGCTCTCACCTCCTTGTTGCATTGTGTAGCAAAATATACTCATTTGCAGGTCACTAAAGGATTGGAGGAGTGAATTTCAAAGTTGGAAATTCACTTATTCAACCATCCAGAGCTTCACTTATTTTTCTATTCTCATCTCCTTCCTTTCCTCTTACATTTTAGCATATTCATGTTCTGAAATGGTCATTTAAAATACTTTTTCATGTTCTAAAATGGTCATTTAAAATATTTTTTCATGTTCAGAAATGTTCCTTTTAATTTTTGTTTATGTACTAACAAAAATTAATTAGTTTGCAAGTGTTTTGTAGCATTTTCCAGCAAGTTTAGTTTGTTGTTTTATGCAGGTTCTCACCAGGATAAGGGGAGGTGATGCTTGTTTTGGGTCCCAAAACACTCAAAAAAGCCTCCTAAAGTTTGGGTATCAAACCCACTCTCATTTATCTTCTTATAAAGCATTGTAAGGAGCCCAAGAGAGTCTTTTGGGCTTGCTTTCTCATTCTTAATTCCAAAAATATGATATTGTANTAGGAGTGAGCCTAGACGGAAGAGATCTAGATCGAGGTGACAGTGGGTCTAGACTTAGGCTTGTGCCTCTAAGGACACACCAAGTGGGTTGGAGACTTCTCCACGCTTGTAGGTGCGTGTAAGGACGGCAACACACTGAGAAGGAATCAAATTTACAGTTCACCAAAAGAGAGGAGTTAAATTTACGAAAAGTTTATATCATGTTAAACGTAAAATTTTGACGCAAAAATTGTCATCACAGAAGTACAAAGCAGATGTTACATAAATTGACTGAATATAAAGAGAAGTTAAAAATATTTTCTATCTGCTCCTTTCCCAAACTTCATACAATAGCATGTTACAGAAATGAAATTACAATAATGTCCATTGATGACCAAAATACGATAGTGGGGCTCGAAAATACAGCAAATAATAATAGCATTATAAAGAGTGCCTAGGGCATCTCCCCATTAAAAGAAAAAAGCAAATGACACAGTAACAAATATAAGAGGGGCTACCCCCAGAATGGATAGACTCTTGACCATGAAGTTAAAAACAGCCCCAGAGAAGAAGACAGAGCAAGTGATGCCCACAATGGAGAGAACAAGTCAACCAAACCACAAGTGAAAAGCTGAAGACAAAGCAGTCTTTATTCGGTGTCTAAACCAGACTCCAGAGGGAGCCTGTACTCCAATCAATCACTATGAAGTCAACAATATGGAGCATGATAATGTTATCTGGAGAGAAAAAAGGCATATTGAGAGAAAAATAATTGAACAATACATCACTGAATAATTGAAAACCAGTTTTCATATGTACTATAGCATACTCCATTAGATTATCAAAATACAGCCATTTGAGTGCACTGTGTACTATGCAGGGCAGTAATAACTGCATTCCACAATTAGTACAGTAAAGTGCCACAGAGTCACAATCAGATCAATGTTCTAGTTCATCCTACAGTATATGGAGGCAGGATCACGGAAAAAATTCAAGTCCAAGTTATGATAAGAGGAAGATGATAGCTGCCCTGATCATTGATGATAGTCAAAAGAAAGATATCAGACAGGTCCAAGTTTATAGGAAAGGGGATCAACAAGTCTAACTGAGTCCTTTTCAGCATTCAGCATAAAGATAAAGCATGGTCCAGAAACAGACTATGGTGAATAGTAATTATTTATATGGATTCTGCAAACATAGCATTCCTTGTGGGATTAGCCACAGAACGTAGTCAAAATGCTGTGAATTAGGCGCACGTTTAGAAAATCCATACTCAGTTACTTTCATACTATTACACAATGAAAACAATAGTGATACCTTGTCACACGCCCTGAGCTTTCCATATCAACTTTTTTGAAAAGGGAACTTGAAAAAAATGATGGTAACTTGCAAACTTCTTTGGTCAAAGGCACAAACTCTGCAAGAAAATAGCAAAAGTAGTTAAGTTCATCTCCAATGATGAGAAACTTTATCAACAAAATGTTGCAGTTCTAAAGAGTGAATACAACAAAAAAATTAAGTTACATTAATTTTTTATTCTCACCAGAAAAATGCAGCCCATCTGAATGGGATAAAAAATAACAATCAATTTCCTTCAAGAATTCATCTACAATTTCTTTCGGTGGTGTAGGTCCATTAGGGAAGTAGAACTGCATAGAAACCCACCAGAATCTTAGACAACCATGTGTACTGTCTAAAAACATATTAGTCAATCACATTTTTAGTTTGTGGATGCCTTTGTAGATGACACCAAGATAGCAATATTTTTCAAGGAGCCAATGACTGTACACGTAGGTGCTGCCCTCTCTTCCAGGCATGTAGAGATGAACAAATGTGCTTTTAGAATTTTCCTGTTCATAGAAGAGCCATTTGAGTCATAGGGACCATGCCTTCTACATACACAGCCAGTGTAGACCTCCCAAACCAAAAAGGGACCATGGGCACACCTAATAAGTGGGGAGTTATATTTGAGCCCTAAGACTCACCAGTTCATAAACCCTCAACAAGTACAGAATCTATCTGCTTACGAGATAGGATAGCCAAAAGGGAATCAAAGGAACTAAAGTAGAAGACAGAGCTCATACTAATCATTTTAGACAGGTTCAAAAGAATACCTGAGGTATGATTTCGTTCACAGGTTCACTAACCCGCTTCAGAGCAGAACTTAGAGAACCTGGCCATGCTCCAGTGTGTCTGATGGACGATCTTGGTGAGAAAAATGAGCCAGAACCAGTTCGAGGAGAAAGAGGTGGCACGGTGCCAGCAGAAAACATCGATGGCAGCAGAGGAGTACTTACACTCATACTGGCAGTACACGAACTATTTGGTGTGTTCAAAGGAATACCAGCCTTTGCATCTTCAACTAATGATATCACCTGCCAATAAATCAAGCAGTAACAGAAAACCTGAATATATGAAATTGAGATGCTCTTTCAAGTTTCTACAGCTAGCCATAGCATGTAGCCCATAAGAACAAAAGAAACCAGTTCTATATTCACATATAATATTCATCTAGTTGAAAACAGAAGCTTTACAATAAACATGCAACAATGGATGTGTGTGTCGTAGTTCTTTCTTTCAAATCTGCAGGAATATGGGACAAAAGAGATAAAGTAGACAATAGCATAAAAACATGAGGAGAATCAGTGTCTCGCCAGATTCAAACACTAACTCTATTGGATTATATTAACACTAAACGCTAATAAGTAGCCTTTCAGACCTACAAAACCAGCTCAAATATTTGAAGTTTACAACTAAGTTGCCAGGGTACTTGGGTTCAGGGACGCAGACAGCACTTTTTGAAACAAGGGACTTGGGTTTGTCAGGAGTACAACTAAACTGTAAACATTTATATTATATATATATTTTGAAAAAACTTATGAACACTTTATAAATTTAAAAATATGCAAATCGCATGATGCCATAATACCATTTTCAGCAAGTAACAACAAAAACATGCACATTGCTTCATTGAAGTTTTGAACCATCAACAATCATACAATGATTAAAAAAAACACTGAACAACAGTAAACAGTTAACTTGATCGTTATCATTTGAAAATTCAAATTCAAATTGAGATCAACAAGTCTCAACTCTTGAATCTTAAAAAGTTAAACCAAGTGAATATTGAAGATCTGATGAACCCATCTTGGAGAAATAAGAGAAGAAAAGGAGAAATTTGGAAATGTAATTTCAGCACTAAAAATGTTTAAAACGCTGAGAAAATACCCTTGAAACTGAAAGATTTGATCACCAAAGGTAGCAGTCCACTTCCCCATTTCACTGTCTATCATTGCCCACAATTTTTAGCAAGAATAGAGCACTGAAATCACCTCACTGCTGGACTGTTCTCTCCCTTCACTCCTGGACTGTTTCTCCCTTCATTGCTGGAAATGAAATGGTAAAATTTAAAAATGAAAGGGTGATTCATTGTTTTGAGTGCATAAGATTGAGAGGTGCGTGATTGTGGTTTTGGAGGAGGGACCCACATTATCCCTCCTTTTTAAAGGCTTTTTTTTTAATTAAAAACAGAAACTTTTTTTGTGGAGGACGCAACCCCAGAGTAACCAAAAGAACCCTAAATCTGGGTTCGGGTACCCATTTCGGGCTGCCATCCCCACTCACTTACTGGGAAGAACCCCGTTCTTCAATAAAGAATCTGGTTCGTTTGGGTTTGTGAGAGAAGTGTTTGTTCCCGAGTCTGGTACAAGTTTATAACCATTGGAAGCATATTAACGAATTACACCTCAAAAATGATTATTTGAATAGTCGTTTGAAATGCAAATCATACATCATTTGAAAAAGACAGCAAACTTTATTGAGAATACAACTCAAGTACAAACTGCTGATGTTTTTGTAGCTTCGGGAGGTATTCCCACAAGTGGCCTTGGTGTCGGGAATGTGGGAATCTTCGTTGGCACCTCATTGTACTTTCGTTTTAGTGAAAATCCTCTTGGATTGGAGCTTGGGGTTTCATGGACTTTGGGAGCTTGTGTTGGGGCTTCACACCCACATGTGTGAATAAACAATTCTAATTTAATGTTGACTTTAGTGAAGGGCTCCTTAAAGTAAGCTAAGGGCTTCTAAAATCACTTTGGACTCCTATAAAAGGAGAGGAGAAATCGTGACATCTCATTGTGACATTATGGAATTAGCATAAGTGAGTGAGCACTTGTGCTAAAGAGCTTGGTGATTTCAGCAAGGGAAATTCTGCACTTTGGCAAATCTAGCCTAGGGTTTCTTGGAGTTTCTGTTTTTTTATTTTCAGCCAAGGAGGAAGATCACACATGTGACAGGAGAGAGAGAGAAAGCCACACATATGAGCTCACACATGTGACTGGAGAGAGAAAGAAAGCCGCACGTGTGAGAGGAAGGTACAGGCCACACGTGTGAACAGGACGTACAGTCGCACATGTGGGAGAAAACAGTACGGGCAGGGCCACACATGTGAGGGCAGCAAGGTCACATGTGTGAGGGCAGGAAGGCCGCACGTGTGAGAATTTATGGGCAGCAGCAGGTCCATACAGGCTGACGTCAGCAGTCCGTACCATTGACATCAACAGTCCATACCACTGACATCAGCAGACCGTACAGGTGGGCTGGAGCAGATTTGTAAGTTGAAAATTTTCCCGGGATATTTAGTTGATTATGTAATTTAATGAAGAGGACTGTTTTGTCCTCAGAATTACTGGTTTTGTGGTTTGCTGAGAGAGCTGGTTTTTTCCCTCAGAAATTGTGGATCTGAAAAGTTTACAGAACAGAAAATTGTGTCTCATGTGCATGGATAATTTCTCTCTAATCTTTGTATTTCTGCTGCTGTAATTTTCTGTCATAATTTTAGTGTAAAATTATTCAGTGATAACAGCCCCAGGGTTTACTGTTTGAGTCACTTGGAAGTAATTTTCAGATCTGATATTAGATGCTTAAAAATTGACATAGACAACTGCTCAAGATTGAATGCACCATCACATGAAATAGAAACCAACGGCAAAGCCAATATAGTGGTCGCAACAAAATTTCCAAAAATATAAAGTTCCAAGAATATATTTGTTGGCCCTTGGTTGCATCTAAGTGCATGTTGTTCATGTTCAAATGGTCAGATAATCACTTAGTTGGATAGGTGGACTTAATCACATAGTGGGTTGGTTGGATCACTTGAGTGATGGTGTACTTGAGAGTAATTGATGCCTAAATTAATGGAATGTAATCACTCCATCCAAGGCACTAATTTATGAGGAATTATAGGAACTGAGAGGGAGTCGATGGGGATTAAGTTGTCATTTATCAATCATCATTGGATTATTCAATCATTCTTGGTTGTGATAAATTGCATGAGTATCTAGAGGGGATTGAGAGGTTTCACACCCTTTGCTCGTCATGGGCAAGGGTATAGATTGTACTTAAGTAGGTGATTAATAAATAAAGCAAGTATGATGTGAATCAAGTTATTCATAGGTTGTGGTGTTGAGCCCTTGATATTGTTGTTGTGTTTCTGCACTTGGTTTAGGTATGTGTTTGATAGTTTGGAGGTTAGTAATAGTACCAACAAACGTCATTGCCATGGTAGCAATCTGCTCTTTCTCTTCCTTGGCCAGGTGACAGCAGCATCAAGGCAGGGAGATTGATCCATGAACTTGGGTTTGAAGGGTTTCTACATAGCTGTTAAGGTCGGTCAACACATTTAATCTGTTGGTTGGAGGATTTTTCAGTATCTCTATTTGGATTTTTTTCCTAGCTACGAGAAAAATGAACGATACCTCTCAGATTTGAAGAATCTCAAGGTACTAGTTGTTAGAAATTGGGTTTTAACATTTGTTATTAGTACAAGAAAAGCTTTTTATGTGGTTAATATGAAGAGTTAGCCCTAGTTGTTGGTGAATCTTTCGTGTTCGTGATAAAAAAAACTATTCTATTGACGAATATGGGCTCTACCGCGTGCTCTATGATCTCCTAAATGCTCCAAGACATTTATTTTGAGGAGATTTGCATGAACATGTCAAATTTGTTGTAGCCAAGGATTGTCAATGGGCCTATTACGATTTTGCACATGTTGGTTCCACGTTTACCATGCATACCTCTCAAGTTGGTGCTCGTCGAGTTCATAAGATACATTTCTACAGGTGGAATGGGGGGGAGACATTTTGTGTCGCATTCTAGAAAATATTTGAGTTACCTCGTAGTCACACTTGTGACACAAAATGAGAACGTTTTCCTTCCACATCTATTTGGGCTTGATATGCATACATTGTCAAAGTGCCCTTTTACCAGATCTACACCAACACGAGGATGTGCCTCCTTTTGACAAGTTGCATCAAGCTATACCAAGACCAAGTGCTTCACTATGGAGTGTTACGCCTTACTTCTTATCAACAAGTTTCATTCCGCAATGTGAGCCATTGGGAGATTGTGTTGATTGTGCATGCGCATTTGTTGCTTTTACTGTATGCTACCTGTTACACAATATATTGTGTGCGGTGTCAGAGGACCATTTACATGACAACTAATAGGATGACACCTATGGACTTTCTATGGACCAGTTTGCATATCATGGGCATTATAATGGTGCACATGTTCTTCTTGAAAGTACCCTTGTGTTTGATCCAACCCTGCCATCTAGGGGGGAGGTGGTATTCATCAAGAACAACTTTGTACGATCATTTTGTTATGCCCTTTCGCTCTCTTCAGCATATTTGATGGATTGGTTATGTTTGTACCATCGATGGAGGTTGCTTCAACTACATATCTTGTATCCTTCATCTTGTTGGAGGTTTTTTTCTTTAGTGGATCATTGTTGGGGAGATCACCTTGTTATTCCCCCTTCCTCATGATGTTCTAGTCACTACTTTCACTTGGTTGTTGCATGGTGGGTTCATGTCTTGTTCTTAGTTGTTTGTGTCCTCATGGTGGAGTTTTTTCCTAGTGTGTCACCTTTCCATCACTCACATTTTCATCATTGTACCTAGGCATCATCTATATTTCGTCACATTTTTACATTGTAACTTAATATAATCCACATTACACTCATTTTCCATCCTATTCCCATTCCTAGAAGGTGCATGAGTCATATCATCCATATTCACATAATTTTCACTTCATAATTAACCTTTCATTTGCCATATTGCATCATTTCACCGTTTCCATGTGTGAACACATTAAAGTGGTTTGCAATATTTTTATTACTGATTAATTAAACCCAAACCTTATCTTCAGTGCTACATTATTGGCCTATTAATATTCATAAGGTATAAGCCTTCATTGAGACCTTATTTGCTAAGTTTCATCTTAAAATGTTTTAATCATTCACTAGGGAATGCAACTTTATGTTCTATGTAGTACAACACATGAGGGTAGCACTTCCCCTTGGCACACATGTTGAGGAGGTGGTTGAGCTTTGCACATGGTTAAAATGACTGAACTAGTTGAGCATTTATTTCACATATTTGATGATGTCCACTTTGGAAGAGGTGTTGCACATTTCCCTAGGGTGCACTCTTCATTAGGACTATTTTATTATTTGCTTGAGGGAGATTCCAACTACTTTGACTCCTCCTAGGGCACCCCCCTAGTGGAGATTATTTTATATTTTTTCTTGGATGGAGGACTCTTCAGGTGCATCCTCTCTCTTGGAGCTCCCATGTGGAGAGATAAAATATTATTTGAAGACAGTTCATATCCATGTAATATTATTTTATTTCAATTTGACATATCAACTTTGATCACTATGATATTATTATTTTATCCTAAGGTGGTTGAGCCTAGAACTCTATAAATTAGAGGCTCCCCTCACTTGTAATGGTTGTTGAGAGTCGTGTTGCAAACATCGACATCGGCAAAATATCGTCGAAGGTTTGAAAACAAAAATATCGGCAACATCGAAGAAAATAGAGGAAAATGCCGTAAGAATGAAAAACAATGTTGTAAGAATGAAAATATCGGAAAATATCACCGACCCTAATTTTGAAGATAATATCGCCAACATCGAGATATTATCGAGATGTTGGCAACACTAGAACTTGAGAGAGTAATCATATTTTGGAGCAATAGAATTTCTTTGTGTGCAAATATTGGAGCAATTTTTCTTCATGTCGTGTGAGGCTTGTATGTGAATCTATGTTGGAAATTAAAGCTATGGATGTGCCAGCAAGGAGTTAGACCAAGGTCACTCAAGTGAGACACTACTTCAAATGGTGGAGATTATTTAGGTATGAAAACCCCACTCTAAATTCTTGTATTTGTTTAGTTTCTCGTTTTCTCTAGTTTCTTACACCCTAGTAGTAGCTAAATCTAGGAAAAACATAGGCAAACACACCTAGGCTTAGTTCTGAAATTGACATCTTAGGAGTTATTTACTTGTTCATTTCATTTCCAACTGATAGGATCTCTGTAACATGCACATAGGCAGCCCATTGATCCTAGGATATTAGTGAAGCTTTGCTCTCTTGCATGAAGGTTTATTGACTCCAATAGCCCAAGGAAACTTTAGGCACCAGTGCACCTTTCTCACCACCAAAAAACTTAATTTTTCAACTTTCCTTTTACTTCATTCGCATTCTGGAAAATACAGGTAGATTTCTGTTATGAGTTTTCTGCATTTTCTGCATGTTAGTTACTTCAAAATTTTCATTTTCCAGCACTATATAGTTTCCTAGGAACCTTAATTTATATAATAAATTAGGCAAAATTTTAAATTTCTGCATTCTGGAAATTAAATTCAGTTTCTCTTTTGTATTTTCTGCATTTCCAGCATTTAATTTAATACAGAAATTTTAATTTTCAGATTGCATTTGAGTCTCGATACTTCATTTCCAAACCTAAAATTAGACTCTTTTTACATATATTTCATTCTGAAATTTACTTGCTTGATTTCTGCTATAAATTTCTGCAATTTTGCATCATATTTAATTTAGAAATTGTAAATTCCAAATTGCATTTGAGCACTTAAATTCAATTTCAGATTATAAACTTGCTCAAACTCCACCCTTTTGCAAATCTGAAAATTACAGCCATAATATCATCACTTAAAATCTGATTTGTAATAAGTCTAAGCACTTCATACATATTCCCCTATACTAAACTTGCATTCTGATTCTAAATTTGAATCGTACATTGCTGAAAACACATAATTAGATAACAACCCAGCTTTGGTTTAAGTCCAAAACACCATATATAAACCTCAAACCTTGGACTTAAACTTACCTCAGGAAAGCTCCCCTTGTGATAGACAAGAGATAGCCCAACGTAAGAAGAAGAGTTGCTATGGTGACAGTGGGCAGCCTTACTAAATTCAACTTGAGATTGCATCTTGCTAGTCGGGACATTTTCACCTTGAGTGCTAGCTTTTGTTGTAATATTTTGGCCCGTTATCCAAGATAAAGTCTTTTTCCCTGAGATCAGAATTCCTAATTCATAACATTTAATGAGCATAATGAAGGATCACTTTATCTTTAGATGCCCAGGCCCCACATTACTAAGAAGATATGTGAGTGGTTCCATTACCTATTTAGAAAGTTGCATAGCTCCCTCTCCACCCTTTTCCAATATCCAAACCAATAATACCTAGCATTGTATTTAGGACAAGCTCAGAGCTCACATCCTCCATCCCCCCACCTAACCGAACACTACTCGACGGATCGCATCTTTCTCCCCAATGCTCCTTGTGGATAGGGGCACCAAGAGGTAAGCAGAGTGTAGCACCATTTCAACACCTAGATCTATGAGAACCCAAGAGGCTACACAGCCCCCGATCATGAGACCATGAGGGGTTGTCATTTGAGGCTTCGGGACAGTTCACGACGGATCGATAGGCAGCCCCTCCCCAACTAGATCCCAACAACGGGTCATGTCTTCTAGTCAGAGGGCCATCCCCAGGCCGAATCCAACTCCTCCAACCAAATTTCTATATAGAGATTATTTCCTTCAACCTCGAACGGTAGGAGAGCTTCAAATTTGACCTTAGACAAGGACCCCCTCTCCTTGGTCCGATGACAAGCACCTAAAGCCCTAAGACACTCTTGCCCTTGGCTCTAGAGCATTGTATTTTCCTTCTAGCATTGTATTAGTTGCACCCAAATCTTAGAGATCAATTTCGTTTCTTGCTTTTATAGGAGTGGTATTTGCACCCCCACTTTGTATTGCCACATATGTACTGAACAACCTCGTAGACCTACTTTTGGTCATTTTCTAGACATTAATACACTTATCTTATCTCCTCAGGGATATGAATCTACACAAGACAACCAAAAACACGAAAGTGTGATCCCTGAGGTTTCTCACCAACGAAAGCTTCCTCTAGTGTTTTGTCCTTCAATACCCTATGAGGACACATTCAAGATATAGATAGTTGTACTCAATACCCTATGAGGACACATTCAAGATGTAGATAGTTGTACTGCATACCCTCTAACAAAAGGAACATAGGCAGATCAAGGTCATGAACCACAGCCTTGGTTATCTCAACAATATACTTGTTCTTCCTTTCAATAACCCCATTTTGTTGCGGGTTGTATGGCATTGTCAACTCCCTCTTGATCCCTGCTTTTTTGCAAAAGGAATCAAACTCCTTGGAGGTATATTCTCCTCCATTGTCAAATCTAAATGCCTTCATCTTATTACCTTTTTGGTTCTTCACAAAAGCTTTGAACTCTTGGAACTTGCCAAAGACCTCATCCTTGGTCTTCATAGAATAAAGCCAGGTTTTCCTAAAAAATTCATCAATGAAAGAAATGCAATGGATATCACCTGTCAACAAAGATGATGGCATGGGTGCACACACACCTAAATGTACCAAATCAAGAGAATCCCTCTTGATCCATGCTAGTTGCTTGGGAAAGCAATATTGGCATGCTTGCGAAGTGTACATCCCTTGCATATTCCTATCCTCCCCACCTTCAAATGGAGTCCCACCAACATGTCCTTCAAGAGATGCAAAGCTCCATAATGCAAGTGACCTAATCGTCTATGCCAAAGCTCACACAGATTGTCACTACTATGCACCAAAGCTCCATGCTTCATAGATCTAGTAGCAACCTGTAAAGGCCACCCTCTCGCACTCCTCAGGCCAAAACTTGACAAAGATCGAGGTTGCATTTTCTGATGATAACTTGTTGAACATCAAACTCAACCATGCGCTTTAGATTTATTAAACAAGAAACTGAAAGAAGATTATTAGTTAAATCGAGAAAATTAACAATTGTTTTTGCTATATGATTTGCCATGTTTGCCAAGTGTAATTTCACTAGTCCCTTCAATGAATGTTTAAGTATAAGCTAAGGCTAATGAAAGTGATTGGACATTGTGTAGAATGTTGACTATGTATCACAAGATATAAGATTATACCTCACAAAGGGAGTCGTTGTAACAAAAAATAAGTTGAGATAAGTCAAGGTTCCATCTACTCAAAAGAATAAAACTTAAAATTCTCAAAGAATTGGAGATGCAAATTTTGGATAAGATTCTCTACCAAAATATAAGATGACTAGAAAAGAACACAATAGGCCTAATTACACCAACGTTTCTCAAATGTCCATATGTTAATTAACCAGCCTTGACCATTAGAGTTGCCTACTTAAAGGACCTCCTACAACAACTACACGAATAGCTTCCTTCTTTCATCCTGTGGCAAGCACTATTAGGACTAAATGCCACACAATTATCATCCAGTTTGATCACCACAAATATATTCAACATTGCTTCCTAGGCACATGCTAGACAAATATCAAATCAAGCTATGACAAGAATAAAAAGGAAGGACAACCACACTCAACATCAACAACACAAAAAATTAGTATCCCACATATATATAACTAGCTTCTTTAATATTTTAATATTACCAAGAATTCTTCAACTTTGGCTGCTAGAAGAGTCTTTGCTTCTTCATARACACGTTTCTGGAACATCGACGAGAGGRTTTTGARGTCGTCGGGGATTACTCCCCRTGGCCCAATTTACCCATCAAAAACCCTATTAATCCAGGCCATTCACCTGAGGGCATTAATAGGCAAACTCTCAATGTTGGCATCCCTGGTAAGGGTGCAAATKATGAGAGCAATTAGCTTCCCTTTACTTTGTGGGGGTGCAAATGACAAGAACTATTAGCTTTCCTTTATTTTGTGGGGGACCCCTTCTACTAGCTATGTTCATTATTACTTATTAGATATAGATTTAGGATTAACTTCTATTTTACTGTCCKTTTAGTCAGKGGATGTGTTATGCACTCCCTTATAGTTGTTAGTGCTAATTATACTCTCCAATCTCAGACTTATTTTAATCATTCATGAACATTAATAAAATTTCAATTGCAATTTCACTAGAYATRTGYTTTTTTGAGAACAATTTACATGGTATATAATACAGTCAAAGCTTAATGAAGAAATACAAACACTAACAATAATGGAGCGAAAGAAACTGTGTTGGTAGTTCCTGCTGCTCATGTAGATCCTGCAAAATTCTTCTCAACCAAACTGCTTCACATGCTGCTGTAGCTACTACTTTATACTCTGCTTCTGCTGTGGAGAGTGAAACTGTGGGTTGCTTTTTAGTACTCCAAGCAACTGTTTATGAACACTTGCTAAATGTACAACCTGAAGTAGACTGCTTGTCATCCATACAGCGTGCCCTATCAAAATTTGTGTAACCAATCAAGTTACACAAATTGGGTTTGATTTTCCACATGGAAGAGAGAGAAGAGGGGAATTGCCGGATTGTTCCTAGTGTGTTTCTCTTTATTCAATTCAATATCAAGTCTTTGATGATAAGATTGTTTTTTGTCTACTCTCCATTCCAGAAATCAAGTCGATCCCCAAAGATGCCTAACACACAATCTTTGCCGAGGACGAGCATCGATCAGGTAGATAAATTAGATAAAATGGTATTTTGCCGGCTTCCAATAATTCTACTAAGCATAATTCTCATTGATTGAAATCTACCTTTTTTGGCCTAAAGTACCCTTGCAAGGCACCATAAAAAATCGTATATCCCATATCATGACTTCATTTGGGAAAATAAATACATTCTGCGTAACAATCTGCACAATGAGGCCATAACATTTTTTTAGGCAGATTGTAGTCTTGTGATTTCTGTCCTCTCGAGTTTCTTCCTATACTATTCAAAATGCTTACAACTAAATATAATAAAATCTGTCCTAAGGCAGGCAAGTGAGTTGTGGTCAAGTGGTGAACTTTCTTACAGATACTCTCAGGTTCGACCCCGCGAGAACACTCTACTATGTTAATGCAGCCAATTATGTTCTATCTTGGGAAATCTCTCATCGTTGAATGAACCTGAGCGGTTTATCCTAATGCAGGTACTGAAGCTGAATCCCACTTCGTCAAGAAAGGGCCATTTACGGGAAAAATGACCTGAGTAATTTCGGCCCAATAAGTTAAATTCCCTAATCTCTTGTCCGTCAAACATTTGACTTCATTCCAAACATAATAAAGAATTTAATATGCATAAATAATACATTGAATGCAAAATAACTATTTCTAATTCAATAGAAAATACCAATTGCTCGGTCTCCGGAAGTGACAGCCACTGAGAAAAGATCTCCTCGATGTGACCCTTATATGGATTGCGCTTTCCCGGCTCCGCGGGGAGGTCGGGAAGCTGCAAAAAATCGACATCCACCGCGGCCACGTCCACCGCCATCGCTGAATCCATACTTGACCAAATTCGACCCCAAAAAAAAGGCCGAGAAAATAAATATAAACGACGTCGAAATTCAAATTCAACTAAACCCTGGGCTCTTGAAATCAAAAAGGAAACAGCTTGCAAAACTCTTCCTCTGCAAAAAAATCTGGCCGGAAAACCACCAAAATCACCGTATAAACCGTCGACGATTGTCAGGAATAGACCAGATAAGCTAATCCTGAGATGCCAAACTAGGAAATGGAGGAATTTCTGTCCAATTTCGAGATTGAATCAGCGATTTTCACCCTGGACTGAAACAATTTGGCTTAAAACTTCGTAATGAGAGAGCGCGGTAGAATAGAACAAGTACCTAGGGGTTTCTATATATATAGGGCCTTGTGTATAATGATGTATTGGGCACGTGATGTCCGTAGTCGTATGTAGGTTAATATATATCTCTCTATTAATTAGAGGGATCTAGAAGAAAGAAAGTGAGGCTTAAATTTTTACTAAAGCTTTGGATTATTAACATTGATATAAAATCGTTTATTTTATTATTCCATGCCAAGGTGTAGAGGAATTATAGCGATGATGATTTGTTGATTTCATATTAATATGTTTTTTGACTATAAATTTTCGCATCATTTCGAATTATAGAAGTAAATACATTATTTTTTATATAATAAAAAAAAAATTATATGTTATCGTTTCATTGAAGAATAGATTGAAAGTCTTATTGCGAGCTTCGTTGTTTCAATGTTGTAATTGTTTAGATATCCAAAGTTTTGAGCATGGACGCTCTTTTTAAATTTTTAAATTTTTATTGAAATGTTTACATACCGAAAGTTATGAGCATTGACGCTCTTTTTTAATGTTTTTATTATTTCTATTTGTATTGAAATGTTTACATACCGAAAGTTTAGAGCATTGACACTCTTTTTGAGGTACTTGAATAGGCATGACAGCTTAAATGTTTACATAGCGCAAGGCCCTTAAACAGGCCTGACAGCTTAAATGTTTGCATAGCGCGAGACCCTTAAACAACCCTGATAGCCTTAAATGTTTACCTAAATATGCTTTTCACTATACATTTTTCCTCGAATTTTTCCATACAATGTTGCAGTGAATTTGGACAATATTGTTGTCCACCGCCAGTTGCATAGCCATCATATGTTTCATACTTCTTCTATGTTTGGAATGCAATTTAGTCATCATTGAAGATACATATATTGTTTACTGGTTCGGTGGTTGCTTCTTGTTCGTTGGTTCGTTGGTTTGTCGGTTGATGCTTGTTGTTGTTTGGTTCAACTTTGCAAGGTTGAAGACCTTCACCTGCGGTTGGACCTGTTGGTGCTTGTTGCTTGCTTTTGTTTGCTTCAACTTTGCAAGGTTGGGGTCCTACACGCGTAGTTGGAGCTGTTTTTTTTTACTTTGCAGGGTTCAAGTCCTACACCCACAATTCGACATGTGCTTCTGTCATTCATCGTTGTCGAGTAAGTTTCGATGCCATAATTTCATTCGTATTCATTCTTTATTGTTTACTGTTTGCAGTTTGCAAGTAAGAATGTTTAAGTATTTCCACTCGCATGGTCGTCATATGTTTCGGTTTTCTTCTATGCTTGGAATGCAATTTGGTCATCATTGAAGATACATATGTTGTTTACCGATTCAGTGGTTGTTGTTTGTTCGTTGATTCATCGGTTGTTGCTTGTTGTTGTTTGGTTCAAGTTTGCAAGTTTGAGGTCTTGCAGCTGCAGTTGGGTCTGTTGGTGCTTGTTCACTGGTTTGTTGCTTGATGCTTTCTTTTGTTTGCTTCAGCTTTGCATGGTTGGGGTCCTGCGCCAGCAGTTGGAGCTGTTTTTTGAACTTTGCAGTGTTCAAGTCCTGCACCCGCAAGTGGACCTGCGGTTCTGTCATTCATCATTAATGAGTAAGTTTCAATAGCATACTTTCATTGGTGTTCATTGTTTACTATTCGTTGTTTGCATTTTGTAAGTAAGAATGTTTAAGTATTTATTCATTGTTCTTGTCCTGCAGACTTTCCATAGAGGTTGGCATATCGTTTTCTCCTGCTCTTCAATTTTCCTCCGATTTTTTCCCGAGACTCTGCACCATGTCAATGCCAATGTTGTGTGCACAACTCCGGCTATCATTTTTTCTAGCATTGCAAATTTCGGTCCTTTGTCGTGTGTGATGAAGTCGAAATCTAACGCCTATCATGTACCTGCCTATCTCGTACGGGAATCGAACTCGTGTCTTTCGCATGAAAAATATGATGTTAAGCTTGTTGCCTTTGCAAGATGTTCTTGTAGAAGAAAACTGCATGTAAGTGTAGAAGGGTTGGGTATGATACAACCGTGCCTAGGCTGCAACAAAATTGCACAAAATTGGCATATCTTTCCATCCTGCTCTTAGATTTTGTTCCAATTTTTTCTCCTAGCTCTGAACCATACCTACTTGTCTTTGTAAAATGTTCTTATAGAAGAAAAAGATGTTGATATGGTGCTAGCAAGAGTAGTGTTTCGTGGATTGCAAATTGCAATATTCAATTTCCATGCTGCTTTGTGTTCAACATTGCTAACATAGTGAATGTGTTCTCAAATGCATCACAACATTTACATCTGGACGAAACCATTATCATTCTAGGATACTTCAGTATTGACATGGTACAAAATAGTGTCATAACAAATAATTGGAAAACTACATGTGCAATTACAATGTCCACTTTCTTTTGGTTAAGATGAAACATGTACAAAACGCACTTATTAACCATATATGATGAAATGTGCTCGTATCACAATACAACCTCTTTATCTTATACACGGACTGGTCTGACCACAATACAATTTGTCTTGTACTTGAAATATGAAATATACATCAAAGATATTACAAAATTATATTTCCATGTCTCAAAGCATATATAGATACTTTGTTGCACAAAACCAAATCATTCAGTTACGACAATGCGATTTCTTAATATTTTTTGGCTTGTAATATATTTTGGACCGGAAAAATTCTATATAATTACAACCATGGATCAAGAAAATCAAAGGTTCATGTTTCTAACTCCCATTTATTCTATTCTTTTGATTATCATTTATTGTATGTACATATTACTTGTTCTTCCTTACATACCAGCTTCCATTCATGTTTATTGTATTTTGTGCGTTCCCACATTGAAACAAACATAATAACTGGAGAAGATGAAGGACTCTTTACCGCAAATGTAGAAGAGGAGATACAAAGGTGCATGCTTCTACTCTTATTTCATATTCTATTGTTTTGTATTTCATTTATTGTCTGTATATGTGTTCTACTACTTTGCACCTAATTTATTGTATGTAGATACTGTGTATCTTCCTACATAATAACCTATCTTCATGTCAATTGTATTCTATGTGCTGCTACATTGAAATAAATAGAACTGTATTTATTTTTTACATGTCTTCCTGCATACCAACTTACCTTCATGTTCATTGTATTTTCTGCATTGCTACATTTAAACAAACAGAATAACTAGAGAAGACGACGGACTCTTTACCACAAATGTAGAAGAGGAGATACAAAGGTGCATGCTTCTACTCTTATTTCATATTCCATTGTTTAGTATTTCATTTATTGTTTGTATATTTGTTCTACTTGATCTATTGCTTTGCACCTAATTTATTGTATGTAGATACTACGTATCTTCCTACATAGTAACTTATCTTCATGTGAATTGTATTCTTCGTGCTGCTACATTGAAATAAATAGAAATGTATTTATTTTTTTACATGTCTTTCTACATACTAACTTGCCTTCATGTCCACTATATTTTTTGCGTTGCTACATTGAAAGAAATAGATTAATTGGACAAGGGGATGAATTATTATATGCCACAGCAGAGGAGGCTGAAGTACAATCTTCGAAAAGGTATACCAACGGTGATAGTAAATCAAACACACAAAACGAGTAGGTGCATATAATATTGCACTAGAAAACGATGATTTGGCAACAATGGACCGTTGTTGAGACTTCCCGCTTCCAAACATTGCCCTCCCCATTTCTATTTTCCCACTCTCTATTTTCCTTTTTTTTCCCTCTTCTATACTTAACTAAATTCCCCTTTGTTTTTCCCCTCTACTTTCGCTTTCTGGTTGCTTTGCTTAGTCGTTTTTTCCGAAAATGTATAGGTGCGTAGGTTGGCGGACTCACGGGTTCACATTTATACACATGCTTCTATATCACGACTCCGATCGACGACTTCCTCATTCCATACTTAGCCACTTTTTCGATCACGGGTTCCTGGGCTAGCGAGCTCAAGATTGTGCCTCTAGCTTCGGGGGTTCCGCAATATATCGATTGGTTGTCGTACTCCCCCATCATGCCCTATTATGTGTTACACATTTTTGCAGTTAAAAATTTTGAGGCATATAATTTGACCGTCGGGTCCTCATGTTTCTTGAGTATCCCTTGACACCCCATTTCGTATTACATCTCCTTCGAGCCTGTATGTGACATTCAGAACAATTATGTACAATATACAATGCATATGCTTATTTAATCCTTCTTATGTTCATCTACACATGCTTGCATCAGAAAAATTTGGACTAGTGACATGGGCATTAGCAGTCAATCATCGCAAACATCAATAGAACGACAAGGCCAAAGGTAAAGATTCATACATTGTGCTCCTGATATATTTACCAAACAAATATCCTGAGCTATTTATTCATATATGCCATGATAAATATGTTGATGTCATTTGCAACACATACTTTGCAGTTCACAAGAAGTATTGACGAGCGCAAGTGAGACGCCGAACATAGTGCAAGTTCCGCGGAATAAGAGGTATGGTTACAAAACTCGGGCCTCCATACTTCTTCCAAGTTGTGCGTCCACTTGTACATTTATGCCAGGAAAAAAAGAAAACAAAAAAATAATGTAGACTACCATTCACATTACTTTTCTTGTTCAAAAAATGTCACCGGGTCTAAACTTATAACACCCAAAATACTATCAATAGAAGGCTTGAATAGCCACTGAACTGGACAAGTGTTCGTCGGGGACATAATGGTCGTGTATAGCACCTACTTGGACGAGGAAAACAAAACTATATGCATTGTGCGTGTTGACATGACAGACAAAGAAGCCATGATGACAGTCACACTGACTATCCCTACACAACTTGTCCATAAACATTCAGAAAAGATATTTCCAGGTAATGGGATATCCATTACAAATTTTATTATATTACCCAAAACAGTATATGACTGTGGTGATTGTGATCAGATTATATCGCTCAACGAAACAAGTATTGTGGAAAAAATTCTTGCGATTTGTTCAGAATATCGTTTCACACCGAACACAAAAATCAACCAACTTGCACTGAACAACGACACTTACCCAATCGGAACCATTGGTGCAGTTGTCACACTCGTGAGAAAACTTGGCTCGCAACACATTCTCCATATAAAAGATGGAGACTCAGACAACGACAAGGCAACAATACCATTCTCCATATCCAGTTTTGTCCTTTACTTTCACATGTCCATGTATCTCGGTTATGTTACACAACTATTGCATTGTTCCATGTTGCAGCTGCAATTGTTCGACGCCTATTCAAATTTGTTTTCCTCAATGGAACAACAATTACATAAAGGGCAATTTCCACTTATGCTCTTCAAAAATATAACAAAGAAAATAGATGTTAAAGAAAGGATCTTTCGCACAACCCAAGCAACATTTGTAACAGAATTGCGAACAGACATAGTACAGGATCTCAA
>JZKD02S1617456.1:114693-129128 GCA_000966675.3 Picea glauca
TTTTTTGAGAACAATTTACATGGTATATAATACAGTCAAAGCTTAATGAAGAAATACAAACACTAACAATAATGGAGCGAAAGAAACTGTGTTGGTAGTTCCTGCTGCTCATGTAGATCCTGCAAAATTCTTCTCAACCAAACTGCTTCACATGCTGCTGTAGCTACTACTTTATACTCTGCTTCTGCTGTGGAGAGTGAAACTGTGGGTTGCTTTTTAGTACTCCAAGCAACTGTTTATGAACACTTGCTAAATGTACAACCTGAAGTAGACTGCTTGTCATCCATACAGCGTGCCCTATCAAAATTTGTGTAACCAATCAAGTTACACAAATTGGGTTTGATTTTCCACATGGAAGAGAGAGAAGAGGGGAATTGCCGGATTGTTCCTAGTGTGTTTCTCTTTATTCAATTCAATATCAAGTCTTTGATGATAAGATTGTTTTTTGTCTACTCTCCATTCCAGAAATCAAGTCGATCCCCAAAGATGCCTAACACACAATCTTTGCCGAGGACGAGCATCGATCAGGTAGATAAATTAGATAAAATGGTATTTTGCCGGCTTCCAATAATTCTACTAAGCATAATTCTCATTGATTGAAATCTACCTTTTTTGGCCTAAAGTACCCTTGCAAGGCACCATAAAAAATCGTATATCCCATATCATGACTTCATTTGGGAAAATAAATACATTCTGCGTAACAATCTGCACAATGAGGCCATAACATTTTTTTAGGCAGATTGTAGTCTTGTGATTTCTGTCCTCTCGAGTTTCTTCCTATACTATTCAAAATGCTTACAACTAAATATAATAAAATCTGTCCTAAGGCAGGCAAGTGAGTTGTGGTCAAGTGGTGAACTTTCTTACAGATACTCTCAGGTTCGACCCCGCGAGAACACTCTACTATGTTAATGCAGCCAATTATGTTCTATCTTGGGAAATCTCTCATCGTTGAATGAACCTGAGCGGTTTATCCTAATGCAGGTACTGAAGCTGAATCCCACTTCGTCAAGAAAGGGCCATTTACGGGAAAAATGACCTGAGTAATTTCGGCCCAATAAGTTAAATTCCCTAATCTCTTGTCCGTCAAACATTTGACTTCATTCCAGACATAATAAAGAATTTGATATGCATAAATAATACATTGAATGCAAAATAACTATTTCTGGTTCAATAGAAAATACCAATTGCTCGGTCTCCGGAAGTGACAGCCACTGAGAAAAGATCTCCTCGATGTGACCCTTATATGGATTGCGCTTTCCCGGCTCCGCGGGGAGGTCAGGAAGCTGCAAAAAATCGACATCCACCGCGGCCACGTCCACCGCCATCGCTGAATCCATACTTGACCAAATTCGACCCCCAAAAAAAGGCCGAGAAAATAAATATAAACGACGTCGAAATTCAAATTCAACTAAACCCTGGGCTCTTGAAATCAAAAAGGAAGCAGCTTGCAAAACTCTTCCTCTGCAAAAAATCTGGCCGGAAAACCACCAAAATCACCGTATAAACCGTCGACGATTGTCAGGAATAGACCAAATAAGCTAATCCTGAGATGCCAAACTAGGAAATGGAGGAACTTCTGTCCAATTTCGAGATTGAATCAGCGATTTTCACCCTGGACTGAAACAATTTGGCTTAAAACTTCGTAATGAGAGAGCGCGGTAGAATAGAACAAGTACCTAGGGGTTTCTATATATATAGGGCCTTGTGTATAATGATGTATTGGGCACGTGATGTCCGTAGTCGTATGTAGGTTAATATATATCTCTCTATTAATTAGAGGGATCTAGAAGAAAGAAAGTGAGGCTTAAATTTTTACTAAAGCTTTGGATTATTAACATTGATATAAAATCGTTTATTTTATTATTCCCTAGGAAGGTGTAGAGGAATTATAGTGATGATGATTTGTTGATTTCATATTAATATGGTTTTTGATTATAAATTTTCGTATCATTTATATTGTTCGAATTATAGAAGTAAAGACATTATTTTTTATATAATAAAAAAAACTTTATATGTCATTGTTTCATTGAAGAATAGATTGAAAGTTTTATTGCGAGCTTCGTTGTTCTAATGTTGTAATTGTTTAGATATCCAAGGTTTTGAGCATGGACGTTCTTTTTAAATTTTTACATTTTTATTGAAATGTTTACATACCGAAAGTTCTGAGCATCGACGCTCTTTTTTAATGTTTTTATTATTTCTATTTGTATTGAAATGTTTACATACCAAAAGTTTAGAGCATTGACACTTTTTTTGAGGTACTTGAATAGGCATGACAGCTTAAATGTTTACATAGCGCGAGGCCCTTAAACAGGCCTGACAGTTTAAATGTTTGCATAGCGCGAGGCCCTTAAACAGCCCTGATAGCCTTAAATGTTTACCTAAATATGTTTTTCACTGTACATTTTTCCTCGAATTTTTCCATACAATGTTGTAGTGAATTTGGACAATATTGTTGTCCACCGCCAGTTGCATAGCCATCATATGTTTCATACTTCTTCTATGCTTGGAATGCAATTTAGTCATCATTGAAGATACATATATTGTTTACTGGTTCGGTGATTGCTTCTTGTTCGTTGGTTCGTTGG
This sequence comes from Picea glauca, assembly GCA_000966675.3. Taxonomy (NCBI): domain Eukaryota; kingdom Viridiplantae; phylum Streptophyta; class Pinopsida; order Pinales; family Pinaceae; genus Picea; species Picea glauca. The sequence goes on from JZKD02S1617456.1 coordinate 117,285, forward strand.
TTTGTCGGTTGATGCTTGTTGTTGTTTGGTTCAACTTTGCAAGGTTGAGGACCTGCACCTGCGGTTGGACCTGTTGGTGCTTGTTGCTTGCTTTTATTTGCTTCAACTTTGCAAGGTTGGGGTCCTACACGCGTAGTTGGAGCTGTTTTTTTTTTACTTTGCAGGGTTCAAGTCCTGCACCCACAATTCGACATGTGCTTCTGTCGTTTATCGTTGTCGAGTAAGTTTCGATGCCATAATTTCATTCGTATTCATTCTTTATTGTTTATTGTTTGCAGTTTGCAAGTAAGAATGTTTAAGTATTTCCACTCGCATGGTCGTCATATGTTTCAGTTTTCTTCTATGCTTGGAATGCAATTTGGTCATCATTGAAGATACATATGTTGTTTATCGGTTCAGTGGTTGTTTTTGTTCGTTGATTCGTCGGTTGTTGCTTGTTGTTGTTTGGTTCAAGTTTGCAAGTTTGAGGTCTTGCAGCTGCAGTTGGGCCTGTTGGTGCTTGTTCACTGGTTTGTTGCTTGATGCTTGCTTTTGTTTGCTTCAGCTTTGCATGGTTGGGGTCCTACGCTGGCAGTTGAAGCTGTTTTTTGAACTTTGCAGTGTTCAAGTCCTGCATCCGCAAGTGGACCTGCGGTTCTGTCATTCATCATTAACGAGTAAGTTTCAATAGCATACTTTCATTCATGTTCATTGTTTACTATTCGTTGTTTGCATTTTACAAGTAATAATGTTTAAGTATTTATTCATTGTTCTTGTCCTGTAGACTTTCCATAGAGGTTGGCATATCGTTTTCTCCTGCTCTTCAATTTTCCTCTGATTTTCCCAAGACTCTGCACCATGTCAATGCCAATGTTGTGTGCACAACTCCGGCTGTCATTTTTTCTAGCATTGAAAATTTCGGTCCTTTGTCGTGTGTGATGAAGTCGAAATCTAACGCCTATCATGTACCTGCCTATCTCATACGGGAATCGAACTCGTGTCTTTCGCATGAAAAATACTATGTCAAGCTTGTTGCCTTTGCAATATGTTCTTGTAGAAGAAAACTACATGTAAGTGTAGAAGGGCTGGGTATGATACAACCGTGCCTAGGCTGCAACAAAATTGCACAAAATTGGCATATCTTTCCATCCTACTCTTAGATTTTGTTCCATTTTTTTCTCCTAGCTTTGAACCATACCTACATGTCTTTGTAAAATGTTCTTGTAGAAGAAAAAGATGTTGATATGGTGCTAGCAAGAGTAGTGTTTCGTGGATTGCAAATTGCAATATTCAATTTCCATGCTGCTTCGTGTTCAACATTGCTAACATAGTGAATGTGTTCTCAAATGCATCACACCATTTACATCTGGACGAAACCATTATCATTCTAGGATACTTCAATATTGACATGCTACAAAATAGTGTCATAACAAATAATTGGAAAACTACATGTGCAATTACAATGTCCACTTTCTTTTGGTTAAGATGAAACATGTACAAAACGCACTTATTAACCATATATGGTGAAATGTGCTCGTATCACAATACAACCTCTTTATCTTATACACGGACTGGTCTGACCACAATACAATTTGTCTTGTACTTGAAATATGAAATATACATCAAAGATATTACAAAATTATATTTCCATGTCTCAAAGCATATCTGGATACTTTGTTGCACAAAACCAAATCATTCAGCTACGACAATGCGATTTCTTAATATTTTTTGGCTTGTAATATATTTTGGACCGAAAAAATTCTATATAATTACAACCATGGATCAAGAAAATCAAAGGTTCATGTTTCTAACTCCCACTTATTCTATTCTTTTGATTCTCATTTATTGTATGTACATATTACTTGTTATTCCTTGCATACCAGCTTCCATTCATGTTCATTGTATTTTGTGCGTTCCCACATTGAAACAAACATAATAACTGGAGAAGATGAAGGACTCTTTACCGCAAATGTAGAAGAGGAGATACAAAACTGCATGCTTCTACTCTTATTTCATATTCTATTGTTTTGTATTTCATTTATTGTCTGTTTATGTGTTCTACTACTTTGCACCTAATTTATTGTATGTAGATACTGTGTATCTTCCTACATAATAACCTATCTTCACGTCAATTGTATTCTATGTGCTGCTACATTGAAATAAATAGAACTGTATTTATTTTTTACATGTCTTCCTGCATACCAACTTACCTTCATGTTCATTGTATTTTCTGCATTGCTACATTTAAACAAACAGAATAACTAGAGAAGACGACGGACTCTTTACCACAAATGTAGAAGAGGAGATACAAAGGTGCATGCTTCTACTCTTATTTCATATTCCATTGTTTAGTATTTCATTTATTGTTTGTATATTTGTTCTACTTGATCTACTGCTTTGCACCTAATTTATTGTATGTAGATACTACGTATCTTCCTACATAGTAACTTATCTTCATGTGAATTGTATTCTCTGTGCTGCTACATTGAAATAAATAGAATTGTATTTATTTTTTTACATGTCTTTCTACATAATAACTTGCCTTCGTGTCCACTATATTTTGTGCGTTGCTACATTGAAAGAACCAGATTAATTAGACAAGAGGATGAAGTTTTATATGCCACAGCAGAGGAGGTTGAAGTACAATCTTCGAAAAGGTATACCAATTGTGATAGTAAATCAAACACACAAAACGAGTAGGTGCATATAATATTGGACTAGAAAACGATGATTTGGCAACAATGGACCGTTGTTGAGACTTCCCGCTTCCAAACATTGCCCTCCCCATTTCTATTTTCCCACTCTCTATTTTCCTCTTTTTTTCCCCTCTTCTATACTTAACTAAATTCCCCTTTGTTTTTCCCCTCTACTTTCGCTTTCTGGTTGCTTTGCTTAGTCGTTTTTTCCGAAAATGTATAGGTGCATAGGTTGGCGAACTCACAGGTTCACATTTATACCCATGCTTCTATATCACGACTCCGATCGATGATTTCCTCATTCCATACTTAGCCACTCTTTCGATCGCGGATTCCTGGGCTAGCGAGCTCAATATTGCGCCTTTAGCTTCGGGGGTTCCGCAATATATCGATTGGTTGTCGTACTCCCCCATCATGCCCTATTCTGTGTTACACATTTTTGTAGTTAAAAATTTTGAAGCATACAATTTGACCGTCGGGTCCTCATGTTTCCTAAGTATCCCTTGACACCCCATTTCATACTACATCTCCTTCGAGCCTGTATGTGACATTCAGAACAATTATGGACAATATACAATGCATATGCTTATTTAGTCCTTCTTATGTTCATCTACACATGCTTGCATCAGAAAAATTTGGACTAGTGACATGGGCATGAGCAGTCAATCATCGCAAACATCAACAGAATGACAAGGCCAAAGGTAAAGATTCATACAGTATGCTCCTGATATGTTTACCAAACAAATATCCTAAGCCATTTATTCATATATGCCATGATAAATATGTTGATGTCATTTGCAACACATACTTTGCAGTTCACAAGAAGTATCGACGAGCGCAAGTGTGACGCCGAACATAGTGCAAGTTCCGCGGAATAAGAGGTCTGGTTACAAAACTCGGGCCTCCATACTTCTTCCAAGTTGTGCGTCCACTTGTACATTTATGCCAGGGAAAAAAGAAAACAACAAAATAATGTAGACTACCATTCACATTACTTTTCTTGTTCAAAAAATGTCACCAGGTCTAAACTTATAACACCCAAAATACTATCAATAGAAGGCTTGAATAGCCATCGAACTGGACAAGTGTTCGTCGGGGACATAATGGTCGTGTATAGCACCTACTTGGACAAGGAAAACAAAACTATATGCATTGTGCGTGTTGACATGACAGACAAAGAAGCCATGATGACAGTCACACTGACTATCCCTACACAACTTGTCCATAAACATTCAGAAAAGATATTTCCAGGTAATGGGATATCCATTACAAATTTTATTATATTGCCCAAAACAGTATATGACCGTGGTGATTGTGATCGGATTATATCGCTCAACGAAACAAGTATTGTGGAAAAAATTATTGCGATTTGTTCAGAATATTGTTTCGCACCGAACACGACAATCAACCAACTTGCACTGAACAACGACACTTAGCCAATCAGAACCATTGGTGCAGTTCTCACACTCGTGAGAAAACTTGGCTCGCAACACATTCTCCATATAAAAGATGGAGAGTCACACAACGACAAGGCAACAATACCATTCTCCATATCCAGTTTTGTCATTTACTTTCACATGTCCATGTATCTCGGTTATGTTACACAACTATTGCATTGTTCCATGTTGCAACTGCAATTGTTCGACACCTATTCAAATTTGTTTTCCTCAATGGAACAACAATTACATAAAGGGCAATTTCCACTTATGCTCTTCAAAAATATAACAAAGAAAAGAGATGTTAAAGAAAGGATCTTTCGCACAACCCAAGCAACATTTGTAACAGAATTGCGAACAGAGATAGTATAGGATCGCAAGAAACTAACTAGCTCGACAACTGTTGTGCGTATACATCTACAATTCCATCCACACTTTGCTCATATAAATTGCCTTCACCAATTTTCTGCAGTTTTTTTTTGTTGTGCAGTTGTGTATTATATTGTTCAATATATTAATCGTTGTGCTCATGTGCCCAGGTTGAGGGTGTTTTGGTTGCAGCGAATGCATACTCGACCCCCTTCGAGCCTGTATGTGCCAAATGCAACTCTCATGTTTCTGCCTCTACTTCATAAATGATGGTACAATTGATTGTCTACGATGCAGTAAAAAATGCACTTACATATATAAACATTGCCTCAACGCTGCCATTCGAATCGTCAACAACACAATCGTACATTGTACAATTAGACAACCTCTGTTACAAGATGTGCTTCCTGGGCTAGCAAAATTTCCATATGAAGTATACCTACAGAAAAAGGCAAACAATGTCTACATGCTTCGCGACTTCTGGATCCATAGAAAATTTACCTTAAATGAGGACAATGCAATACTGCATATCATTTAAATTATATATATATATATATATATATATCATATGAAGCGTTGGCAGGAAACAAAACAAACTCATGTGTATTTGTCCATGCTACCCAATGAGGATATGAATAGAGTTTTGCAGTGCCATGGCAAATTGAACAAGAAGCACATAAGATTGTTCAGTCCAGGAATGAGAAGCACGAGGACAAACCCCATACAAAGTATCCAGCTGTGAAAAATCAAGTCCATCCTTTGAACTGTCAAAATGGCTTGCTCCTCTGAACGAAACCATCACACATTTCCAATAATATTGGAAATTTGACATTGTTAGAACTGGTAGTGATAGAACATAGTACTATTAGAAGCAAATGTCCACAATGATATTGCTTCATGGTAAAATAGTAATCGACAAATTTCTTGGTGCCCATTTGGGGAGTTGGTTATAGCTGGGATACAATGCCCAATCTCCGCTGGTTTTGTGTTTTCTTGTGTTTGGAAGACTTTTGTTTATGTGCTTTCCTAATGTAGTTTAGGGTTCTCATGGGCCCATTTATTTTCTCATAGGAACATATCCCACATGTACGAGAAAACCATTGCCACGTGTGTTTTTTTTATATCAAATTGTTTGATGCATAGGTCGATGTGTACTGCTCTATGGAACCCTGTGGGATCTCCCTTGGCACCTTCTGTGTTCATGCATTGCCTTGTGCCTCGACTTTCAATACATTTGGTGTTTACTTGGTTCTTGGTTGTATGCTTTGTTCTGGAAAATTAATGATACATTCAAGATCTTAGCGATTTTTCTATGATCTTAAAGAATATACAAGACCAACTTTGCCTTTTTAATGTAAGCTTTCTAAAGCAAATGTAATATGTGGTTCGTTTTAACACTTTTACTTGATCGATGAACTTACCAAAATTCATCTTCAAAAATATTTTGAAATAAAAGGATATATGCTATGTGAAGTCCAATGGAACTATCATATCAACCACAAAAAAATAAAAATAAAATTCGTCGTTGTTATACTTACGGTGAAGTTGACAGTACAATAATTTTACTAGAACATCCCAAAATTTATTTTCCTGTGGCTTTTCGATGCTTCTCTTATGCAAACACATCCTAGAAACTATAATCATGACTCGCTTTATCTATTCCTTGATTGAAGAGCATGTTCACATGTTTAATTCACTTCATAGTTACTCTTAAGACCATCAATGGGGCTTTCTTAACACCAATTCCTGCTTCCGAAAATTGCCATCCCCTTTCGTTTTGCCCTCTGCTTTCCCTTTCTGGTTACTTAGTCGTTTTTCGGAAAATGTCTAGGTGCGCGGGTTGGCAGATTCACGTGTTCAGATTTCCACTGATGCTTTTATATCAAGAGTACGACCGACCGCTTCCCCGTTCCATATTCAACAACTTTTTGGATTGCGGGTTCCTGGGTAGGCGGGCTCAACATTGAGTTTCCATTGTTCCACTGCCTGCAAACAACACTCTGACTTCCCTGATCTACAAATTGACAACCAAATTCCCCTTTCTTTTTCTCCTTTACTTTCCCTTTCTGGTTACTTAGTCGTTTTTCCGAATGTCTCATGCTTTTATATACAACACCCAAATTTTCGTGATATACAAATTGACCGCCAAAGTTCGTCATTATGCCATGCTCCGTGTTATCCATTTTGTAATCAAAAGTTCAGAGACATACAATTTGACCATCGGGCCCTCACATCTCCTGAGTATAACTTGTGGCCCTGTTTTGAAGCCCGTTAATATGCCCTGTTCCAAATATGTCTCATGCTTTTATATCATGAGTCCGACCAACTGCTTCCCCATTACATACTTGGCCACTATTTCCATCGTCGGTTCCCGACCAGGCTTGCCCAACATTGCGCTTCCATTGTTCCGCGACCTACAAACAACACCCGAAGTTCCGTAATATACAAATTAACCACCGAAATTCATCATTGTGCCTTGTTTCGTGTTACACATTTTGCAATAAAAGTTCAGAGACATACAATTTGACCATCGGGTCCTCACGTTTCATGAGTATAACTTGTGACCCTGTTTTGAAGCCCGACCGATCGCTTTCCATACTTGGCCATGTCTTGGAATCTCTTTCGCAGGTTGGCGAGTTCACGAAATGTCCATTGCTTAATCGCTCTTCGCCATCCCCACCACCTTAACACTTCTTTCTAGATATGCAATTATTAAGTTTTAATGCTAATAGCTCATTGTGTAAGAACCGTTAAGATTGTCATTAATGTCTGAAAGGCTGGAGGATATATGTCATTAATATGAATTAAACCACGATTTGTGGAGGGTTGTGTTATCCTTTTCCACGTGTTCATTTCAAGCATCATGCAATCTCTTTCGCGCGTCCTCTGGTTGGCAGCTTCATGAAATCTCCAGTCCTTAATCACTATTCGTCGTCACCGCCACCTTCGCACTTTTTTCTAAATATGCAATTAGTAAGCTTTAATGGTAACAACTCATTATGCACGAACCGTAGAGATTGTCATTGGTCGGCAAAAGGCTCAAGGAGATATCCCATTAATACGCATTAAAGCAATATTTGCAGAGCGTTATATTATCCCTTCTGAATGTTCATTTCAAGCATCATCTAGAGCAAACAAACATTCTCGTTAATTTATGGCATCATTTCGACAAAAATTTTGTCCAGATATAGTAAACACCTTCGAGCATGATGACCAAAAGTTTGAGTGCTCCAGGGCATATTCTTACTACTCATCTCCCTTTGCCTAGAAGAAAAAAAAGAGATGGTCCCTTGGTGCACCGAGAGATATATTTCAAGACAAAGAATTCCAAGGCAACCCCCCATGCCCAGACAACCCACCCACCTGCATTGATGGTTCGCGCAGAGGTTGATGCAGTCGATTTCGAGCCTAAAGAAGATGATCTGATGAATGATGATACAACGATGGATGACGACAATGCATACGATGTTCCCACTCCTGCGCCCAAATTGAAATCAACCATAATGGGGGGCACTTCCTGGCTTGACAATGGCAGCCCTAACAAGACAAAAGGAAGGGGTTTCATAAAAGAAACCGATGTTGAACGCAATAGTCGCTTTGCAGCTCGAGAGTTTGAGTCACTCGGCTCGAATGGCGGTCCTCTCCCTCAAAGATGTATCATTTCCTTTCATTTTTAGGATTGGGTTTGGATTTGTCCCTGGTACAGGTTGTGTCCCTGAAGTCTTTGACCGTAAGGAAATGGTCTCTTGATGCGCCCAGAGATATATTTTAACCCAAAGAATTAGTCAATTGTGGGACCACTCTCTTGTTCTCTGGATATACAATTAACATCTCAGGGGGCGAGGACCAGAACTCCCACTGGTGCAAGGCATATTCCTACTACTCATCTCCTTCCACCCAGAACAAAGTAATTTGGGCCTCTGGAATTGCTCGTGCAGCCTGTGTCCCTGAAGTCTTTTCTTATAAGGAGGGGGTCTCTTGGTCCCCTTCCGCCCAAAACAAGTAATTTGGACCTCTCAAATTGCTCGTGTAGGATGTGTCCCTAAAGTCTCTGACTATAAGGAGGTGGTCTCTTGTTGTGTCGTCACTTTCAATTTCAGGCTCTTTTGCTTGCCCTACAACGTTTTTCCCCTTCTTCCTCGCAGGAAGCTTGTGAGAACTATTAATTTTACCGCGAGGAGGGTTCTGATGTCCTCGTGTGTTTGAAGAATTTTGGGTTTCTTTCTTACTGGGGTGGGTCGTTGGAGCGATGTTGCGGGATGTTGTACTCTTGGCATTGGTGGCCGCGGATTGGAAACTCTTCTCACCGGGGCCTTTTAACTGTTATTTGTACAATTCAGTGGTGCTGTGCAATGTCTCTAGGTCGTCAGCGTCAGGAGTAGGGGTGTTGTTGACCTGTTTCAAGCCAAAAAATTATTCCACTGCGGATCCACTCTCCCGTTTATTTGTCGCCTCAGGTCTTCCGCAAGATATTGAGATTGCGACAACCAACATTGACCTTCCAAAGAGAAGACTGCAAGGACTTCCTAAAAAATCATGGTAATGAGTTTTGTATGCATGTTCAAGAGCTTCTCGATGGCTCCTGCATGTTGTCGCACTAGAGGAACAACACATAATTGTATGCATGTTTTTGTTTTTTTTTAGCTCATGTACCTGTATTTATGACACATATGTTCAATGCTTCGGTGCAAATAACTCAATCCAATGTCTATGGATAAATATAAACTGCCCACTTTTTTTTTTATTGTTTTACTATTAAAAAATTGCCTTGGAATCTTGGTTGGTGCTTCTTTGTTGGATTTAACACCTGTTCTCGTTTGCATGGTTCGATAGTCTCGTAATTCTTGAATATTGTATTGGCTCAAGTAATTTGATCTAATATGGAGCATTGAACAATTATATGACAATGCATTGTGTCGATCCCATCAGGCTTCTATGGAAACATAAATGAATTTCAGACAGTTTCAAACCAACATTCAATTCTATTCATAATGCAAATAGAACATAGTAACACTAATTCACGATGCGACAGTCGGGGCCTCGCCCTAGAAGTTTTGTTTTCATCTCAACCTTGCTAAGAAAATGATCTCTTATTTATCTTTTGCTTCCTTGGTTTCTTTACTCCAAAAGGAAACATTATATTAGTTGTCCATCCCTTGGCCTCTATTTGAGCACTTTTACTTTATTAATGAAATTACCAAATTTCTTCTTCGCGAATATTTAAAAATAAAATAAAAATTGATATATGGTAGTTGAAGTCAAATGGGACGATGAAATCAACCACAATATTAAAATTCAAGTTCGTCATTGTTATTTCTAGATATGCAATTATTAACCTTTAATGCTAACAACCCATCATGCAGGAAGTTTAATACTTGAAATAATATGTCAAGTCATTGAAGAATGTATCAAGAACACAATTACTCCCACAAGTTGCAATAAAAACAAATCTTCAACAAAGCATTTGCTCACACCCTTTTTAATGGTACAAGCACAATAGAAAACGAGTAAGTGGATAAAATATTGGACTAGAAAATGATTGTTTTGCAACAATGGGGCTTGTTTGAGACCAATTCCTGCTTACGAAAATTGCCCTCCACTTTTCTATTTTCTCACTCTCTTTTATCCCCTTCTTTTCCCTCTTCTATGCTTAACCAAATTCCCCTTTCTTTTTCCCCTATACTTTCTCTTTCTGGTTACTTAGTCGTTTTTCCAAAAATGTCTAGTTGTGCGGGTTGGTGAACTCACGGGTTCACATTTGCACTCATGCTTTTATATCATGATTTCGACCGACCGCTCCCGCATTCCATACCTAGCCACTTTTTCGATCGTGGATTCCCGAGCAGGCGGTCTCTAAATTGCACTTCCATTGTTCTGTCACCTGCAAACAACACCCGGGCTTCCGCGATATACAAATTGGCTTCCTGACTCCCACATCATCCCTTCTTTCGTGTTACACATTTTGAACTCAAAAGTTCTTAGACATACAATTTGATCATCAGGGCCTCACGCTTCCTCGGGAACCCTTGTCATCCTATTTTGAAGCTCGTCTGACCGCTTTCCATTCTTGGCCATTTCTTCGAATCTCTTTAGTGAATCGTCAGGTTGGCGCATTCAGGAAATCTCCAATTCCTAGTCGTTGTTTCCTGTGCCCACCACCTTCACATTTCTTTCCAAGTATATGCAATAAGTATACAACTTGTCCAGAAACATGCAGAAAAGATCTTGCCAGGTAATGGAATATCTATTACAGATTTGAATATATTTGCCCTTCTTTTCCCTCTTCTATACTTAACCAAATACCCATTTATTTTCCCCCTCTACTTTATCTCTCTGGTTACTTAGTCATTTTTCTGAAAATGTCTAACTGCGCGGGTTGGTGAACTTACGGGTTCACATTTTCACTCGTGCTTTTATATCGCGACTCCGACCGACCACTTCCCCATTCCATACCTAGCCACTTTTTTCGATCGCGGATTTTCGGGCAGACGGGCTCTAGATTTCACTTCCATTGTTCTGTGACCTACAAACAACACCCGAACTTCCGCGATATACAAATTTACTGCCGGACTCCCACATCATACCCTCTTTTGTGTTACATAGTTTGCACTCAAAAGTCCTGAGACATACAATTTAACCATGGGGTCCTCGCGTCTCTTGGGGAACTATTGTCACCCCATTTTCAAGCCCGTCCATCCGCTTTCCATACTTGGCCATTTCTTGGAATCTCTTTCGCGGATCGTCGGGTTGGCGGGTTCACAAAATATCCAATTCCTAATCGTTGTTTCTTGTGCCCGCCACCTTCGCACTTCTTTCCAAGTATGAAATAACTAAGGTTTAATGCTAACAACTCACCATGCAGCAACCGTAAAGATTGTCATTAATGAGTAAAAGCCTCGAGGAGACAGTCAAATTGACTATCCCTACACAACTTGTCCAGAAACATGTAGAAAATATCATGCCAAGTAATGGGATATCTATTACAAATTTCAATATATTAGCGAAAACAAGTCCAATCGATCGTTTTCCTATTCCATACTTAGCCACTTTTTCGATTGCGGGTTCCTGGAAAGCCGGGCTCAAAATTGTGCTTCCATTGTTCTGTGTCTTGCAAACAACACCCAGAATTCCGCGATATACATGCAGAAAAGATCTTGACAGGTAATGGGATATCTATTACAAATTTCAATATATTAGCGAAAACGAGTCCGACCGACTGTTTCCCTATTCCATACCTCTCCTGAGTATCCCTTGTAACCCTATTTTAAAGCATGTCCGACTGCTTTTCATGTTTGGCCATTCCTTACTTTCTCTTCCCTGTCCCCGCCACCTTCACACTTGTTTATAATAAAAAAATGTTTATA
>JZKD02S1617467.1:127010-137651 GCA_000966675.3 Picea glauca
TTGAAGAAGCAAGAATTCCAAGTATATACTAGACAAAAAAGAATGAACCAACCTTCCTCTACTGATCCTGCAGTTTCACAAACAAGATCTCCACCCATGAACATATTCCTTCCTAAGAATCCTCCCAGGAATGATAAAGTTGACTTAAACTTTGATTTTGAAAGTGCACTAGCAAAGATGCACGTGACCATTCCCTTGAGAGAAGTCATCAAGGTCCCATCTGTGAAAGAACAATTCAATTTTTTTTCAAACATTCAGATGAGCTAATGGACCCTCCTATCATGTTACAAGCAAATCACTTTAGGGTTCAGTATGATGGACATCCACCTTTCTTCATGACCTTATAGATTAATAACAAGTACTTTAACAACTGTATGCTTGATTCAGGGGCAGGTGCTAGCATGATGTCCTTAAAGGTCATGGAAATATTGGGCTTGAGTCCAGGGCCATACCCACTCATGGGGTAGTTGAGAATGTCAAATTTTGCCTTGGAAGATACCCCGAGAGAGTGATCCACATGGATATTGTGGTGGTGGTTGTCCGAGATGTGGGGAATGTTGTTATCCAGGAAGTTTTCTACGATGTTGGGAGGCACTTTAGAGATGGATCTCACCTATATTAATGTGCCTATGAATTTTGGAACAATAAGCCACCTCCCGAATGTGCCAATGACCAAAGTCCATGTGCAAGAAATTGGTAATGACATTGGAACTAACGAAACGCATGAACCGGTCAAAGCAAGTCACCCTATATACTCCCCTGATTATATGCCTTTCGCTACAGAGGAAGACTTTGATCAAATACAATGGATGAAGAAATAGGAGTATCAGCAACTCCTAAACAAATATAACGACAAAGAATTTGGGGTTGTCAAGTTATTAAAGAAAGGAGAAGATGACATATTATTCCGACTGTCCCAGCAAGAAGTCTTCACAGTGGAATCCCACCCTCTTCCCTCGAGACAATACACTAGGTTTTTACAAGAGACAACAAAATTCAAGACCAATGAGTACAAAGAGGGAGATATGGTCTGGATGTGGGATACAAAGAAGGGAGATCCTACTAATGTTAAGGGAAATACACAACTTTGGCTTGGTCCCTTCAGAGTTGGAAGGAGGTCAGTCAATGATGCCTACTATTTATCCACGTTGGAAGGAAGAAGACGTTCGTTACCAGTTAGTGGACACCTCCTCAATCCCCATCAGGGGGCAGAGACTTGACTTCATAGGTAACTGTAGGTAAGTAGGTAGGCATTTGCATTCATTGTATATACCATCTGCATTTCATGCTAGAATAGTTTTATTTCCATTTGTATATATGCTTGCTTACATTTCATTTCATTATATCATATATGAGCCAGGGGTGATCTCACCACCCCAAATGATTACTAATAAATTTTGTTGAGATCTAGCAGGTCACAGGTCAGACCAGAGATGTTGAGGATCTCATGTGCTCTACGGTGAGCAAGTCCCCGAGTTGGATCCAAATGTTATCCCCTAGCCTAGGGATAACTAAGGAGATTATGTCTCGAGGCCCACAAGTCCTAGACACAAAGTACCGAGAGTCATATTGAATTGAGCCTAGCCCTGGAGGGCCAATGCTTATTCTTCAACATCTCCATCCTATCAGCAACAACAACATCCATGCCATCGGCCTGGTACTTCAGGAGGAGTGGATCTTGCTCCATGAGGTAATGAGTCCGAGTATCATGGTATGTGTCACTCTGATTCTCAAAACATTTGAATATGTGCATTTAATTTTCTTTTTCTTTATGACATGTGCTTGGACTTTATTCCTTTTGACTTGTCCATAACTAGGGGGATCACAGAACGCCCTAGCAAGCTGGTTCATGTTATCGCACAGTTTGTAGTTAAGACAATAGACGGATGAAAGGAGGTCAAACTAGCGTAACTGAACCAATTCCACCACTGTCACCTCAATGGGAAGGTTCTTTCTGTTTAGGGAGGTAAGGCCCAAGGGAGACGTCCCTGGTGACCTGGGGTTTTGAGAAAGCAAAGGCTTATGGCTAAGTAATATTATTCCCCCTCACAAGTCACCACTGATCAGAAAGTATGACTTAATAGCCAATAATGATAAAAGATAACCAGAAGTAGTAACCAAGAAGTGTACCTGCCCGAGACAAAGCAACAAATAAATTGTACATGTGCAAGCTTACTTGTTGGTTAGTACTTCATATAATCAATGACTTTCTGATAATAAGCAATTGAGCAATAATATTGACGAAGTAAATCAATGTTTGTACAATAGCAATGATTACAATATCACTTCTCAATAAATGCTAAAGAAACTTTGGCAATCAATGTAACAATATCAACACTTTGTAAACAATGCCTTAACTAACCATTCAATTGCTTTAGAAGTGAAATGAATGTTTCACAAAGGTGTTTATAGCATAAGAGGGTGACGACAACAATAGGGTTAGTAGGATTAGTCTAGGCTAGGGTTAGAAAGAGTTAGAATCTATTCAAAGTTTAGTTTGTTTGAAGTTGTGATCAAGCCACTCAAGAAATGAGGTTTTAGACCAATGCGCTACTAGGGCATCTGGAGTCAAAAGAGGCTGCAAGGTTGAAGGACTGAAATGATAATGAAATACCAAAGACAAGAGGAGTAAGTGTTGAGGTGTTGCTAAAGAAAGGCCTCAACAATGAAACCCTAGGGGAGAGAGGCTCACTCAGGTGTAGAAACCCTAGGCCTCAGTGATCTCTCCTCCTTTTTTAGCCCAATGGCAATAATAAAATGGCTAGCTTGAATAATGATTGATAAAGTCTAAGACAAGAGAGTTTGTAAGGGATGTATTGCTAAAGCAAGGCTTCACTAGACAAACCCTAGGGAAAATGACTCACCAAGGTGTAGAAACCCTAGGCCCTGGTGCATTTTCTCCTTAGCTCAACAAAAAGGATAAAAATGACTAGGTTATAGAAGAATAATACTAGAGTGTTGCTATGGCAAGGCTCTATCTTTCTTCATCAAAATCAAGTGGCTCTTAACTTGGTAGGGACATGAGACAAGGACCTTTAGCATGTGCTTGTCACCTAGTGTTAATTCAACAAATTATATTAAAAAATGAAAGAAAACAACACTACAACCATTCAATCAAGAAGTTTTGCAGAAATTCACTTACATTTAACCAAGAAATCACATAGCAAACCCTAGTTGTAATACCTTCCACCAAGAGAAATGCCAAAATGCCAAGAAAAGTCTTCCTTCAACAAGTGTGCCTCAAAATTTCAGCCAATAACCCTAAGAAGGGCGCAAATTTCAGACCTCACTAATGAGTGAGTGAAAGATGATGAAAATATGACGGTAAAAACCCTCAATTTATACAATAGCAATGACCTTAATTACTTTTTAGGTCATAAAAAGGCCGACAAGGCCAAAATACCAAAATCATATTGTTTTACATTAAATGTCATAAATGAAACCCTAATCAAGAAAAAAGTGAGACGTCATCCCCTTTTTAGGGTGACGTTATCCCTTTCTAGGGAAAATGTAGCCTCCTGGAGCAAAACGTTAGCCCTCCTTGGTCTTCTCCAAGCTACCACACTTCCATAACTGTCTCCCCAAGACATCCATAATGTTGGATGACATCATGGGCATGCTGGATGATGTCATGGGCCTTCCAAGGCCAACTTTCCTGTGAGGAGGGCTCATCCCCCTAGGTAAGGCTCTACCAAGGTGCCTCTGTGGAACACCTTCCTCTTATTTGGTGGAAACCCCTTTGTCCTATTTCTTCCCCCCTGTTAGGGTCTCAGCATCAATCTGGTGGGCTCTTCAGCCCCATGGAGGTCCAAACTGATCATCTCCCCATGTGTACCTGTTCAACATGGTACCTGTCCATCGGGCACGATCCTGCACATCAACAACTACGCCCTCTAGGGGCTCATAAGTCACAGGGATCATAGCAATGTCAATCACATCTCATCATAAATATTATTAAACATGTGCATAAAACCCCTTTACCCCATTCTAGTGCTCAAAGACATTATACAAGTCTGCAATGCAAGTTTGGAGGAAGTGACAGGACGTCCTAGTGGGCTAGTGTCTACTGGAAGAGGGATGTTTCTAGAAAGGATTAAATCCAAGTCATGTAAGTGGGTGAGGTGGATGGGGATGCCTAGGCAAAAGGTGCAGTGATAGCAGAGATGGCTTACCGGTGGGTGGCTATGTGGAAGGTGAGTTTCACATGACATGGATGCAAATGATTCCAAGCCCATTCATGCCTTTTATCCTCATTCTTTTTCTTCCAAGATGCTAGTCAAAGGACACTGCCCTGGCTTGGTGACCAGTGGTGGCAATGTTAGCCACAAACATTTCACGGATATGAGAAGGTTGGCTTGTGATGAGAGCCCCTTTCTCTTGGCAATGCCACCAAGAGAAAATACCCTGGCGTGGTGACCAAATGTTGGCAGTGTCATACCGCTAGATGCTGATGGACCTAATAGGCTGGCTCGTGATGAGATCCCTTATCCTCTAACCAGGTCTTGTCTTATTGTTTTTATCTTTTATTCCTTTTTTTTTTTCAAGAGGCTAGTCAAGGGACACTGCCATGGCTTGGTGACCAGTGGTGACAATGTTAGCCACAAGTACTTTCATGGAAATGAGAAGGTTGGTTCAAGATGAGACCCCCTTTCTCTTGGCCATGCAACCAAGAGCCACTACCCTGGTGTGGTAACCAGTTGCTAGTAGTGTCATACCGTTAAGTACCTATGGACCTAATAGGTTGGCTCGTGATGAGACCCTCTATCCTTCAACTAGGTCTTGTTTTATTATATTTTACGGGAGCCTTTGTTTCTTGCTGAGAATCTTTTTATTGCTTTCTCGTGGATCCCTGGGAAAAGAATCTTGAGGTTTTATTATTTGGATTTTATTGTCAACTGCTTTTACCCCCCAGGCCTTTTAGCCCATTCTTCCCATAAGGTAAGGTACAACACATAAATGATTGGCCAACCCTATGGCCAGACCAGTGTAATAGGATGGGTGAGTGGGAAACAAGATGGAAAGTGGTATGTATGACGGGAACGGATGATGGATTTTCAAAAATCCCCCCAGTGGAAACTCAAAACCTATGGACACAAGCTTGCTAGGGCATCCTGTCATTCCCCCCATACATGGTCAAGTGGACAAGCATAAGATCCAAGCACCCGTTAGAAACAAAAGGAATCAAATGCACATATTCAAAGGTTTTGAGGATCAAAGTGACACATACCATGATACCTGGAGTCATTACCTCATGGAGCAAGAATCATATTTGATACAGGACCAAGCCGAAGGTGATGGATGTTGTTGTTGCTGCTGACAAAGTGGAGGCACTGAAAGGGAGAAAAAATGGGCCCTCCAAGGCCATGCTCAAGTCGATCTGGCTCTCATTACTCCATGTCTAGGACCTGTGGGCCTCGAGACATAATCTCCTCGTTATCCCTAAAAGTGGGGGATAACAGTTTCCTTAGGAGTGAGTTGCCATTAGGTGGGTTCATGAAAGGCCATCATCCATTCCCACCATACTTATCACTTTTCATCATCTTCCCGCTCATCTATCCCTTGCATTGGTTTGAGCATTGGGTTTTCCAAGCTAGTTAAGGGTTGTACCTTGCCTTGTGGGAAGAAGGGGCTAAAGGCCCAGAGGGTAAAAGCAGCTAGCAAAAGATAAAAGACAAAAGAAGAAAACCTTCATATTCTTTGCCTAGGGATCCCCGAGAAAGAAATAAAACACTTCTCGATTAAAAAAAAAGGGACCCATAAGATAAATAAATTCAAGAGGATAGGGGATCTCATCACGAGCAGGCCTATTAGGTCCATGGGCATGTAGCGGTATGACACTACCATTCAGCTGGTCACCACGCCAGGGTAGTGGCGCACGATAGCATAGCCAAGAGAAAGGGGGTCTCATCATGAGCCAACCTTCTCATCTCCATGAAATTCTTGTGGGTAACACTATCACACCACTTGTCACCACGCCAGGGCAGTGTCCCCCAGCTATTCTCTTGAAAAAAAGGGAAAAAAAACAAAGAGAAAAAAGGCATTGAATGGGTTAGGAAACATTTTCATCCAAAACAAGGTGCAGCTCAATCTCTTCAGAGGCACCCACAGGCAAGCCCTACATTTCCTTGTCATCACTGCACCCCTTGCCCAAACATCCCATTACCATATCATACACTTACATGACCTAGATTGGTCTCCACCCAGGGACACCCCACACTTAAGGATAATTAGCCCAATAGGATGCTCTGAGGCCCTCTCCAAAAATAGCTTGTAGAATAACATAATGTCCTTGAGCACTTGTCTGGGAAAAGGGGGGTCTTATGCACATGTTTGGGTAACTTGATGATTAGATGTGATTGAAATTTCTAAGATCCCTGTGACTTATGATCCCATGAAGGGAGTACTTCTTGTTGTTGCAAGGACACACCCAATGGACAAGTACACATGGGGAGATGATTAGTTCGGACCTCCATGGGGCTAAAAGCCCACTAGATGGATGCTGAGACCCCAACCAGGGGAAGACATATACCAGAGGCATGACCTGAAGAGAGAGGAGGACGTTCCATCAGAGACAACCTGGCAGGCCTGGACGCAGGGGGTCTTTCCCTCCCACCATGATGTTGGCCCTTGACATCATCATTCAGAGCCTTGACGTCACCCAGCTTGAGGACAACATTGGTTGGCATGTGTGGCAGTTCTCGAGGGGTTTTGAGCCCCAATGTTCCACTTGGAGGGCCAACGTTCCAGCAAAAAGGCTAACGTCAACCTAGGAGGGGCGTGAAGTCACCTTAAAAATCCTAAATTAGGGTTTTATTTGTCAAATTTATGTAAAATTGGATTTTCTCATGTAAACTGGCCATGTTGGCCTTTTTGACCTAATTTTGTAATTAAAGGTCATTGTGATTGTATAAATAAGGGTTTTTCCCCTTGTAGTTTTTCATCATTCATTCACTCACTAAGTGAGGTCTRAAATTYGGCTCACTTAGGGTTTTATTGGCTGAAATTTAGTGGTGCGCAACTCTTGGAGGAGTCTAATTTTGGTGTTTTTGGCATTTTTCTTGGTGGAAAGTCCTCAACTAGGATAATTGCTAGATTATTCTTGGTGAATGTAGGTGAATTTATGCAATTATTCTTTACTTTGAATGGCTATAGTACATTTAATTTGCATTTTTTCCAAGATTATGAAATTGCCAGCTTAAAACCCTAGGAGATCAAGCACATTTTATTATCCTTGTCTTAACAAACTTTCACCTACTAGATTGTGCTAGAAACCTTGCTTTTTGAAGCATTGTGCTAGAGCCCTACCATTGTAGCACCCTAGCATCATTTGCTTCATCAAGCCATTATTTACTTCTTCCTTGAGCTAAAGAATAAGGAAAACCACTAGGGCCTAGGCTTACCTACTTCCTAGTGGTCGTTTTCCTTCTAGGGTTTGTTGATTTCAGCCTTGGGTTACCGACACCTCAATCAATCATTCCTCTTTGTCCTTAGCTCATACATTATCATTTGATTCCTTCAAGATTGCCGCTGCTAAAAGTGACTCCATTAACCCTAAAGACATTGATCTTGACCTTCAATTTGATTGATTGATGAGAACAACCCTTAAAATGTTTACCTCAAGCTATCTACTAACCTTTCTTAACCCTAGAGTAGACTAATTCACTAACCTTCTTGTTGTTGTTACAAAAGTAAGATGCAACCAATTATTAAAGCAGTAAAAGCTCTTAAAAGCAATTGCAAAAGTTGATTTTTACATTGCCTCATTAGCTTCTGACAAGTGCTAGTATATTTCTATTGTTGGATTATCATTTATGGTCATTGTGGAGTTTATTTAAGGCATTGATTGTGAAGCTATCATCTTGTATATATTGTTGTTATAGAATTTCTGTTTGCTTCATCTTGCATCAAATTATTTCTTTTATTAACAAGTCCAAGGTTTTATGAAGCACTAACATCACACTGTACTTGCAAAATAGTGTTTTTCTTGTTGCTTTGTTGTAAGCAAGTACACTCAAGCAGATCACTACTTCATTTGCTAAACTTTGGAACTTTCTGATCAGTGTGACTTTTGAGAAGGGATATCTTTTCTCGATACTTTAAGTTTTTCCTTCTTAAACCTCCAGGTTACTGGGGACATCTCCCATGGACTATCATCCCTAAATAGAAATAGGTTTCTTATTAAGGTGACAGTGATAGGATAAGTACAAATTGCGCGATAACAGTTCCAGCGGATCTTAGGACAAAGCGAGTACACACCCTTCACCTATCTGAGCCTATACATCATCTGGGAGGATTCCCCAACCTTTATATCCACAGTTCTAGGGGGAACAACCGTTGGGACAGCTAGGGGATGCAGGAAGACAGCCAGCTCAGGGACAAGCAGTGCCACAAGATCCATTTAGAGAGTACAGGAGAGACTACTTGGCACTAGGACCGGATTTCCATGAAGACATGAGTTTGCTAGACCATTGTTCGATCAGGTATTGGAACAACCCCCAAGAGGCACAGAGGAGCACTTGGAAAGCTCAAAACATGGATCTCATCAAGAAAGTGGGGAAGTTGAACATTCCTACTTGTTATCCCCCACTTTTATGGATAACTAGGAGATCATGTCTCGAGGCCCACATGCCCTAGACATGGAGTACCGAGAGTCGTATCAACTTTAGCATGGCCCTGGAGCGCCCATCTTTTCTCCCTTTCAGCGCTTCTACCTTGCCAGCAACAACAAAATCCATCACCATCGGCTTGGTCTTGTGTCAAAGATGGTTCTTTCTCCATGAGGTAATGAGCCTAGGTATCATGGTATGTGTCACTTTGATCATCAAAACCCTTGAATATGTGCATTTAATTCCTTTTGTTTCTAACAAATGCTTGGATCTTATACTTGCCCGCTTGGGGGGATTAACAGGGTGCCCTAGTAAGCCTATGTCTGTAGGTTCTGGTTTTCCACTGGGGGATTTCTGAAAAGCCATCATCCTCTCTTGTCATAGCATAAATTTTTCATCTTGCTTCCCGCTCACCTATCCCATTACACTTGTCTGGGCACTGGGTTGACCTATCATTTGAGGATTGCACCTTACCTAGTGGGAACAAGGGGCTAAAGGCCTAGAAGGTAAAAGGAAGCTAGCAAAAGATAAAATCCTTAGAATAAAACCTCGAGATGCTTCGCCCAGGGATCCCTGAGAAAGTAGTAAAAGGATTCTCAGCAAGAAACAAGAGGGACCCGTAAAATAATAAAACAAGACCTAGTCAGAGGATAAGGGGTCTCATCACGAGCCAACCTATTAGGTGCATGGGTACCTAGCAATATGACATTACCACCAGTTGGTTACCACACCAGGGTAGTGACCCTTGGTTGCATGGCCAAGGGAAAGGTGGTCACATCACGAGCCAACCTTCTCATTTCTGTGAAAGTACTTGTGGGTAACACTATCACTACTGGTCACCATGCCAGGGCAGTGTCCCCCGATTAGCCTCTTGAAGAAAAAACAATAAAGAATAAAAGGCATGAATGGGCTTGGAAAAAATTGCATCCAGGACAGGTGCAACTCGCCTTCTACAAAGGCACCCACAGGTAAAGCTTTGCACCCTCTACTCTCACTGCACCCACTTGCCTGGACATACCTTATCCACATTACCTACTTGCATGGCTCAGATGAAGTTTCTTCCTGAAACTTTCCTCTTCCAGTGGACATTAGCCCAATAGGACGGCCTGTCACTTTCTCCAAACTTGTATTGCAGGATTGTATAATGTCTTTGATCTTTTAACTAGGGTAATTGGGGTTTTATGCACATGTTTAATAATATTGATGATGAGATGTGATTGACATTTCTATGATCCCTATGACTTATGATCCCATGGAGGGCATATATTTTGATGTGCAGAATCATGCCCGACGGACAGGTACCATGTTGGACCGGTACACATGGGGAGATGATCAGTTTGAACCTCCATGGGGCTGAAGAGCCCACCAGATGGATGTTGGGACCCCATCAGGTGGTAGAGATAGGACAGAGATGGTCAGAGGCTTTGCATTAGAGAAGAGGAGGGAATTCCGCCAGAAGCACCCTGACAGAGCTTGACCTAGGGGGGTTGTGCCTTCTCCATTGGAACGTTGACCCTAGAAGGCCCAGGACATCACCCATGATAATCATGAGGTCATCCAGCCTTATGGACGTTTTGGGAGATAGATTTGGCAGTGTTGGCACGTCTGGCAGGTTGGAGAAGCCCAAGGAGGGCTAACGTTTTGCCCCAGGATGTTGCATTTTCCCTGGAAGGGCCTAACGTCACCCTTAAAGGGGAATGACATCTCTCTTTAGCCTTATTAGGTTTTAATTTAAGCATTTAATGTAAAACAATATGATTTTTAGTATTTTAGCCTTGTCGGCCTTTTTATGACCTAAAAGTGAAATTAGGTCATGGTACAGTCAATGTTTTAAAAACCAAAACTGGTACCGGAACCGGTAATAAACTGGTCAAACCGGTTTTTAAAAAAATACATAAAATATTTAAATTTTAACAAAAAAAATATATTTTTAAGATTTTAAATCATGTTTCCAAAGCATTAGAGACAATTAGATACAACATATCCAAAGTATGCTCATGAATATATCAAAACGACACCAAGTGCAATACATATC
>JZKD02S1617478.1:13860-30872 GCA_000966675.3 Picea glauca
TTGCAACAACTGAGGCATGATAGGAAAACCTTCAATCTAAAGGAAGCATATTGTAGGAGCTAGAGTTGGATCTCAAGAGCTCCATCATCCAGATATGTGAGGATAACCATTGATCAAAAGGTATGTTTAACACCCTTTTTGGTTAAAAGGAAAAAAATATAATTATCTCTAGGGAGAACCATATGAATCTACCCCCTTTATGTCTCATATCAAGGGAGGATCCTAGGGATATCTTGATGTTCATTTAGTGAGATCCTTGTGATACTTTGTCCCATAACATCACATATATAAGCTTATGTACATGACTTTGGTCAAGAAAAGTCATGTATGTATGCGACTGTAGTAAATTAAACCCATGTACACCCAATAAAAATCCCTCAAACCTGAGGGAGGAGGGTTGGAAGACTCAAAAAATATCAGAGAAATCAAGAGAATACTAAACCAAGGTTCAAAAAAAAAAAAAAAAAAACTTCAAAATAAATGCACCAAACAAGAACCCTATAACGACCCAAAAAAGGGAGAATCCCCAGTGGAGTCACCAATTCTATTATAGAATATTACTTCCTATGGTTTTTGGGTAAGAACCATAATAGATTAGAACCCAAGGAAACTTCTCTCGGAATATAATTAAACAATAAATTAGGAATAACCACCTACAATAACTAACTTTTATAAAAAGGGAAGAATAATGCACCTAGAATCCTACGTTTGAAGTAGATCCCACATGATGTATTTCGCTATGGAATTCCTTCACAACAAGCCTATGAAATTCCTACAAACAAAGAAATATGCAACTAAAAGAAAGTAGTTATCCGTTAACTAACTTGATGTAATCAATTCAGATTCAATGTTATATTTAAAATAACATACACATAATATAATCATAATCACAAATTAACACAAATAATCGAACGAGAATGAGATTTTTTTTATTGATTAAAGAAAAATGGATTGGTTACAACTGATAACCGCTACGACACGATCCCAGAACTAGGTTCTAAGTTCCTCCACCCAAGGTTGAATATGTATAGGAGTGCCTCCAACACTCTGTACTCTAGCAGGTCCAAGAAAGACAAAGATGTTCTTATTGAAAACATAAGGAGAATGCAAATTCTAGAAGTAATGGTTTCCAGGCAAAGGGGACAGTCTTAGACACTAGGAAAACATGTAACTTGTAGGAAAATATTCAAAATGGAATCATAAGGATGCACTTCTTGACCATCTTGGTTATTCTTTTCCTCCACCCCAAGGCTCTCTTTTATAATCCACTTTGATGGTTGGAATCATTATGTATAGGCTTTAGGATGTTAGGGAATGGAAAAGCCCATAAAATCCACCCGAATGTCAGGATTATATTTTTTTGAGCTAAAATTAACATGTATGTGGGTTGCTAATAGGGAATCTGCATACGTACACAAGTTGCTTTAAGGAAAGTCACATACATTTTGATAAATGAGGTTTTTAAATAATATTTTGAGGAGGAAAAGGGGGATTTAACTCCTCCAAGCAGGGAAATGGATGTAACATAGGCCAATGAGTCATCGTATACATGTATAGTGGAAAATGACGCTAAAACAGCCCCCCCCCCTCTCAGTATAAGTGTGTTCTCAACAAAACCGACTTCCAGGGCCATTTTGGTGGCTAGTCCAAATTTGGAAATTTGGGTCCAAAACAATTTCTGAAATCTTCTAGAGCCATTTTGAGGCATCAAACATAACCTTTTTATGGTCCAAACCTTACTATGGAGAAATATTYTATACTCTACCAATCCATACCTTTCCTATGGTTGAATAATTTCATTAGTCGGAGTTTGTATGTGGAATTGTTTCCTCCCACAAGTTGACCTATTGTATTGGTCARCATGGTGCAAGTGGATGCCACATCATCCTCCATTACTTAAACATGTGGGTCTATCCATGTAGTGGATTTTCTAAAAATATTCTAGAAGCTCCAAAACATTATCACAATTGAGGGTTGAGGAAKTCAAAACCCTACCCCTAGATGGCTATTAGGATATGTTAAATATTGGGTCATTGGGAGGAGAAGGGGTTCCATTCTATGCTATTTTATTTTGTTCCATAACTGAGTAGAGAAACTAGGAGTGGAAAGTTAAAGAGAATAATAGAGGGGGTTAATTTTGTATAGMATCCTAACATGCCTCRGGTCTTAGGTAACTCCCTAGAGAGTGCCTTCACCTTTTTACTTGCATTATTTCCATACCAGAAAAAATATAATAGAGAAGCCTCGCCTTCTAGCTGGGTTTTCTCCCGTAAGGGTTTCCTAGAGAAAATATTTGTGTTATTTTCTGGTTGGTGTGTGATTTATTTTATTGTTTTCTATTTTCCACATTTTATCTATTTCATGCATAAGCAGAAAATCAATAACTAAAGATTATGGAATCTAAAGAAATTTAACCTTCATAGTCCAGATTTTATTTTTATTTACTAGATCTGTTGTGATGAACTATTCTAGTAGAATATCCATGGTAGTATGCATATCAAGAACATTGAAAATATCAAATATATTTTCCACTAAAAATTGTTGAGTTTCTTGAAAGATATATATCCCAAGTAGTCAACAATGGCATTTATCTAAGTATTTTTAATTCCTTTTTTCAAATAATTTCCTTAAACATTTTTCTACATTGCCTCCCTACCAAATTCGCCTATGAATTGTGAACCCTTCCATCCCTATCCATATAGATTTGTGTATGGGAAAATTATTAACTACTAATTAATAGTTTCTTCATCTTGTTTATAGAGTACACACCTCTCATATCCTTTCCTGATCATGTTTTAGACGAATTCCCAATTCAATACCTTGTCCCTTAAAGAAATCCACATAAAATTTCTAGCACTCTTTGGTGTTGTAACTTTCCATAATGTTTTCCACCACAAAGATTAATTCTTTTGAACCTCATTTTAAAAAAATTATTTGTACCCTAACTTGGAAATATATGTACCCAATGAATATTTGTTAGAGAAAAATAATTCATATACTTTTGTTTTGGTTCTCACAGGAAATCAAATCAAGGCTTCCACATATGGAATCTAGTGATATCTATTATTACCTTCTTGTCCCACCATATTGGCTCTCATCAATCCTTGTTGTCAAATATCTATAGTCCTCATATTTTTTACTTGAGAAAACATCAATAGTTGTCTCTCATGAAAAGGTGTTAATATTTCATCTAAATTTCTATAGGGTTATCCACATCCAACCCATCAACCTCGTCTATTCTCCATTTCCAGTATTTCATGCTATCTAATTGCCTACAAGTGAAAAGGTTTGTATCAATTCCATTTAGAATATTAAAGCATTGTTAAAGTTTTTTTCAGATTCTTTATCTAGTGAACAATAGTTTTATTTTATCTACGATTTTGATAGATGACTTGTTTCTACCAAGGAAATTTTTGGGGGATAAATTTCTCCATTGGGCTTATTTTCCATGTTTTTTTTTCCAAAAAATTATTTTCCAAATTCCATATTTTATAAAACCAATTGTTATAGCAAGATTTGCCCCACCATTACTATCTTACATAGAGGGCCTTTTTCCATTTCCCTATGTAGACTTGTCATCCCTTTTTGATGAATCCAGAGCCAAAAATACACATTTTTCCACATATACGCGTCCTATATGCTATACAACATGCGTATACGCAGGATGCTCCACTACATCTTACGTACATCGGGATTTGTGCCAAAAATACAAAATGGAGTCGGGTTTCCATGTCATGATAGGAGATCTCTAATCCTTGGACTTCCACATACTGGAAATGTTCTAACTCGGCCCTTCAGTTGCATTTTGAAGACTATAAAAGAACAATTCTGAGCTATGGAAAAGAGGAGAAAGCATTCAACTTTGAGAGCAAAGTTACTCTAGAGAAATTACTTCATATTAAGTTTGCATCCCTTTGTCCCTCAAGTTTGAAAACAATGTTCAACCCCGAAGCTCTTTCCCTATTGTTGAGAGAACCTCATTCTCTTTCTCCTATGAGCTTGCCTTTGGTGGAGGATTGAAGTGGTAGAGGCCCAGTTGGAAGGATCTTGGTTCCTTGGTCTCGAACCGTGCCGACACAGAAGTTTGTAATGTTGTCACTTCTGCTAATCAATTATTAATAGAAATACTCCTTTCGCGTCCTATTGGGATCGTGCAAATATATGATTATTATCCATGGGCATGTTTGTAATGTTTATTAATGGATTATGTTATCTAATGTGCTAACCCCTTTTATACTATCACCATGTACTTGTTGTGCTTGTTTGTTGAGAACTTATTGCAGATATAAAGCTTTGGGTTGAAGTGCTCAATGGTGGAACATCATCAAATGTTGGATCGAGGTAGGCCTCTTTCTTATATTGCAGATTAGTTTATATAGCATACAATGGAATTGAGTTGATTTCTGCAGCCATAACTATCTGGTGTGGTTTACCCTTGGCCATAGAGAGTTTTTCCCTCGTAACAAAATTGGCGACTACACTGGGGAGAGATCTTCCTTCTAAGGGTTGAAGTATTTTTTCTTCTTGCATTTCTCTTTTTCCTTTGTGTTTCTTGTCATATCACTGATTGATAGATTATGTTCACTCTGAGTCTGATTTTTCATCCTTTTTTCCCTTGCTTGGCCTTGTTTTAAAGCATGTATGCTCCTTTTGCTTTGACAGCCGCATATACACACGTGCTACCTCTATGAAAGCTATGTATATACGCATTGTTCTCCTAAACAGTTGCTTATATCACTTTCCCTTGCTTGTTTGCTTGGTTTAGTGACTGTTAGGTGGTATTTGATGTTTGTTGAGCCTTCTTAGGTCGTTGTAGTGCATGTTGACCTTCTCTAGGTTGACAAGAAACCTGTTGGGAGTTGAATTTATGGGCGTAGTCTTTCTCATTGTTTTTCATTTTTTATTTGTCCTTGAACCCTGGGTTGTTTTCTTAGCTGCTTGGTATTTTGCTTGAGTTATTTTGTTTATACATAGTAGAATTTATATATCAGGTTTCTTTTCAGTCCATGCGTTTTCTCTTGAATATATTGAAAATACGAAAAAATAGGCATTTTGCATTGGTTATCATTTTTGTCTTTGAACCTTTATCATTAGCTTAGTGCATTTAGCGAAATATTGCATTTTACTTCTGAATTGCAGAGTTGAAATTGAAAATTGCACTATTTTTATTAGCATATCATTCATTGAAATGTTAAAGATAGACTTTGCATTATATTCATATTTATCTTCTTGCAGAGTCATAAAATCATGAGTTTCACTTCCATACCCTTTTCAGTAATCACGGCTAGTAAAATTTATGCTTTAAACTAAAATTGATTAGTCAGGATTTTATTTTTAGGGTGCACAAACTAATCTAGGATTTAGTGCCTTGGAATAGGATTTTGTGAGTAAACTTCTCCAAGGTAATTGAATCAACATATGTGTCTGAGACAGGGAGTTGAGAATTCCATTGTATAATTGGTAAGATCAGGAGGCTCCGCTCACACCAAAGTTAATCATGAGGTTGTGTGAATTTAATTGAAGGGTTAACCCCTAGATAATCACCTAGTGTCAGAGATATTTCTGTGGATTTATTCGTATTTGGGGATGTTCCTAGTACCCATACCTCTGTGAGAGGCAGTGATTTCAAGGATTTGAGATTTGTTACCTTCCCATACGGTGATCCGGACTTACGACTCCTCATGTGTGCTTTGGTTATATGGTGGTTTATTAGTTGCTTGACTTAGGTATCTCATAGATTAATTGCAGGGGTTATTCTGCTTGTACCCTAGGTCAGATAGGGGTTGGACAACACACAGCCTTTATGGAGGATTACCTCTCCAGGGGGATATGATCATTGTTAAGCCCATGAGGACCCCTATAATTGATTTAAGTACCTCCAAACTTTAGCAGGGAGTCTCAGGTCCCTCTTGGATGAGGCATAGCTTCTTTAGCAGGGGAGGCCACTCAACTAGTTTAGCCCATTTCCATGCATATTGGTCGTTTGACGTTTTGGTATGCTCTTTAACTACTAGCTAGCCTTAGGATATATTTTTATTTTTTAGAGTCATAATTCATCATGGAGTCATACCAACTTCCCCACCAGTCCCATCGATTGTTACAGTTACCACCGGATTTTGGGTTCTTTCCTTATAAAAGGCATAGAGTTTTTAGAAGTGGTACACACACATCCACCTTTCATAATTGTGGTTCCATAAGGATGAGTACTAAGTCTAGTATTCAAAACACTATGAGTTCTTCCACTCCCATACCCACTATAGTTAATAGAACCCCTTCGACTCCTATAGATGCTACAGAGGCTTATACTGGTAATATGGCTCGACTTATAGTTAATGCTTCATCTCTTGCCTTGAAACCTTTTGGGGGTTTTGGTCACTCGTCGAGTTACAATGTTGAGTCCATCCCTATCGCTTCTAGTCCATTTTCTTATGGTATGCCTAAATTCACTTCACAATTTTCGACTGCCATCCCAGCTATCGGCCCTAATGTTAGCCTTATACTTGGGGGCACTACACCTCCTTACACTCCTTTCCCATTTGGTGGTTCTCATATCCCCCAAATGAATCCTAATGTAGGAAGTGTCCCTTTTCTTAACCCCAGTTCTAATCCTACTACGGCTGGATGGAACAACCCAGCTGGCAGACAAGTTCCACCCTATATCCCTACCTCATCAGTGCCGATTCCGACCAATATTTTTGGCATGACAAATCCACTTCAATCCTTTGGGTTCCCACCTAAAGGAGGTCAGTCTTACACTTTGGGAAACCCCCAACTCGGATCCAATCCGGCTAGGGCCGATTTTCACAATCCTTATCAGAACATTCCTATTGGAATGATGCCCAACCCGCCTTATACGAATCAACCTGGAGGAGAGCCTTATAATTCCGGATAGGGATTTGGTTCTTACCAGAATCCTAGGTGGAATGCAGTTCCCAACACACAATATTTCATTTGAGGATGGGGCCAGATGTCGCAACCTCATCTCCCTTTTCTAGCCATGCTCAATTTGCCAGACTTGTCTAAGTCAATGAATGACCCGGTGAGTAATGATCCCACATGGCCCCCCGTCCCCACAAAACTTCCTCCAGACATTCCAAAGTTTGAGGGTAAGAATGGAGAGGACCCTAGTGAACACGTTACTACATTTCACATTTGGTGCTCATCGAATTCCCTGAACCATGATTCTATTAAATTACGATTGTTTCAATGCAGTCTCATTGGAGTTTCTTCGCAATGGTACATTGAGCTACCTAGGGGGGCATATGGGTCATTTAATCAGTTGGTGGTGTCCTTTCTCAACCACTTTCAATTTCCCATTCATTATGATGTTGTCCTCGAATTTTTGTCAAATTTACGCCAGGACACCGCCACTCACATCTCGGATCATATCCAAGAGTGGCATAGACGGAGGTGGCTGATTAAGACTCCTATACCCCCGACCTTTCTCCTAGAGTGGTTCCTAAAGTATTTGCACCCTCCTATCTCAAAGGACGTTGCTACTTTCAGGGTCTCCAATGAGGAAGAAGCTATCTTTAGAGCCCAACAGTTAGATTTAATATATGCTCAGTCTCAAATGTTATGTTACCTTCTTCCAGACGCACCGCGGTCAAATTACGATCCTAAGAAAACACCTGGACTTCATGTCGATGGAATTGTAGGGTATGCCAATGTAAATTCAATATACTCGGCGATGAAGTATACTAGAGGATCAAATTCATCTGCATCCTCCAAACCTACCCAATCGGCAGATGTACATTCCGTGAAATCGTCAAAAAACCCAAATGGTGACTAGTAACAAGATGGGAATAAAAGGAAAGGTCAAAACAATCACAAGGGTGGGAAAAATGGTAACAAGCCCAAGGACAAAGATAATAATGGCAAGGAGGATGATAATGCTAGAGAGGGAAAGAAAGAGAAATGTAAGGTGAATTTTCCTTGTAAACTTTGTACCGATGACCACCTTACACATTTATGCCCCAAACACACAGAGGTTGCAAGGCTTTTAAATATACCGCTCGTTGTGCTGATGAATCCATTCCCTCACAACCAACACTTAACCTCGATCTCTTTGAATGCCGGAAATGTGCCCAGTGGAAGTCAAAACCCACACCCACAAGATGGAAACCATGTTTGTATCAATATGGTCGACGTGGAAATTGATATAGCCACCCACTCTTGAGATTATATCTCTTCAAAAGATACTAACGGTCTAGAAGGCCCTCCTCCCCCTCCAGATATGAACCTACATATTGAGAAACCAAATCCATTGCTTCATATTCCTAAACTAGTACTCCAGAGCTC
The DNA here is from genome assembly GCA_000966675.3 of Picea glauca. Taxonomy (NCBI): domain Eukaryota; kingdom Viridiplantae; phylum Streptophyta; class Pinopsida; order Pinales; family Pinaceae; genus Picea; species Picea glauca. The sequence goes on from JZKD02S1617478.1 coordinate 22,162, forward strand.
TACTCACAACCCTAAATCTAGAGTCGCCTAGAACTACTCTATCGTTGAGGATCTGGGAAAAACCCCTTGTGCGATGTCAGCTTTGGAGGTACTCCAGACGTGTCCATCATAGAGGAATGCCTTACTCTCTGCCTTAGGATATCTAGAAACTAGTGGCTCAAAAGTTATCAAGTTTGACGTCACAGATGTGAAGCGTCGCTTACCCTACCATGCGGCTTTCCAAATCCATGTGGAGTATTCCAAGTATACTATCAAATGAGTAGTTATTGATGAAGTTGTTGTTACCTGCATGATGTCCCTGGTCTATTTTAAATATCTTGGTTCTTCGACCCTTTCCAAGTCGTTAAACATGTTGACTACATTTGACATTCATTTTTTCTACCCACACGGTATTCTCCCTGCCTTTCTGGTCCAGTTAAGTGGGAAGACGGTAGAGGTGGAGGTAGAGGTAGTTGATGCACCTCTTGATTATAACTTGTTACTAGGTTGCAATTGGAACTATGCTATGGTTGTTGTCATATATTTCATCTTTCGTACACTTTCTTTTCCTCATCAAGGGGAGATATCATCCAGTTATCCTTTGCGTACTCTAGTCCTAATGCATCTATTGGGCCATCGATCCATGGGACCGACAATTCTCAACCGACAACTAAGAATATCAGCATCGGAATGTATTCCTCCCTCATGGGTACCTTCGACTTCTCGGCACCAATTCACCATGTTTACGCCATGTCTAGTAGACATGCTCTAGCAGGGAGGTCCATTCCTTTCCGCACTTCCTATATTAGTGATCCATGGACCCTACCTTCTCCAACTTCGTCGAGTGAAGGTCAATTACATGCTAGCATGGATATGCCACTGTCGATAGCAGAGATTGCATATCAAGTTTTTCTTGACTCTTCCATTGATCCCGATCTTGTTATGTTGTAGACGGATGAGGAGGATCTTGTTCTTAGGCCTCTATGGGCCACCTCGTTGTATTTTTTGCATGATTTCTTAGATGATAATTTTCCTTCAGATGAAGCGATCCTCGAAGCCATGAATGGTTCTGAGAGACCTTGGGATGATATGCATCATCGATCTTATTTTCTCCCAAGTCTTGAAAGAATCAAGCAAGATGACTTTCAGTCTACCTTGAGTGAGATCGTCCATCACACTGTAGTTCCACTTGATATGCATGGCATTTATGCCAAAGGAAATATGGCAAGTATTTCTCCTAATGTCTCAATCGATATCTCTCATACCCCTAGCAAGACTGAGAATGCAAATATAGGTGCATATTGTTCGCCAAAAGAAATTTTAATCTACACCGAACTCCTCAAAGAATTTCGAGATGTATTCACTTGGTCATATGAATAGATGCCAGGGATCGACCCTCATATTGTCGAACATGAGATTATAACTTACCCTAATGATAAACTTGTTCGACAACGTCTTAGAGATGTAACTCCCAGGAAGGCCCCTGCTATTAAGGAAGAGGTGGAGAAGCTACTTAATGTTGGCTTCATCTACCCGGTTCCCTTGACTGAATGGGTATCCAATCCCGTTCTTGTGAATCAAAAGAAAGGAACCATTAGTATGTGTATGGAATTTCATGAGCTGAACAAGGCTTGTCCTAAAGACAACTTCCCCATGCCTTTCATTGATCATATTCTCTATGAGTGTGCGGGAAGTGAGATATTTTATTTTATGGATGGATTTTCAAGCTATTACCAAATCCATATCAAACCTGAGGACCAACACAAGATGGAATTTATATGTTATTTGGGTACTTTCACATACCAAAAAATTCCTTTTGGCCTTAAAAATGATGGAGCAAACTTCCAACGTGCCATGACTTTTGCTTTTCATGATCTCAAGCACATAGTCGAAGCCTACCTTGATGATCTTGCTACTCACTCTCACAAGAGAGTGGATCATGTTATACACCTTCGGCTAGTTTTTGAAAGATGTCATTACTATAGAATCTAGTTAAACCCTCACAAATGCATATTTTGCATTAAGTCTAGTCGTCTCTTAGAATTTTCATTTTTTGAGACTGGGATCATGGTAGATCCTCTTAATGTTGAGGAAATACTTCAGTTGCCTCCCCCGTGCATGATTAGGAAACTTCAAGGTTTACAGGGGAAAGATAACTTTCTACGTTGGTTCATAGTGAATTATGCCAATATCACTAAGGGTTTCATGCACCTCTTCAAGAAGGACACACCTTTTATATGGGATGAGCAAGCCTAGGAGTCTTTCAACACTTTGAAGAAAGCCTTGGTATCGCCCCCTCTGCTAAAATTCCATGATTACAGTAGAGATTACTTGTTGTATATTTCCATGTCTACAGAGACGATTGGTATGGTTCTAGTTCAGGAGGATGATGAGCTCCATGATCATTTCATATACTATCTTAGTCAAAATCTAGTCGGTCCTGAGCTTAATTAACGTTGAAAAGATAGCTTTGGTTGTCGTTCACGCAGTCCAACGTTTATGTCACTACATATTTCTTTGAAGACTACAGTGATTGCTGATTTCAATCCATTTCAATACGTCCTTACCAGGCGTATCATAAGGGGGAAATATGATAAATATATTGACATCTTACAAGAGTTCGATCTCAACTTTTCTAAAGCCAAGTCCAAGAAATCGCTAGTTTTTGCAGAGTTAATATCCGATTTTCCACGATTAGACGAGGATGTTATCCATGTTGAGTCATTTGTGGATGAACACATTTTCCTTGTCTCTTCGACTGAATATTGGTATGGAGACATTGTTTTATGTCTTCAAACCTTGAAGTTCTCTCAACATCTCTCGCGAGATGATCGACGACATGTTAGATACCAAGCCAAAAAGTATACCATCATTGGCGACACTTTGTATCATCGATGAGTAGATAATATCTTATGTCATTGCATAAATCACGAGGAATCCAAGTCAGTCCTAAATGATTTCCACAAAGGGGCTTGTGGTGGTAACCTATCCGAGCTTGCACCAACCCAAAAAATCCTGCGAGCCAGTTATTTTTGGCCTACTATCTTTAAAGATTTTATCGAAGCAGTTAAGAAGTGTCACCCCTGCCAGGTGTTCACTCAAAAAATGTGCTTGAATCCATCCCCTCTTCACCCAGTCATTACCGTCGGTCCCTTCACCAAGTGGGGAGTAGATTTCGTCGATTGCAACCCAACTTCAGATGGGGGGCATCAACACATTATCGTCGTCGTCGACTACTTTACTAAGTGGTCCAAGGCCATGCATACCATAAAATCCAATGGAAATACTGCATCCTTCTTCGTGTTCAACCAAATTATCACTCGGTTCAGTATCCCAAGTGACATTGTCACTGATCATGGCAGTCACTTTTAGAATGAAATGATGGTAGAAATAACATATAAGCTAGGGTTTAGACACGGTCATTCATCCCCTTAATACCCCTAGGAAAAAGGGCAAGTAGAGGTCGTCAACATGTCTCTCAAGAACATTTTGCAAAAAACTGTCAGTCGAAGTAATTCCAATTGGCACATCAAGCTATATCCCATGCTTTGGGCATACCAAACCTCGGTTAAGACTTCCACCAATTTTTCCCCTTTTCAGTTAGTGCACGGTGTGGAGTCGATCCTTTCTTTTGATTATGAAATCTATTCTCTCAAGTTGGCAGTTGAGCTCCTACCTTACACTTCAGACTTAGAGTGACACATTGTGCACCTAGAGATTCTTGATGAGCAACATCGAGATGCCTTTACGGCTATCGAGGAAAACAAGAAACGTGTCAAGGTTCAGTACGAAAAGTTTGTCTATCCCTGGTTGTATGCTAAGGGTGACTTGGTCCTCTTGCATGACCAAGCCAAAGAACCACTAGGGGTAGGCAAGTTTAAACCCATGTGGCATGGTCCTTACATCATGCGACGTGTTCTAGAAAAAGGAGCCTACAATTTAGAATATTATGAAGGGAATAAATTGGTCGAGCCCAGAATGGGATCTACTTGAAAAGGTACTATGCTTGAGCCCTAAGCTTGGGTGGAAMTCTTTGTATACTAATGTAAATTTAGTGTATATACATCTCTTTCCCCCTTTTTATTTTGTCTTTATCTTTCTTATTGAGTTTTCCCTTTGTTGGCAAATGTCAACAGAGTCTTTGGTCTACCTAGGATTCATAGACAGAGCTAGTCGTTGTACACATAAATTAGCTTCCATCGCTTGGGTGGTTTACTCACCCGAGGGTATGCTGGTGTATTGAGGTGGCATATGCCTAGGGCCATCCATGAATAATGTGGCCAAATATAGCGCCATCATCGAAATTTTGTGCGATGCTATCTTGCATGGTATTCACTCTTTAGAAGTTCGACTGGATTCCCAGTTAGTAGTATGTCAGTTGAACAGTCATTACCATGTCCATGATCCTACTTTACTCTGTCGATTCCTGCAGGCACGTCTTTTAGAATGAAAAAAATATTTTATTACATATTATCACATTCCTAGGATTTATAATCATGTATCTGATGCCTACGCTAATTACATTTTAGATTGGAATTTGTCACATTAATAAATCAAAAAAAACCATTAAATCAATGTGCACATTGTAAGATATAAGTAAAGTCGAACATCCATTTTTATATATTTCAAAATATGGTGTTTATATTACAAAATTAGGTCTAAAACCCTCAATACACATATACAGTCGGTATACATATCCCACGACATCTATGCCTGTGGCAGCGGATGTGTGTCATGGTAGAAAACCACGATGTTTGTGAGACGCTAGAAGAGTCGTACCCACGCTCTAGGTACACCAAACACTTGTCGTTGCATGGCTTCAGGTAGATCCTCTACTTGAACCATAGGAATCCTCTGTGTCAAATGAGACAGGTTTCCCTGCATGTTTTGTAGGACTCTCTCTGCCTATCCTCTCGTCGCCTCATATCCTCGGTTCCTCTATCTATGTCGAATAAATCCCTCTGGCCTTCGTGGGCCCACGTATGCAATTACACAAGTGTCTAGTTAATATTTAAACACCATCCAAAAAAAATATTTTTGTTCCTTAAATACAAAAATACAAAAAAAATGAAATATTTAAAAACTTGTTACCTGTATCACCGTAGGTGGCCCCTTGTGGAAGAGGCATATCATGATCTCCTTTGAAATTGATCCCCTCATATGGATAGTCATCTAGAACAATGACTTTCCACCGCCACCAGAAGAAAAAATCATCATTGTAGGGTGTTGATACCCTACCTCCCCCATGTCGTCTCATGACCTCGATCCACTGCACCATGGCTGGATAGCGTGGTTCTCTAGAAAGGATCTCCACTCTAGGTCTTAGATCTGGAACCCGCTCGAAAAATAAACTGCAAAGAATAGAGGCAAACCCAAATTTTCGCTTACTCCCCTGTTTGCACTCTGTGAGTTGACTTTTCATATTGACCAGCAGTGAGGTACACCAATCATAGATAGTAGGTCTAGCACAGTCTACTGCGTAAAACATAAGCGGCCTCTATGCTTGATGCAATGAGGTTGAGCCTATGATATTGGTAAGCATGAGAACAATGATCTTCAAACCGAGGTTACTTATTTCCTATATGGGGACTTGGCTTCCCTCCTTGGGAGTCCCTGCTACACATTGGGCATCGATATACTCCTCGATCTTCATCCCACTCCCTGATCCACGTGACTCAAGGTTCAAAACCTCCCCTTAGTGTGATAGACCAATGAAGAAGTAGATGTCCTCTACCTCAATCCTCAATGGTTTTCCATCAAGGATAAATCTCTCGCTATCAGGGTCCCAGTAACCTCCCAACATCTCCAACAACCTCACTTGGGCCCTCATTCCTTTGAGAGCCCAAAATTTATACAAGCCACATATTTTTAGAGCCTCTTGAGCCACTAGATATTGATCCACACAAGCATCTACCTCCTCATGCTCTCTCTCTCTCCATTCCAGGACCATCCTACAAAAAACAAATCAATTTTTCGAGTTAGAACCTCTCTTTTGGCCATTTTCATACCTATACATGGATTTCTTTGCACATAGTTGCGTGTAGGGATTAATACACACTCCCTATGGTTCACACAGGGGCATATACCTCTTCATACATGCGACCTTAACAAAGGTGACCCGTGTATACCGAAAATCCTAATTTATGCCCTCAAAAACTAAAAAATGGAAACCTAATTCAAAAATTTAGTCCACTAAATTTGAAGAGGATGAGATGAAGAGTTACCTGATCCAGACGGTTCGTGATTTTTTTGCCTAATGCTCCTGCAATCGTCGTTTGACTCTTGGAGGTATTTTGGTCCAAATTGCAATATTTGGGTAAAAATCAAAATGATACAGTAATTTTTGATTTATTACTATTTATAAGCTATGTTTACCCACTTTATATAGTTTCATGTTATTTTTTCACCTAATGGACTAATTCAAGAGTGGTTTGGAGCTGGTTTTTTGTAGTTTTCACTCATTTTTCTTGCGGATTTCAACGTCATTATTGGTCATTCATCAACTCCAACAGGTATTTTCATAACCTAACATATAGGATCAGTATCCACTCCATCATGCATTTCTGCATTATCCTTCGACTACCACTTTTTACACCTTAGGAACGAACCCATTTGTTGCGACACAGAACCTCTCATCTATTATAAATAGTGTCGCTAATAAATGGTAGAGACTTACCAAACATGGGCGCCCTAGTTAGATCCTCTTTTTCATTTGGTGTCGATGCTGAGTTTTTCCTTAAGGACTGGGAGTCCATTATAATTCAATACATGACCTTATGATGAGCCTCATTTCTCATTCATGCACATGTAGCCTTATTCCCTACAGACTCCCAAAAACAAGTCTTAGTTAAGTTCTTTTCTGACTTGTCTAAAAACCAAAAATATTGTCGAGTGATTTGTCCCTTTCACACTCGTTAAATTGGATTTGAAAGGTCATGATTCTTAGTTAAGCTCTTTTACGACTCTTTATCAAAAATAGAAAAGATTGCCAAGTGATCTTGTCTTTTTCACACTCGTAGATTGGATTTGAAAAGATGTCTATTTGGCACAAGTTTACCCCTTTTTCATACCAAGTAGACTACAGGACATAAAAAAGGATATTTGTGTGGCATTAAGTTGTGATTGCATCTCATTCCCTCGCTTGCAATATTGAGCCTTTAGTTGGTTCTCTCTTTGTGTTATAAACCGTTGCCTAAGAAGTTGTTGCATCCTCAACCAAGTAGATCCTTGTTTATATCCTTCACAGTTTGACACCCTATACCCTAGAGGTAACATCACCCCGAGTGTCCATCTTTCGCATGCATTTCCTTGCATTAAGCATAGGTACGTTCCACTGCTGGAACTAGTTTTTCTTACTTGCGACACTCGTTTCCTCCTTTGTATCATAGAATTCATTTGTTATGGAAAAAAAAAAAAAAGACGGGCAGGAAGGGAGTACTATATTATAATTGGAAGTAGTTGTGTCTCCTTTGAACAGAGAACAAAATTATTGAGTTCTTGTGTCATCATAATTTTGGGTTTAGCATGGCCTTAGGAAGCTGATCTCATTACTGAGTTTTCTCTACAGACTAGTTACTCTTCTAGTCCATATAGAGAATGTTATTGATGCCTCCTGCATCTAATAGTCACATCATTGAGTCTATGTTGTCGGATTCCACCATATGTCTCATGCTCTTGTTCAAAGAAACTCTATCAACCTATGTCGGCCACTCCTAAAAAATATTGACTTTGCTTGTCAGTCATACCCTCAGTTTGTCTCAGAATCACATGATACTATGGTTTTATCATGCACCTTGGCCCTACTTGCATCATCGGTAGGTCACCTTGAACCCAACAACCGACATTTCATCATTGGTCATTGACTGGGTGGTTTCCCTTGTGTTTGACAGCAATACATCTATTCACACTTTGGGATTCATGTAGTGTCTTGGATTCCATTAGCCTTATTGGTGGTTTCCTCACCTTTGTCAACAGTTTTCATCATTGGCTACTATTCAGAGGGTCTTTTTCATATACCGCTTGCATTTGGTACACGTGAAATACACACAGGGTCGTTGGTTCGTGAACATGTTCTTTGTCCAATATCCACCAAATCATGAAGCTCCTTCTTTGTTCCTTGTGTTGACTGATGAGAGATGCCTTAATTCTCTCCTTTCATCGGGTCTCTTTCCATCGAATTCAGCTCATTTATTCTCGATAGTGGACCTAGATTTTTATGAATACCTTGAAGATTGCAGTCATTAGTGGTGGGCTCTCTCACCATTGACATATGGGAATACATCAATGTCTCCTCGTCAATCGATTTCTCAAGTGTTCGACACCGACTCCTTTATTCACACTTGTAGGAATGTAATCAGTGCCTTGATACCTACTTTCATTATTGGTAGGTTGTCTCGCATTTGTTAATGGTATACCTCAATGACTGGTAATCAAATGATGTATCATTATGTTCGACCTCAACTCCTTTATTCACATGATGTAGACTTTCACCCTTGGAGGATAGTGTAGAAGACTTGAATACATCACTACGTGGCCGAAAATTTCCTGAGTTGTTGCTTCCCTTTCATTGGACCAACACCTATTTGACTTCAATGATCATGGGAGATCAGATTGTACTCCATGGTATACAGATATCTTCATATTGATTTTGAAACTGATTTCACTGGGCCTTGTTCGTGACTATGACAACTTTTGGCATATGACCGCATTTGTATTTGCCTATTCATGGCCAC
>JZKD02S1617478.1:36699-47304 GCA_000966675.3 Picea glauca
AAGGTGATAGATATCGCCCAGGTATTCATGAAAGAGGTATTCAAACTGCACTATATGCCAAAAGAGATAGTGTCTGACAGAGACACAAAATTTACTTCCAATTTTTGGAAATCACTGATGGCTGGTTTAGAAACCAAATTGTTTTTTAGCACCACCTATCACCCTCAAACCGATGGACAGACAGAAAGAGTGAATCAAATATTAGAGGATATGTTAAGGATGCATGTAATGCATCAACCCAGGAAATGGGAAGACTACCTGCCATTGGTAGAATTTGCCTACAACAACGGCTACCAAGCATCCTTAAAGATGAGTCCCTTCGAGGTCCTTTATGGTAGGCTGTGTAATACTCCATTCAACTGGAGTAATCCTGTAAATAGGATTTCTTTTGGACTCGACATGTTGAAAGAAATGGAACAACAAGTGACTCAGATAAAACAAAATCTAAAGGTCGCTCAAAACTGACAGAAAAGTTATGTTGACCAAAAGAGAAATCCAGGAGAGTTCAAAACGGGAGATCATGTATATCTAAGAGTTAGGCCTGGGAAGAGTTCCCTGAAAATGGGAGTTTGTGCCAAGTTGGTACCCTAGTATTGTGGACCCTTTGAGGTTCTAGATAGAGTGGGACCTATAGCCTATCGGCTGGCACTTCCTCCCACAGTAAAAGCATATAATGTTTTCCATGTTTCATTATTAAAGAAATATGTACATGATGCTAATCATATAATTGACTGGTCTGTGATCTAGGTGGAACTGGAGGGAGAATTTCTACTAGAACCCCAATGCATATTGGGTAGAAAGGAAACCCCACTTTGGAACCGAACCATTGCATAAGTAAAGGTGCAGTGGAAACATTTTGGCCCAGATGAGGCTACATGGGAAATGGAGGATGCCATGAGACAGGCATATACGATTTTGTTTACATCAAATAATGCATGACATGTTGATAGATAGAACATCGAGGACAATGTTCCTTTAAGGGGGAGGGAATTGTAACACCTTGTTTCCCCTAGTTTGTAAAAATAACTAGACTGGCCAAGAACTGTGGCAAAACTCAGAAATGAGAATGTGTGATGTGAATGGACCTTGTGGAAAAGGTCGATGAATGTGAATAATATTATGAATTTATATTGTAGGACTGCTGAGAGAGGATATGCTGAAAAAGAGACCATGATGGATAAATAAAGGTGGTGGAAGGCACTTGGAAAGGTGGCGTTAAATTCCACCGAAAATCAATACTGTATTTGGACTTCACTGGCTCGGAGAACCAAAAGCGGCTCACTAGAACTGAATTAAATGTCTCGCAGGCTGGTAGGTAGATGGCTCCTCAGGAATTAATGAGGGATGGGGAGGAGAACCTCCCATCCATAGAGCTGTCAGGTCTGACCAGCACGAGGGAAAGTGTTCCACACGCAACCTCGCAAAAGGATAAGGCGTGGGGGAGAAGCAATTGGGAGGGGTACACAAGGGGAGAAAGAGAACTTTGGCGATATGCAGAGTGAGTGATAGCAGAGAGGAAGGAGAGTAACCTTCACTCCTGGTCACTAGAAAACAGAGACGCAGTCTCACAACATCATGGTCTCAGCTCGGGGGTGGCTAGTGGTAAATCCGTTGGGAGTTGTTGAGCCTATGGTTGGGTGGAAATGAGCACCCATCTCAGCAGTTGTATAACCCCTGGTGTTACTTTCTGATAAGTGTTTTTCCTTTGGCATCTTGAAATATATGTATTCTGACAATTATGTTCATAAGCTGTGAAATTGTGAATAATTTCAGTATAAGAATGTATGTATGATGTTTTGATCAGTACTGGTAGTTGTATGTTTATAATCGAAAGACTACGTGTGGCTTATGTTCTCTTAAATCATTATTTATATGCATACTGATCTAATTCAAACTTCGTGCCTGGTTCTCGGGAGAGAGATACCCTTATCTGCCTCAGATAGTACCCTGGGTAAACCTCCCCATAGAGATACCCTTCTTGAAAAATCCATCAAGAACCTAGAAGGAGGACGTGAAGGGGAAAGGCCTTAAGAAATCCCTGATAAGTATCGAATCGAGAGACAAGATCCCATATGGAGATCTGTGGTCACTCACAACTGTCAGATAAGAAGAAGAAGCTGGAAAGATAAGTACCTTAACCTTGTTAGGTGTTGATCGACAGACGAGATCCCGTCGGGAAATATGTGGTCACTCATAACCATTAGATTTGGTAGGAGAAAGTAGGATGTTAAGTGCCTTACCCCTATGACTTTCTGTGTCTTCATGGGTAGCGAAGAGATCAGAACTGTAGATCCCCAAGGTCCATGAGAGCATTCAGACCGTTGATCTTTCCACGTCCAGGAAGTCATGGGAGAGCACACAAGTTAGGAACCTGTCTAAGTTGTTAGATATCGACTGAAAAACCCGACAGTCGTTGGATCTGTCAGGAGATATACAAGGGATAAACCCCTAGTGAATGGGGGTGAAATCCCCGAAATAGATCTGGACCGTCCAAATAATGAAGGCCACGTGTCAAGAGATTTTCCACTTCGGGAAATTGGGAGTCAAGAACTCAGGAGTTCTGGTGATGAAAGATCGGGCATTCCATGGTAGAAACCACGAAGTAGATTCGGGTCGTCCGATTAAAGGAGGCCATGTGTCATGAGATTTCCCATTTCGGGAAATCGAGAATCTAGAACTCAGGAGTTCTGGTGACGAGAGATCAAGATGTTCCATGGTGGAAACCCCGAAGCAGTCGTAGACTGACCAATTTCGGGTGGCTACGTGTCGAGAGATTACCTGTTTCAGAAAATCGGGGATTGTGGATTTGAGAGTCCCGTTGACAAGAGATTGGGCTCTTGCCTTGACAAATCCCGACGAAAGAGAGACCGTGGTCATATGGGAAGAGTTCATATTGAACAAGGCATAACCCAAGGGGATAATCACCAATTTAGGCTTGTTTGGCACTTCGGCATTTCGACACTCGGGATACCGAAGGGCATGTTCCCTTGTGCTCTCAAATCCCAAAATCCAGACTTATAAATATCGAGATGTTAACATGTGGTTAAGCTCTGATGAATGGACAATATCCTTTCGAAGGATCTAGGGTCTGGGATGACCATGAAATGTGAGGAAGAGACGTCGGCTTTAAGCTGGGGCGCAAATGCACATTAGGGTAAGTGGCAAGAAGATCTGGACGTCCAGAGTCCACCTGCCCAGATCTATTGTTGAGGCTTCATTCCAGAGCTCCCTTGATGTTATGCCTTTAGCAGTGAGGGGGGGGTCCAGAATCGAACGCGCAACTCTTGAATGGTCAGGATTTATTCTCCTTGATCAACGACGTTCAGGTGAATTCCGGACCCCCTTTGCTATTATGCCTTTAATGTGGGGGGGCTCTGAAATGGTGTGGCGTGTGAAGTGGGACCCTCCTCCTGTCATGTCACCCTCTGAGTCATGTTACCCCTCTCGCCACCTGTACTCCACTCAACCACNTCCATGTTTCATTATTAAAGAAATATGTACATGATGCTAATCATATAATTGACTGGTCTATGATCTAGGTGGAACTGGAGGGAGAATTTCTACCAGAACCCCAATGCATATTGGGTAGAAAGGAAACCCCACTTTGGAACCGAACCATTGCACAAGTAAAGGTGCAGTGGAAACATTTTGGCCCAGATGAGGCTACATGGGAAATGGAGGATGCCATGAAACAGGCATATACGATTTTGTTTACATCAAATAATGCATGACATGTTGATAGATAGAACATCGAGGACAATGTTCCTTTAAGGGGGAGGAAATTGTAACACCTTGTTTCCCCTAGTTTGTAAAAATAACTAGACTGGCCAGGAACTGTGGCAAAACTCAGAAATGAGAATGTGTGATGTGAATGGACCTTGTGGAAAAGGTCGATGAATGTGAATAATATTATGAATTTATATTGCAGGACTACTGAGAGGGGATATGCTGAAAAAGAGACCATGATGGATAAATAAAGGTGGTGGAAGGCACCTGGAAAGGTGGCGTTAAATTCCACCGAAAATCAATACCGTATTTGGACTTCACTGGCTCGAAGAACCAAAAGAGGCTCACTAGACCTGAATTAAATGTCTTGCGGGCTGGTAGGTAGATGGCTCCTCAGGAATTAATGAGGGATGGGGAGGAGAACCTCCCATCCATAGAGCTGTCAGGTCTGACCAGCACGAGGGAAAATGTTCCACACGCAACCTCGCAAAAGGATAAGGCGTGGGGGAGAAGCAATTGGGAGGGGTACACAAGGGGAGAAAGAAAACTTTGGCGATATGCAGAGTGAGTGATAGAAGAGAGGAAGGAGAGTAACCTTCACTCCTGGTCACTAGAAAACAGAGACGCAGTCTCACAACATCATGGTCTCAGCTCGGGGGTGGCTAGTGGTAAATCCGTTGGGAGTTGCTGAGCCTACGGTTGGGTAGAAATGAGCACCCATCTCAGCAGTTGTATAACCCCTGGTGTTACTTTCTGATAAGTGTTTTTCCTTTGGCATCTTGAAATATATGTATTCTGACAATTATGTTCATAAGCTGTGAAATTGTGAATAATTTCAGTATAAGAATGTATGTATGATGTTTTGATCAGTACTAGTAGTTGTATGTTTATAATCGAAAGACTACGTGTGGCTTATGTTCTCTTAAATCATTATTTATATGCATACTGATCTAATTCAGACTTTGTGTCTGGTTCTCGGGAGAGAGATACCCTTATCTGCCTCAGATAGTACCCTGGGTAAACCTCCCCATAGAGATACCCTTCTTGAAAAATCCATCAAGAACCTGGAAGGAGGACGTGAAGGGGAAAGGCCTTAAGAAATCCCTGATAAGTATCGAATCGAGAGACAAGATCCTGTATGGAGATCTGTGGTCACTCACAACTGTCAGATAAGAAGAAGAAGCTGGAAAGATAAGTACCTTAACCTTGTTAGGTGTTGATCGACAGATGAGATCCCGTCGGGAAATCTATGGTCACTCATAACCATTAGATTTGGTAGGAGAAAGTAGGATGTTAAGTGCCTTACCCCTATGACTTTCTGTGTCTTCATGGGTAGCGAAGAGATCAGGACCGTAGATCCCCAAGGTCCATGAGAGCATTCAGACCGTTGATCTTTCCACGTCCAGGAAGTCATGGGAGAGCACACAAGTTAGGAACCTGTCTAAGTTGTTAGATCTCGACTAAAAAACCCGACAGTCGTTGGATCTGTCAGGAGATATACGAGGGATAAACCCCTAGTGAATGGGGGTGAAAGCCCCGAAATAGATCTGGACCGTCCAAATAATGAAGGCCACGTGTCAAGAGATTTTCCACTTTGGGAAATTGGGAGTCAAGAACTCAGGAGTTCTGGTGATGAAAGATCGGGCATTCCATGGTAGAAACCACGAAGTAGATTCGGGTCGTCCGATTAAAGGAGGCCATGTGTCATGAGATTTCCCATTTTGGGAAATCGGGAATCGAGAACTCGGGAGTTCTGGTGACGAGAGATCAGGATGTTCCATGGTGGAAACCCTGAAGCAGTCGTAGATTGACCAATTTCGGGTGGCTACGTGTCGATAGATTACATGTTTTAGAAAATCATGGATTGTGGATTCGAGAGTCCCGTTGACAAGAGGTTGGGCTCTTGCCTTGACAAATACCGATGAAAGAGAGACCGTGGTCATATGGGAAGAGTTCATATTGACCAAGGCATAACCCAAGGGGATAATCACCAATTTAGGCTTGTTTGGCACTTCGGCATTTCGGCACTCGGGATACCGAAGGGCATGTTCCCTTGTGCTCTCAAATCCCAAAATCCAGACTTATAAATATCGAGATGTTAACATGTGGTTAAGCTCTGATGAATGGACAATATCCTCTCGAAGGATCCAGGGTCTGGGATGACCATGAAATGTGAGGAAGAGACGTCGGCTTTAAGCTGGGGCGCAAATGCACATTAGGGTAAGTGGCGAGAAGATCTGGACGGCCAGAGTCCACCTACCCAGATCTATTGTTGAGGCTTCATTCCAGAGCTCCCTTGATGTTATGCCTTTAGCGGTGAGGGGGGGTCCAGAATCGAACGCGCAACTCTTGAATGGTCAGGATTTATTCTCCTTGATCAACGGCGTTCAGGTGAATTCCGGACCCCCTTTGCTCTTCTGCCTTTAATGTGGGGGGGCTCTGAAATGGTGTGGCATGTGAAGTGGGACCCTCCTCCTGTCATGTCACCCTCCGAGTCATGTTACCCCTCTCACCACCTGTACTCCACTCAACCACGCGACACGGTCGTTCCTAATCACCATTCGCTAACCCTGTTGGGATTCGTCCCTATTGGCTAGTCACTAGCCCTGTCGGGGTTCGGTGGTTGCAGATTCGAACGATTCGACATTCCTATAGCGGCGAGGCATGAAATACAAGAATCACCATGATTATTTGACCTGTGATCCAGACCCACGATGACATGGCAGAGATAGAGAGTTAGCTTACGCTAGGCCTCCGTAGATATTTCGAGGTCTCTGATTCTACAGAAATCAATGAAAACTTGATTATTGTAGTGGGTGCGTTACATCATCCTTTTTGATGAATCCAGAGCCAAAAATACACATTTTTCCACATATATGCACCCTATCTGCTATACAACATGCGTATACACAGGCGGCTCCACTACATCCCGTGTACATCGGGATTTTTTCCAGAAAATACAAAATGGAGTCGAGTTTCCATGTCATGACAGGAGATCTTTGATCCTTGGCCTTCAATATACTAGAAACGTTTTGACTCGGCCCTTCAGTTTCATTTTCAAGACTATAAAAGCACAATTCCGAGCTATGAAAAAGAGGAGAAAGCATTCAACTTTGAGAGCAAAGTTACTCTGGAGAAATTACTTCATATTGAGTCTATATCCCTTTGTCCCTCGAGTCTAAACACAATGTTCATCCCCAAAGCTCTTTCCCTATTGTTGAAAGAACCTCATTGTCTCTCTCCTATGAGATTGCCTTTGGTGGAGGATTGAAGTGGTGGAGGCCCAGTTGGAAGGAACTTGGTTCCATGGTTTTGAACTGTGCCAACACGGAAGTCTGTAATGTTGTCACTTCTGCTGATCAATTATTAATAGAAATACTCCTTTCCCATCCTATTGGTATCATGAAAATATATGATTATTATCCATGGGCATGTTTGTAATGTTTATTAATGGATTATGTTATCTAATGTGGTAACCCCTTTTATACTATCACCGTGTACTTTCTATGCTTGTTTGTTGAGAAATTATTGCAGGTATAAATCTTTGGGTTGAAGTGCTCAACAGTGGAACATCATCGAACGTTGGATTGAGGTAGGCCTCTTTCTTATCTTGCACATTAGTTTATATAGCATACAATGGAATTGAGTTGATTTATGCAGTCATACCTGTCTGTTATGGTTTACCCTTGGCCATAGAGAGTTTTTCCCTCGTAACACCAATTCAGGATAATATTATTTTACTCTAAAAGACACCAAAATCTTATAGAAACTATATAAACCCTTAGAAATTTTGAATAATTTTATAGAAATATTTCCAAACAGTTTATAGTTGGAATTTTGAAAATTAGTAGGATTCACCAAGGTTTATACACTTTCATTTTCATAATTTTCCTCATAGATTAGTCTCTAGACAATTTTGAATCTATTTATTTCCTAGAGAAATTGATATTTTTTAATCCCCATCCCCATTCCTCATTTGGTTTTTGCACCATCCATTTTCTTATTTATATTCCATAAAATTTGAAGACTTTCCTATTTATTTTTTGAAGTACTACTATCATAATATAAGACAAAGTGTCCCAATAAATTGATATTTCTTCAAGTATAGATTTGAATGGGGTTAGTCTTCTTCCTAAAGAGAACCATCTATTGCACCACATACTCACCCTTCTGTCTATTTTATCAATCAACCAACTTCAGTCTTTTATCCCATAACAATTCAATTTAAATAGAAATCCAAAGTATTTTATCCATGGTTGTAGATCACTCTTTTGAAAATGAAATTCTTGTTGTATCAATCTTTAGTGGTCCTCCTCTAGTCCATTAAACAACATTCTATATTTTATCATATTCACTTCCATTCCTATAATAACATTGTAGGTATATAAATATTTTTTACTATATTAACATCCCTTAGATATGTATTTCTAAAAAACAATAAATCATCAACAAACAATAAATGTGTCAATGATATAGTCCTACCTATCTTTATCCACATGATTGACCTTATAATCCTTAATTCTAGTATATAATTTCTTAATCCTTTTGTAATCTTGAGAAACAAAATAGGAGAGAGTGGGCATCCTTGTCGTAGCCCTCTTATAGGAGTAAATAATTTTGTTTCTAAGTAACTTATTAGAACATCAAAGGAGACATAGGAGATACAACCCATTATCTAGTTTACCACCTATCAGTTAAATCCAATGTATAGCCATCTTGATCTTCCATATTCCTTAGATAAATCTAATATGATGACGAGTTGCTAGCATAGTATTTTTTCTAATAGTGTGTAATCCTTCCTAAGCTACACCAATGGAATCATGGATTTGTCTCTTATTGAAAAATATAACTTTTTCTAGTAAAATAGACTCAAACAATAATTTTTTATCCTTGAAGCTATCCGTTTTGAAATGAATTTGTAGAAACAATTGCATGGTTATATTGGTATAAAGTCCTCAAAATATTGATGATTATCTCTTTTAGGAATAAGAGCTATTAAAGTAAAATTAATAACCACAAGAGTATACCTTGTTTCTTTGATATCCTCCACTACCCCAAGAAGTTCCTCCTCAAACCAAGAAGTTCCTCCTCAACCATATCATAGAAACCAAGAAAGGTATTCACTATCCAACCAAATTAATAACCACAAGAATATACCATTTTTCTTTGATATCCTCCACTACCCAAAGAAGGTCCTCCTCAATCATATCATAGAAACCAAGAAAAGTATCCACTCTCCAACCATCAGGATTAGGACGTTTTCCCTTTTCGAATGATTCTAATACTACTTTAAATTCCTCCTTTGAGAATTATTCCATTAACATTCAATTATTCAATTTTTATCTTCATCAACCATCCCGAGAAAAGAAGTTGCAATATTAAATATTTCAACAATATTAGGTCTTAAGGGTTCTTTGTAGATTCCTTTATAATGTCAAACCAATAATACACAATCTCACATAGCCTCCTAGTCTTGCTTCCACCCTCCTTAGGTATATTCTAAATGGTATTTATATTTATTCTATGATTTGCATAGTTATGGAAAAAGATATTAATTGCATCCCCATTTTCAAGACACACTGCCTTTCCCTTTATTCTCCAATGAGACTACTTCTCTACCAACAAATCTCTTTTAGTTTTTTTTACGAATCCTAATTTTCCCTTTGATGCTTTAAAGAGAAACATTCTTCTTATCTTCCTCACAGAACTTTAAGATTTTCCTCTCCACATCGATCATTTTGTGGTACAAATTTTTTTGTTTATTATATGTGCAAGTAGAGAGTAATTTTTTTACTCTCCAATTAGAAACAAATTGATAAAATTCTAATTCCCTCGGAGTGTTATCATAATTTCTCCATTCTTTCTTTACAAGTTTCTAGAATTCTACCTCCTTGAGAAAATATGGATTCAAATTGAAGGGATTAATGGTTTCTTGTCTTCTTTTTCAATTTGTAGTAATCTTCAGAGATGTTGAAATTCTCTACCTTGTTCAACCCATGTTTTGATAATTTTATCATAGGAAAAAATAGTTACAAATACAAGGAATCAATCCAATCTTTTGGATGTTAAGTCAATCCCAAACTAATTATTCCTCGATATGGGGATATGTTTAATAGGTTAAATGTGTACTAGTTATGGTACTTCTATATTATGAGTGAAATTTTATTCTAGAGGGTCCACCCTTGCAACAATCCCATAAATCTTAGATTTCTTATTGGTAAAATTTAAATCATCTCCAAGAATCAATCTCTCATGCTGCAAAAATAAAAAATTATTGGAAAAAACATTACCTACCAGTACCAAAACCCTATTTTCATATGGACCATATATGGTAACCACTTAATAGGTCTTCCCTATCTCCAAAGAGAGAAGTTTGATACCTATTCCTAAAAAAATCATAATGGAGTTTAGTAATTGTATTCCTAAAACAAGTGTAATGGAGTTTAGTAATCATATTCCTGAAACAAGCGTAATGGAGTTTAGTAATCCTATTCCTGAAACAAGCGTAGTGGAGTTTAGTAATATTAAGGATCTCATTTTCAAACCCATAATTAGTCCCTACTATCTTATTTTTGAATCCATAGTAAAAGAATCTCAATCATGAAGAATTTTGGAAAATTCCCCAACTACCTTCTTCACTATCCCCATTTTCTCCTAAAACATCATCAAGATAAATTTTTGAACACAAATAGTGTACCTGGGAATTTTTTGATGCACCCCGTAAAAATTTTACATTTTGTTATCGGACAAATCGGTAGGTGCGGACACTAACTGATCTCCCTAGATCCACCTAGATCTAGAACAAAACACACCAGAACATGATGCTTTCCTTAGGTTTTAAATATTGAATTTACTAACTAAGGAGGGATAGGTGACATA
>JZKD02S1617478.1:68478-90849 GCA_000966675.3 Picea glauca
GTCTAAGATGCTCTTCATGTTCTTCTCTATTCTTAGAGTAGATTAATATGCCATCAATAAAAACTAGTACAAATTTATCTAAAAATTTACTGAGTACATTGTTCATTAAGCACATCAAAGTGGCAGGGGCATTGGTTAACCCAAATGGCACTACCACAAACTCATAGTGACCATACAGTGTCCGGAAAGCAGTTTTATGGATGTCTTCACCCTTGATTCAGATTTGATGGTATCCCAACCTCAAGTCAATCTTTGAGAAAATAGATGCACCTCCCGATTGATCGAATAGATCATCGATCCTGGGCAAGGGGTACTTGTTCTTTATGGTTACTTTATTGAGTTGTCTATAATCTATACACAGTCTAAGGGTGCCATCCTTATTTTTCACAAACAGGACTGGTGCTCCCCATGGGGACACACTGGGTCAAATATAACCCTTATCCATCATTTCTTTCAATTGCAATTTGAGTTCCACTAACTCAGGTGTGCTCATTCGATAGGGTGTCCTAGACACCAGCACCACTCCTGGTGCAAGTTCTATCGAGAAGTCAATGTCTCTTCTCAGAGGTAGACCCGATACCTCTTCCGGAAACACATCTCTGTATTCTCTCAGGATAGGGTGATCATTAGGGCTTGGTTTATCACCTTCGATTGTTTTCAACACCTGTATTTCATATAGAGGACATCCTTTTCAGCAATACTTTCTCATTTGCAGGGATGATATTTGCCTCACCGAGACAGGTTTTCGGATCCCTTGAAGGATTATCTTTCTCCCTTCTTTACTTACACACTCCAAGGTTTTATGGTAATAGTCCAGTATGGCTTTATGGGTGGCTAGCCAGTCCATACCAATCAATAGATCGTATGATCCTAGGGGTAATATGTTAAGGGTTGCTTGGGTGGAGAATTCAACCAACATTAATTGGCAGGCTAGTATGACCTCTGCTACCCTTCTTTTGGTGCCAGTGGCTAACTGTAACAACCATGGCTTGGTTTTTTTTTGTGGCTTTAGTTTACACTTATCGACAGATTTAGGGGCTATATAACTCAAATTTGAACCAGGGTCAATCAAAACAGACACTAGATGGTTGAAAATCATACCTTCTATTTCCACCACTGAAGCTTGGTGGTCATCTTGGTTATTATCCAATGCTCCATAAATCTGCGACACACTCCTTGCCACATCATTGACTATGGTAACTTCCTGAATGTTATAAAATTTTCGACTGTTCTGTTGTTGGTGTGGATAGTCTCTCAGGAGATGCTCTTCTTCGCAACCCCAACATTTCAAAGGTTCTCTCTTTGGGTTATCAGTCTTTACTAGTATAGGTCCAGAAGTTTTTTTTTCGTCCGATGAGGGAAAGTTCTGCTGGAGTACACTCTGGGCTGGAAAGTTCATTCTGGGGTTCTTCTTGTAGTTCTTAAATCCTGAGGATTTGATCTCCTTTTTTCTGAAATCTCAAACCACTCTTCTATTTCCAGTCTCCACAAGACTCTACCTGATGTCCATACTATTCATGACAATATGTTGCCTTTCGAATAGTGTCTTCTAAGGTCTTTGGCTCATCAAATTCAATTATGTTCTGGTATTCCTTGGGTATCCCACTGATGAAGCGTTTCACCTTCGCCTTTTCTGCTTTGATGTAGGGTACATATCTCAATAAGTCGAGGAATTTGTTGACATATTCTTCTATAGTGATTTGCCCAAGTTTGAGTTCATAAAACTCTTTTGTCTTCTCGTCGAAATATTTTTCCGACAAATACTTCTTCTGGAAGTATTTCTCAAACTGATTCAAGGATAGGTCCTCCTTGTGAACCCCTTTCACATTCTTAAGATCTTCCCACCATATGGAAGATTTTCTGTTTAGGTTGAAAGTGGCCACTCGGGCTTTCAAATTCTCTGAAAAATCATGGACTCTGAAATATTTCTTCAGTCCAAGTAGCCAGGCCTTTGCTTCCTCTCCCTTCTTTATCTCACCATAAAAGGAGGGAGGTTTGACCTTTCTAAATTCCTCAAATTTATGACCCTTGGAAGTCTTGTGCTTCTTCTGTTTTCTTCAAGAATAGGAACCAGTCCTACTGCTGGAAGAGCCTTCTGAATTGGCAGCTTCCTTCTCAGAGGAATCATCTGGCACTGGTCCTTTACCTCTGGGGTGGACCTTCCTTAAGGTGCTCCTCTCAGTATGGCCACTGATATGACCATGTTTCTGTATCTCGGGTTCATGTTGCATTTTTCGTTGTAGGTTGGATAAGATCTACAGTAAAACTACATTAATTTCTATTTACTTTTCTTGTTCTTTCATCAGCCTTTCATTGTCAGCCTTGCAACTTTGCAATTCAACCATGAGAATCCTCATAGTCTCAGCTATATCTAGAGGGGTTCCTATTGCTCTTCTTTCATCAGACTCTTCGTCTCTATTGTGGGAGGCTTCTCCCATCTCTTGCTGAGTCACCATTATCTGCGTCTGTAAATTCCCGCAGCTGATCGTCCGCTTGGGTGAAAAGACAAATGTTGGTTATTAGTCAAGAGTTAGATACATTTTTATAACCTACGCATAAATTCATAACTCTTTCACATGCATACACAGTCAGGTTCTCGTTTCCAAGTTTTGATCCTGGATAAGAGAGTTAAGTTAGGGGGTTACTCCTCTTAGGAGTTCTTCGAACGAAGCTTATGTGCAACTCGTTCATGAGCCCAATTAGGCTGAGTGTTGTCACCATGCTCTGATACCAATTTTTAATGCACCCACTACCATAATCAAGTTTTCATTGATTTCTACAGAATTAGAGCCCCCAAAATATCTACGGAGGCCTAGCGTAAACTAACTCTCTCTCTCTCTCCCATGTCATCGCGGGTCAGGATCATAGGTCAAATAATCATGGCGCTTCTTGTATTCCACACCTCAGTGCTACAGGAATGTCGAATTGTTCAACTTTGCAACCACCAAACCCCGACAGGGCTAGTGACTGGACAATAGGGACGAATCCCAACAGGGTTAGCGAATGGCCATTAGGAGCGACCATGTTGCACGGTTGAGTGGAGCACATGTGACGAGAGGGTTAACATGACACAAAGGGTGACATGAGAGGAGGCGGGTCCCACCTCACATACCACACCATTCTGGACCCCCCCCATTAAAGGCATTATGGAAAGGGGAGTCTGGAATTCACCTGAACACCATTGATCAAGGCGAATAAATACTGACCGTTCAAGAGTTGCGCGTTCGATTCTGAGCCCCCCCGTCTCACCGCTAAAGGAAGAAAAACAAGGGGGCTCTGGAATGAAGCCTCATCCATAGATCTGGGCAGGTGGACTCTAGCCGTCCAGATCTACACGCCACTTACCCTAATGTGTATCTGTGCCCCATCTTAAAGTTGGCGTCTCTTCCTCACATTTCATGGTAATCCCAGACCCTGGATCCTTCGAGAGGATCCTATATATTCATCGTAGCTTAACCACATGTTAACATCTCAATATTTATAAGTCTGGATTTTGGGGTTTGAGAGCACAAGGGAACACGCCCTTTGGTATCCCGAGTGCCGAAATGCCAAAGTGCCAAACAAGCCTAAATCGGTGATTAGCCCCTTGGGTTATGCCTTGGTCAATATGACCTCTTCCCATATGACCACAGTCTCTCTTCCGTTAGGATTTGTCAAGGTGAGAGACCAACCTCTTATCAACAAGACTCCCAAATCCCCGATCCTTGATTTCCTTAAATGGGTAATCTCTCGACACGTAGCCACCCGAAATCAGTTGGTCTATGACTGCTTCAGGGTTTCCACCATGGAACATCTCGATCTCTCGTCACCAGAACTCTCGAGTTCTCAATTCTTGATTTCTCGAAATGGGAAATCTCATGACACGTGGCCTCCTTTAATCAGACGACCCGAATCTATTTCGGGGTTTTTTACCATGGAATGCCCCGATATTTCGTCACCAGAATTCCTAAGTTCTCGACTCCCGATTTCCCGAAGTGGAAAATCTCTTGACACGTGGCCTCCATTATTTGGACGGTCAGATCTATTTCGAGGCTTTCACCCCTATTCACTAGGGGTTTATCCCTTGGATATCTCCTAACAGATCCAATGGCTGTCAGATTTTTCAGTCGAGATCTGATGGCTCAGACAAGTTCCTAACTTGTGTTCTCTCCCACGACTTCCTGGATGTGGAAAGATAAATTGTACAGATGCTCTCATGGACCTTGGGGATCTATGATCCCAATCTCTTCGCTACCCACGAAGACATAGAAAGTCACAGGGGTAAGGAACTTAACATCCTACTTTCTCCTACCAAATCTAACGGTCATGAGTGACCACAGATTTCTTGACGGGATCTCGTCCGTCGATCAACACCTATCAAGGTTAAGGTACTTATCTTTCCATATTCTTCTTATTATTTGACGATCATGAGTGACCACAGATCTCCAGAAAGGATCTCGTCCATTGATTCGATACTTATCAAGGATTTCTTAAGGCCTTGCGCCTTCATGTCCTCCTTCCAGGTTCTTGATGGCTTTTTCAAGAAGGGTATCTCTATGGGGAGTTTTACCCAGGGTACTATCTGAGGCAGATAAGGGTATCTCTCTCCTGAGAACTAGGCATGAAGTCTGAATTAGATCAGTATGCATATAAATAATGATTTAAGAGAACATAATCCACACGTAGTCTTTCCATTATAAGAATACAACTACCAATACTGATCAAAACATCATACAGACATTCTTATACTGAAATTATTCAAAATTTCACAGCTTATGAGCATAAATGTCAGAATACATATATTTCAAGATGCCAAAGGAAAAAAACTTATCAGAAAGTAACACCAAGGGTTATACAACTGCTGAGATGGGTGCTCGTTTCCACCCAACTGTAGGCTCAGTGATTCCCGTTGGATTTACCACTAGCCACCCCCGATCTGAGACCACAATACTGTGAGACTGCGTCTCTATTTTCCAGTGACCAGAAGCAAAGGTTAATCTCCTTCCTCTCTTCCATCACTCACTCTGCATATCACCAGATTTCTCTTTCTCCCCTCGCATCCGCCTCCCAATCGCTTCTCCCCCAGGCCTTATCCTCTTGCAAGGTTGCATGTGGCGCGATTTCCCTCGCGCTGGTCAGGCCTGTTGGATCTATAGATGGGTGGTTCTCCTACCCATCCCTCATTAATTCCTGAGGAGACATCTACATACCAACCTACGAGACATTTAATTCGGGGCCAACGAGATGCTTTTGGTTCTTCAGGCTAGTGAAGTCCAAATACGGTATTGCTTTTCAGTGGAAGTTAACGCCACCTTTCCAGGTGCCTTCCACCACCTTTCTTTAGCCATCGTGGTCTCTTTTTCAACATATCCCCTCTCAACAGTCCTGCAATATAAATTCATAATATTATTCACATTCATTGTCCTTTTCCACAAGGTCCATTCACATCACACATTCTCATTTCTGAGTTTTGCCACAGTTCTTGGCCAATCTAGTTATTTTTACAAACTGGGGAAAACAGGGTGTTACAGATGACAAGTTTGCATAGGGAAATTGAAAAAGGCCCTCTGTGCAAGATAACAATGGTGGGGAAAATATTTCTATGACATATGCCCCCTAATGTGTGAGATCAGAGGAGTATCTGTGATGGCTAAAATACATTATAAATAACCCAGGAGTGGAGTGGTAGAGAACCAACTGGATGGACTCGATTTCTCATTACATTTTGTATTGACTTTGCATACATGGATGTCAATAATACAATGCATATCCATGTGGAAAATATACCAAATAAGTGTCTGTGGCCATGAATAGGCAAATACAAATGCGGTCATATGCCAAAAGTTGTCATAGTCACGAACAAGGCCCAGTGAAATCAGTTTCAAAATCAATATGAAGATATCTGTATACCATGGAGTACAATCTGATCTCCCATGATCATTGAAGTCAAATAGGTGTTGGTCCAATGAAAGGGAAGCAACAACTCAGGAAATTTTCGGCCACGTAGTGATGTATTCAAGTCTTCTACACTATCCTCCAAGGGTGAAAGTCTACATCATGTGAATAAAGGAGTTGAGGTCGAACATAATGATACATCATTTGATTACCAGTCATTGAGGTATACCATTAACAAATGCGAGACAACCTACCAATAATGAAAGTAGGTATCAAGGCACTGATTACATTCCTACAAGTGTGAATAAAGGAGTCGGTGTCGAACACTTGAGAAATCGATTGACGAGGAGACATTGATGTATTCCCATATGTCAATGGTGAGAGAGCCCACCACTAATGACTGCAATCTTCAAGGTATTCATAAAAATCTAGGTCCACTATCGAGAATAAATGAGCTGAATTCGATGGAAAGAGACCCGATGAAAGGAGAGAATTAAGGCATCTCTCATCAGTCAACACAAGGAACAAAGAAGGAGCTTCATGATTTGGTGGATATTGGACAAAGAACATGTTCACGAACCAACGACCCTGTGTGTATTTCACGTGTACCAAATGCAAGCGGTATATGAAAAAGACCCTCTGAATAGTAGCCAATGATGAAAACTGTTGACAAAGGTGAGGAAACCACCAATAAGGCTAATGGAATCCAAGACACTACATGAATCCCAAAGTGTGAATAGATGTATTGCTGTCAAACACAAGGGAAACCACCCAGTCAATGACCAATGATGAAATGTCGGTTGTTGGGTTCAAGGTGACCTACCGATGATGCAAGTAGGGCCAAGGTGCATGATAAAACCATAGTATCATGTGATTCTGAGACAAACTGAGGGTATGACTGACAAGCAAAGTCAATATTTTTTAGGAGTGGCCGACATAGGTTGATAGAGTTTCTTTGAACAAGAGCATGAGACATATGGTGGAATCCGACAACATAGACTCAATGATGTGACTATTAGATGCAGGAGGCATCAATAACATTCTCTATATGGACTAGAAGAGTAACTAGTCTGTAGAGAAAACTCAGTAATGAGATCAGCTTCCTAAGGCCATGCTAAACCCAAAATTATGATGACACAAGAACTCAATAATTTTGTTCTCTGTTCAAAGGAGACACAACTACTTCCAATTATAATATAGTACTCCCTTCCTGCCCGTCTTTTTTTTTTTTTTCCATAACAAATGAATTCTATGATACAAAGGAGGAAACGAGTGTCGCAAGTAAGAAAAACTAGTTCCAGCAGTGGAACGTACCTATGCTTAATGCAAGGAAATGCATGCGAAAGATGGACACTCGGGGTGATGTTACCTCTAGGGTATAGGGTGTCAAACTGTGAAGGATATAAACAAGGATCTACTTGGTTGAGGATGCAACAACTTCTTAGGCAACGGTTTATAACACAAAGAGAGAACCAACTAAAGGCTCAATATTGCAAGCGAGGGAATGAGATGCAATCACAACTTAATGCCACACAAATATCCTTTTTTATGTCCTGTAGTCTACTTGGTATGAAAAAGGGGTAAACTTGTGCCAAATAGACATCTTTTCAAATCCAATCTACGAGTGTGAAAAAGACAAGATCACTTGGCAATCTTTTCTATTTTTGATAAAGAGTCGTAAAAGAGCTTAACTAAGAATCATGACCTTTCAAATCCAATTTAACGAGTGTGAAAGGGACAAATCACTCGACAATATTTTTGGTTTTTAGACAAGTCAGAAAAGAACTTAACTAAGACTTGTTTTTGGGAGTCTGTAGGGAATAAGGCTACATGTGCATGAATGAGAAATGAGGCTCATCATAAGGTCATGTATTGAATTATAATGGACTCCCAGTCCTTAAGGAAAAACTCAGCATCGACACCAAATGAAAAAGAGGATCTAACTAGGGCGCCCATGTTTGGTAAGTCTCTACCATTTATTAGCGACACTATTTATAATAGATGAGAGGTTCTGTGTCGCAACAAATGGGTTCGTTCCTAAGGTGTAAAAAGTGGTAGTCGAAGGATAATGCAGAAATGCATGATGGAGTGGATACTGATCCTATATGTTAGGTTATGAAAATACCTGTTGGAGTTGATGAATGACCAATAATGACGTTGAAATCCGCAAGAAAAATGAGTGAAAACTACAAAAAACCAGCTCCAAACCACTCTTGAATTAGTCCATTAGGTGAAAAAATAACATGAAACTATATAAAGTGGGTAAACATAGCTTATAAATAGTAATAAATCAAAAATTACTGTATCATTTTGATTTTTACCCAAATATTGCAATTTGGACCAAAATACCTCCAAGAGTCAAACGACGATTGCAGGAGCATTAGGCAANGCCCTTTGGTATCCCGAGTGCCGAAATGCCAAAGTGCCAAACAAGCCTAAATCGGTGATTAGCCCCTTGGGTTATGCCTTGGTCAATATGACCTCTTCCCATATGACCACAGTCTCTCTTCCGTTAGGATTTGTCAAGGTGAGAGACCAACCTCTTATCAACAAGACTCCCAAATCCCCGATCCTTGATTTCCTTAAATGGGTAATCTCTCGACACGTAGCCACCCGAAATCAGTTGGTCTATGACTGCTTCAGGGTTTCCACCATGGAACATCTCGATCTCTCGTCACCAGAACTCTCGAGTTCTCAATTCTTGATTTCTCGAAATGGGAAATCTCATGACACGTGGCCTCCTTTAATCAGACGACCCGAATCTATTTCGGGGTTTTTTACCATGGAATGCCCCGATATTTCGTCACCAGAATTCCTAAGTTCTCGACTCCCGATTTCCCGAAGTGGAAAATCTCTTGACACGTGGCCTCCATTATTTGGACGGTCAGATCTATTTCGAGGCTTTCACCCCTATTCACTAGGGGTTTATCCCTTGGATATCTCCTAACAGATCCAATGGCTGTCAGATTTTTCAGTCGAGATCTGATGGCTCAGACAAGTTCCTAACTTGTGTTCTCTCCCACGACTTCCTGGATGTGGAAAGATAAATTGTACAGATGCTCTCATGGACCTTGGGGATCTATGATCCCAATCTCTTCGCTACCCACGAAGACATAGAAAGTCACAGGGGTAAGGAACTTAACATCCTACTTTCTCCTACCAAATCTAACGGTCATGAGTGACCACAGATTTCTTGACGGGATCTCGTCCGTCGATCAACACCTATCAAGGTTAAGGTACTTATCTTTCCATATTCTTCTTATTATTTGACGATCATGAGTGACCACAGATCTCCAGAAAGGATCTCGTCCATTGATTCGATACTTATCAAGGATTTCTTAAGGCCTTGCGCCTTCATGTCCTCCTTCCAGGTTCTTGATGGCTTTTTCAAGAAGGGTATCTCTATGGGGAGTTTTACCCAGGGTACTATCTGAGGCAGATAAGGGTATCTCTCTCCTGAGAACTAGGCATGAAGTCTGAATTAGATCAGTATGCATATAAATAATGATTTAAGAGAACATAATCCACACGTAGTCTTTCCATTATAAGAATACAACTACCAATACTGATCAAAACATCATACAGACATTCTTATACTGAAATTATTCAAAATTTCACAGCTTATGAGCATAAATGTCAGAATACATATATTTCAAGATGCCAAAGGAGAAACACTTATTAGAAAGTAACACCGAGGGTTATACAACTGCTGAGATGGGTGCTCGTTTCCACCCAACCGTAGGCTCAGTGATTCCCGTTGGATTTACCACTAGCCACCCCCGATCTGAGACCACAATACTGTGAGACTGCGTCTCTATTTTCCAGTGACCAGAAGCGAAGGTTACTCTCCTTCCTCTCTGCCATCACTCACCCTGCATATCGCCAGATTTCTCTTTCTCCCCTCGCATCCGCCTCCCAATCGCTTCTCCCCCAGGCCTTATCCTCTTGCAAGGTTTCATGTGGCGCGATTTCCCTCGCGCTGGTCAGGCCTGATGGCTCTATAGATGGGTGGTTCTCCTACCCATCCCTCATTAATTCCCGAGGAGACATCTACATACCAACCTGCAAGACATTTAATTCGGGGCCAACAAGATGCTTTTGGTTCTCAGGGCTAGTGAAGTCCAAATACGGTATTTCTTTTCGGTGGAAGTTAACGCCACCTTTCCAGGTGCCTTCCACCACCTTTCTTCAGCCATCGTGGTCTCTTTTTCAACATATCCCCTCTCAGCAGTCCTGCAATATAAATTCATAATATTATTCACATTCATCGACCTTTTCCACAAGGTCCATTCACATCACACATTCTCATTTCTGAGTTTTGCCACATTTCTTGGCCAATCTAGTTATTTTTACAAACTGGGGGAAACAGGGTGTTACAGATGACAAGTTTGCATAGGGAAATTGAAAAAGGCCCTCTGTGCAAGATAACAATGGTGGGGAAAATATTTCTATGACATATTCCCCCTAATGTGTGAGATCAGAGGAGTATCTGCGATGGCTAACATACATTATAAATAACCCAGGAGTGGAGTGGTAGAGAACCAGCTGGATGGACTCGATTTCTAATTACATTTTGTATTCACTTTGCATACATGTATTTCAATAATACAATGTAGATCCATGTGTAAAATATACCAAATAAGTGTCCGTGGCCATGAATAGGCAAATACAAATGCGGTCATATGCCAAAAGTTGTCATAGTCACGAACAAGGCCCAGTGAAATCAGTTTCAAAATCAATATGAAGATATCTGTATACCATGGAGTACAATCTGATCTCCCATGATCATTGAAGTCAAATAGGTGTTGGTCCAATGAAAGGGAAGCAACAACTCAGGAAATTTTCGGCCACGTAGTGATGTATTCAAGTCTTCTACACTATCCTCCAAGGGTGAAAGTCTACATCATGTGAATAAAGGAGTTGAGGTCGAACATAATGATACATCATTTGATTACCAGTCATTGAGGTATACCATTAACAAATGCGAGACAACCTACCAATAATGAAAGTAGGTATCAAGGCACTGATTACATTCCTACAAGTGTGAATAAAGGAGTCGGTGTCGAACACTTGAGAAATCGATTGACGAGGAGACATTGATGTATTCCCATATGTCAATGGTGAGAGAGCCCACCACTAATGACTGCAATCTTCAAGGTATTCATAAAAATCTAGGTCCACTATCGAGAATAAATGAGCTGAATTCGATGGAAAGAGACCCGATGAAAGGAGAGAATTAAGGCATCTCTCATCAGTCAACACAAGGAACAAAGAAGGAGCTTCATGATTTGGTGGATATTGGACAAAGAACATGTTCACGAACCAACGACCCTGTGTGTATTTCACGTGTACCAAATGCAAGCGGTATATGAAAAAGACCCTCTGAATAGTAGCCAATGATGAAAACTGTTGACAAAGGTGAGGAAACCACCAATAAGGCTAATGGAATCCAAGACACTACATGAATCCCAAAGTGTGAATAGATGTATTGCTGTCAAACACAAGGGAAACCACCCAGTCAATGACCAATGATGAAATGTCGGTTGTTGGGTTCAAGGTGACCTACCGATGATGCAAGTAGGGCCAAGGTGCATGATAAAACCATAGTATCATGTGATTCTGAGACAAACTGAGGGTATGACTGACAAGCAAAGTCAATATTTTTTAGGAGTGGCCGACATAGGTTGATAGAGTTTCTTTGAACAAGAGCATGAGACATATGGTGGAATCCGACAACATAGACTCAATGATGTGACTATTAGATGCAGGAGGCATCAATAACATTCTCTATATGGACTAGAAGAGTAACTAGTCTGTAGAGAAAACTCAGTAATGAGATCAGCTTCCTAAGGCCATGCTAAACCCAAAATTATGATGACACAAGAACTCAATAATTTTGTTCTCTGTTCAAAGGAGACACAACTACTTCCAATTATAATATAGTACTCCCTTCCTGCCCGTCTTTTTTTTTTTTTTCCATAACAAATGAATTCTATGATACAAAGGAGGAAACGAGTGTCGCAAGTAAGAAAAACTAGTTCCAGCAGTGGAACGTACCTATGCTTAATGCAAGGAAATGCATGCGAAAGATGGACACTCGGGGTGATGTTACCTCTAGGGTATAGGGTGTCAAACTGTGAAGGATATAAACAAGGATCTACTTGGTTGAGGATGCAACAACTTCTTAGGCAACGGTTTATAACACAAAGAGAGAACCAACTAAAGGCTCAATATTGCAAGCGAGGGAATGAGATGCAATCACAACTTAATGCCACACAAATATCCTTTTTTATGTCCTGTAGTCTACTTGGTATGAAAAAGGGGTAAACTTGTGCCAAATAGACATCTTTTCAAATCCAATCTACGAGTGTGAAAAAGACAAGATCACTTGGCAATCTTTTCTATTTTTGATAAAGAGTCGTAAAAGAGCTTAACTAAGAATCATGACCTTTCAAATCCAATTTAACGAGTGTGAAAGGGACAAATCACTCGACAATATTTTTGGTTTTTAGACAAGTCAGAAAAGAACTTAACTAAGACTTGTTTTTGGGAGTCTGTAGGGAATAAGGCTACATGTGCATGAATGAGAAATGAGGCTCATCATAAGGTCATGTATTGAATTATAATGGACTCCCAGTCCTTAAGGAAAAACTCAGCATCGACACCAAATGAAAAAGAGGATCTAACTAGGGCGCCCATGTTTGGTAAGTCTCTACCATTTATTAGCGACACTATTTATAATAGATGAGAGGTTCTGTGTCGCAACAAATGGGTTCGTTCCTAAGGTGTAAAAAGTGGTAGTCGAAGGATAATGCAGAAATGCATGATGGAGTGGATACTGATCCTATATGTTAGGTTATGAAAATACCTGTTGGAGTTGATGAATGACCAATAATGACGTTGAAATCCGCAAGAAAAATGAGTGAAAACTACAAAAAACCAGCTCCAAACCACTCTTGAATTAGTCCATTAGGTGAAAAAATAACATGAAACTATATAAAGTGGGTAAACATAGCTTATAAATAGTAATAAATCAAAAATTACTGTATCATTTTGATTTTTACCCAAATATTGCAATTTGGACCAAAATACCTCCAAGAGTCAAACGACGATTGCAGGAGCATTAGGCAAAAAAATCACGAACCGTCTGGATTAGGTAACTCTTCATCTCATCCTCTTCAAATTTAGTGGACTAAATTTTTGAATTAGGTTTCCATTTTTTTGTTTTTGAGGGCATAAATTAGGATTTTCGATATACGCGGGTCACCTTTGTTAAGGTCTCATTTATGAAGAGGTATATGCCCCTGTGTGAACCATAGGGAGTGTGTATTAATCCCTACACACAACTATGTGCAAAGAAATCCATGTATAGGTATGAAAATGGCCAAAAGAGAGGTTCTAACTCAAAAAATTGATTTGTTTTTTGTAGGATGGTCCTAGAATGGAGAGAGAGAGAGCATGAGGAGGTAGATGCAGGTGTGGATCAAGATCTAGTGGCTCAAGAGGCTCTAAAAATATGTGGCTTGTATAAATTTTGGGCTCTCAAAAGAATGAGGGCCCAAGTGAGGTTGTTGGAGATGTTGGCAGGTTACTGGGACCCTGATAGCGAGAGCTTTATCCTTGATGGAAAACCATTGAGGATTGAGGTAGAGGAAATCTACTTCTTCACTGGTCTATCACACTAAGGGGAGGTTTTGAACCTTGAGTCATGTGGATCAGGGAGTGGGATGAAGATCGAGGAGTATATCGATGCCCAATGTGTAGCAGGGACTCCCAAGGAGGGAAGCCAAGTCCCCATCTAGGAAATAAGTAACCTCGGTTTGAAGATCATTGTTCTCATGCTTACCAATATCATAGTCTTAACCTCATTGCATCAAGCATAGAGGCCACTTATGTTTACGCAGTAGACTATGCTAGACCTACTATCTATGATTGGTGTACCTCACCACTAGTCAATATGAAAAGTCAGCTCACAGAGTGAAAACAAGGGAGTAAGCGAAAATTTGGGTTTGCCTCTATTCTTTGCAGTTTATTTTTCGAGCGGGTTCCAGATCTAAGACATAGAGTGTAGATCCTTTCTAGAGAACCACACTATCCAGCCATGGTGCGGTGGATCGAGGTCATGAGACGACATGGGGGAGGTAGGGTATCAACACCCTACAATGATGATTTTTTCTTCTGGTGGCGGTGGAAACTCATTTTTCTAGATGACTATCCATATGAGGGGATCAATTTCAAAGGATATCATGATATGCCTCTTCCACAAGGGGCCGCCTACGATGATACAGGTAACAAGTTTTTAAATATTTCATTTTTTTTGTATTTTTGTATTTAAGGAACAAAAATATATTTTTTGGATGGTGTTTAAATATTAACTAGACACTTGTGTAATTGCATACATGGGTCCATGAAGGCCAGAGGGATTTATTCGACATAGATAGAGGAACCGAGGATATGAGGCGACGAGAGGATAGGCAGAGAGAGTCCTACAAAACGTGTAGGGAAACCTGTCTCATTTGACACAGAGGATTCCTATGGTTCAAGTAGAGGATCTACCTGAAGCCATGCAACGACAAGTGTTTGGTGTACCTAGAGCGTGGGTACGACTCTTCTAGCGTCTCACAAACATCGTGGTTTTCTACCATGACACACATCCGCTGCCACAGGCATAGATGTCGTGGGATATGTATACCGACTGTATATGTGTATTGAGGGTTTTAGACCTAATTTTGTAATATAAACACCATATTTTGAAATATATAAAAATGGATGTTCGACTTTACTTATATCTTACAATGTGCACATTGATTTAATGGTTTTTTTTGATTTATTAATGTGACAAATTCCAATCTAAAATGTAATTAGCGTAGGCATCAGATACATGATTATAAATCCTAGGAATGTGATAATATGTAATAAAATATTTTTTTCATTCTAAAAGACGTGCCTGCAGGAATCGACAGAGTAAAGTAGGATCATGGACATGGTAATGACTGTTCAACTGACATACTACTAACTGGGAATCCAGTCGAACTTCTAAAGAGTGAATACCATGCAAGATAGCATCGCACAAAATTTCGATGATGGCGCTATATTTGGCCACATTATTCATGGATGGCCCTAGGCATATGCCACCTCAATACACCAGCATACCCTCGGGTGAGTAAACCACCCAAGCGATGGAAGCTAATTTATGTGTACAACGACTAGCTCTGTCTATGAATCCTAGGTAGACCAAAGACTCTGTTGACATTTGCCAACAAAGGGAAAACTCAATAAGAAAGATAAAGACAAAATAAAAAGGGGGAAAGAGATGTATATACACTAAATTTACATTAGTATACAAAGAKTTCCACCCAAGCTTAGGGCTCAAGCATAGTACCTTTTCAAGTAGATCCCATTCTGGGCTCGACCAATTTATTCCCTTCATAATATTCTAAATTGTAGGCTCCTTTTTCTAGAACACGTCGCATGATGTAAGGACCATGCCACATGGGTTTAAACTTGCCTACCCCTAGTGGTTCTTTGGCTTGGTCATGCAAGAGGACCAAGTCACCCTTAGCATACAACCAGGGATAGACAAACTTTTCGTACTGAACCTTGACACGTTTCTTGTTTTCCTCGATAGCCGTAAAGGCATCTCGATGTTGCTCATCAAGAATCTCTAGGTGCACAATGTGTCACTCTAAGTCTGAAGTGTAAGGTAGGAGCTCAACTGCCAACTTGAGAGAATAGATTTCATAATCAAAAGAAAGGATCGACTCCACACCGTGCACTAACTGAAAAGGGGAAAAATTGGTGGAAGTCTTAACCGAGGTTTGGTATGCCCAAAGCATGGGATATAGCTTGATGTGCCAATTGGAATTACTTCGACTGACAGTTTTTTGCAAAATGTTCTTGAGAGACATGTTGACGACCTCTACTTGCCCTTTTTCCTAGGGGTATTAAGGGGATGAATGACCGTGTCTAAACCCTAGCTTATATGTTATTTCTACCATCATTTCATTCTAAAAGTGACTGCCATGATCAGTGACAATGTCACTTGGGATACTGAACCGAGTGATAATTTGGTTGAACACGAAGAAGGATGCAGTATTTCCATTGGATTTTATGGTATGCATGGCCTTGGACCACTTAGTAAAGTAGTCGACGACGACGATAATGTGTTGATGCCCCCCATCTGAAGTTGGGTTGCAATCGACGAAATCTACTCCCCACTTGGTGAAGGGACCGACGGTAATGACTGGGTGAAGAGGGGATGGATTCAAGCACATTTTTTGAGTGAACACCTGGCAGGGGTGACACTTCTTAACTGCTTCGATAAAATCTTTAAAGATAGTAGGCCAAAAATAACTGGCTCGCAGGATTTTTTGGGTTGGTGCAAGCTCGGATAGGTTACCACCACAAGCCCCTTTGTGGAAATCATTTAGGACTGACTTGGATTCCTCGTGATTTATGCAATGACATAAGATATTATCTACTCATCGATGATACAAAGTGTCGCCAATGATGGTATACTTTTTGGCTTGGTATCTAACATGTCGTCGATCATCTCGCGAGAGATGTTGAGAGAACTTCAAGGTTTGAAGACATAAAACAATGTCTCCATACCAATATTCAGTCGAAGAGACAAGGAAAATGTGTTCATCCACAAATGACTCAACATGGATAACATCCTCGTCTAATCGTGGAAAATCGGATATTAACTCTGCAAAAACTAGCGATTTCTTGGACTTGGCTTTAGAAAAGTTGAGATCGAACTCTTGTAAGATGTCAATATATTTATCATATTTCCCCCTTATGATACGCCTGGTAAGGACGTATTGAAATGGATTGAAATCAGCAATCACTGTAGTCTTCAAAGAAATATGTAGTGACATAAACGTTGGACTGCGTGAACGACAACCAAAGCTATCTTTTCAACGTTAATTAAGCTCAGGACCGACTAGATTTTGACTAAGATAGTATATGAAATGATCATGGAGCTCATCATCCTCCTGAACTAGAACCATACCAATCGTCTCTGTAGACATGGAAATATACAACAAGTAATCTCTACTGTAATCATGGAATTTTAGCAGAGGGGGCGATACCAAGGCTTTCTTCAAAGTGTTGAAAGACTCCTAGGCTTGCTCATCCCATATAAAAGGTGTGTCCTTCTTGAAGAGGTGCATGAAACCCTTAGTGATATTGGCATAATTCACTATGAACCAACGTAGAAAGTTATCTTTCCCCTGTAAACCTTGAAGTTTCCTAATCATGCACGGGGGAGGCAACTGAAGTATTTCCTCAACATTAAGAGGATCTACCATGATCCCAGTCTCAAAAAATGAAAATTCTAAGAGACGACTAGACTTAATGCAAAATATGCATTTGTGAGGGTTTAACTAGATTCTATAGTAATGACATCTTTCAAAAACTAGCCGAAGGTGTATAACATGATCCACTCTCTTGTGAGAGTGAGTAGCAAGATCATCAAGGTAGGCTTCGACTATGTGCTTGAGATCATGAAAAGCAAAAGTCATGGCACGTTGGAAGTTTGCTCCATCATTTTTAAGGCCAAAAGGAATTTTTTGGTATGTGAAAGTACCCAAATAACATATAAATTCCATCTTGTGTTGGTCCTCAGGTTTGATATGGATTTGGTAATAGCTTGAAAATCCATCCATAAAATAAAATATCTCACTTCCCGCACACTCATAGAGAATATGATCAATGAAAGGCATGGGGAAGTTGTCTTTAGGACAAGCCTTGTTCAGCTCATGAAATTCCATACACATACTAATGGTTCCTTTCTTTTGATTCACAAGAACGGGATTGGATACCCATTCAGTCAAGGGAACCGGGTAGATGAAGCCAACATTAAGTAGCTTCTCCACCTCTTCCTTAATAGCAGGGGCCTTCCTGGGAGTTACATCTCTAAGACGTTGTCGAACAAGTTTATCATTAGGGTAAGTTATAATCTCATGTTCGACAATATGAGGGTCGATCCCTGGCATCTATTCATATGACCAAGTGAATACATCTCGAAATTCTTTGAGGAGTTCGGTGTAGATTAAAATTTCTTTTGGCGAACAATATGCACCTATATTTGCATTCTCAGTCTTGCTAGGGGTATGAGAGATATCGATTGAGACATTAGGAGAAATACTTGCCATATTTCCTTTGGCATAAATGCCATGCATATCAAGTGGAACTACAGTGTGATGGACGATCTCACTCAAGGTAGACTGAAAGTCATCTTGCTTGATTCTTTCAAGACTTGGGAGAAAATAAGATCGATGATGCATATCATCCCAAGGTCTCTCAGAACCATTCATGGCTTCGAGGATCGCTTCATCTGAAGGAAAATTATCATCTAAGAAATCATGCAAAAAATACAACGAGGTGGCCCATAGAGGCCTAAGAACAAGATCCTCCTCATCCGTCTACAACATAACAAGATCGGGATCAATGGAAGAGTCAAGAAAAACTTGATATGCAATCTCTGCTATCGACAGTGGCATATCCATGCTAGCATGTAATTGACCTTCACTCGACGAAGTTGGAGAAGGTAGGGTCCATGGATCACTAATATAGGAAGTGCGGAAAGGAATGGACCTCCCTGCTAGAGCATGTCTACTAGACATGGCGTAAACATGGTGAATTGGTGCCGAGAAGTCGAAGGTACCCATGAGGGAGGAATACATTCCGATGCTGATATTCTTAGTTGTCGGTTGAGAATTGTCGGTCCCATGGATCGATGGCCCAATAGATGCATTAGGACTAGAGTACGCAAAGGATAACTGGATGATATCTCCCCTTGATGAGGAAAAGAAAGTGTACGAAAGATGAAATATATGACAACAACCATAGCATAGTTCCAATTGCAACCTAGTAACAAGTTATAATCAAGAGGTGCATCAACTACCTCTACCTCCACCTCTACCGTCTTCCCACTTAACTGGACCAGAAAGGCAGGGAGAATACCGTGTGGGTAGAAAAAATGAATGTCAAATGTAGTCAACATGTTTAACGACTTGGAAAGGGTCGAAGAACCAAGATATTTAAAATAGACCAGGGACATCATGCAGGTAACAACAACTTCATCAATAACTACTCATTTGATAGTATACTTGGAATACTCCACATGGATTTGGAAAGCCGCATGGTAGGGTAAGCGACGCTTCACATCTGTGACGTCAAACTTGATAACTTTTGAGCCACTAGTTTCTAGATATCCTAAGGCAGAGAGTAAGGCATTCCTCTATGATGGACACGTCTGGAGTACCTCCAAAGCTGACATCGCACAAGGGGTTTTTCCCAGATCCTCAACGATAGAGTAGTTCTAGGCGACTCTAGATTTAGGGTTGTGAGTAGAGCTCTGGAGTACTAGTTTAGGAATATGAAGCAATGGATTTGGTTTCTCAATATGTAGGTTCATATCTGGAGGGGGAGGAGGGCCTTCTAGACCGTTAGTATCTTTTGAAGAGATATAATCTCAAGAGTGGGTGGCTATATCAATTTCCACGTCGACCATATTGATACAAACATGGTTTCCATCTTGTGGGTGTGGGTTTTGACTTCCACTGGGCACATTTCCGGCATTCAAAGAGATCGAGGTTAAGTGTTGGTTGTGAGGGAATGGATTCATCAGCACAACGAGCGGTATATTTAAAAGCCTTGCAACCTCTGTGTGTTTGGGGCATAAATGTGTAAGGTGGTCATCGGTACAAAGTTTACAAGGAAAATTCACCTTACATTTCTCTTTCTTTCCCTCTCTAGCATTATCATCCTCCTTGCCATTATTATCTTTGTCCTTGGGCTTGTTACCATTTTTCCCACCCTTGTGATTGTTTTGACCTTTCCTTTTATTCCCATCTTGTTACTAGTCACCATTTGGGTTTTTTGACGATTTCACGGAATGTACATCTGCCGATTGGGTAGGTTTGGAGGATGCAGATGAATTTGATCCTCTAGTATACTTCATCGCCGAGTATATTGAATTTACATTGGCATACCCTACAATTCCATCGACATGAAGTCCAGGTGTTTTCTTAGGATCGTAATTTGACCGCGGTGCGTCTGGAAGAAGGTAACATAACATTTGAGACTGAGCATATATTAAATCTAACTGTTGGGCTCTAAAGATAGCTTCTTCCTCATTGGAGACCCTGAAAGTAGCAACGTCCTTTGAGATAGGAGGGTGCAAATACTTTAGGAACCACTCTAGGAGAAAGGTCGGGGGTATAGGAGTCTTAATCAGCCACCTCCGTCTATGCCACTCTTGGATATGATCCGAGATGTGAGTGGCGGTGTCCTGGCGTAAATTTGACAAAAATTCGAGGACAACATCATAATGAATGGGAAATTGAAAGTGGTTGAGAAAGGACACCACCAACTGATTAAATGACCCATATGCCCCCCTAGGTAGCTCAATGTACCATTGCGAAGAAACTCCAATGAGACTGCATTGAAACAATCGTAATTTAATAGAATCATGGTTCAGGGAATTCGATGAGCACCAAATGTGAAATGTAGTAACGTGTTCACTAGGGTCCTCTCCATTCTTACCCTCAAACTTTGGAATGTCTGGAGGAAGTTTTGTGGGGACGGGGGGCCATGTGGGATCATTACTCACCGGGTCATTCATTGACTTAGACAAGTCTGGCAAATTGAGCATGGCTAGAAAAGGGAGATGAGGTTGCGACATCTGGCCCCATCCTCAAATGAAATATTGTGTGTTGGGAACTGCATTCCACCTAGGATTCTGGTAAGAACCAAATCCCTATCCGGAATTATAAGGCTCTCCTCCAGGTTGATTCGTATAAGGCGGGTTGGGCATCATTCCAATAGGAATGTTCTGATAAGGATTGTGAAAATCGGCCCTAGCCGGATTGGATCCGAGTTGGGGGTTTCCCAAAGTGTAAGACTGACCTCCTTTAGGTGGGAACCCAAAGGATTGAAGTGGATTTGTCATGCCAAAAATATTGGTCGGAATCGGCACTGATGAGGTAGGGATATAGGGTGGAACTTGTCTGCCAGCTGGGTTGTTCCATCCAGCCGTAGTAGGATTAGAACTGGGGTTAAGAAAAGGGACACTTCCTACATTAGGATTCATTTGGGGGATATGAGAACCACCAAATGGGAAAGGAGTGTAAGGAGGTGTAGTGCCCCCAAGTATAAGGCTAACATTAGGGCCGATAGCTGGGATGGCAGTCGAAAATTGTGAAGTGAATTTAGGCATACCATAAGAAAATGGACTAGAAGCGATAGGGATGGACTCAACATTGTAACTCGACGAGTGACCAAAACCCCCAAAAGGTTTCAAGGCAAGAGATGAAGCATTAACTATAAGTCGAGCCATATTACCAGTATAAGCCTCTGTAGCATCTATAGGAGTCGAAGGGGTTCTATTAACTATAGTGGGTATGGGAGTGGAAGAACTCATAGTGTTTTGAATACTAGACTTAGTACTCATCCTTATGGAACCACAATTATGAAAGGTGGATGTGTGTGTACCACTTCTAAAAACTCTATGCCTTTTATAAGGAAAGAACCCAAAATCCGGTGGTAACTGTAACAATCGATGGGACTGGTGGGGAAGTTGGTATGACTCCATGATGAATTATGACTCTAAAAAATAAAAATATATCCTAAGGCTAGCTAGTAGTTAAAGAGCATACCAAAACGTCAAACGACCAATATGCATGGAAATGGGCTAAACTAGTTGAGTGGCCTCCCCTGCTAAAGAAGCTATGCCTCATCCAAGAGGGACCTGAGACTCCCTGCTAAAGTTTGGAGGTACTTAAATCAATTATAGGGGTCCTCATGGGCTTAACAATGATCATATCCCCCTGGAGAGGTAATCCTCCATAAAGGCTGTGTGTTGTCCAACCCCTATCTGACCTAGGGTACAAGCAGAATAACCCCTGCAATTAATCTATGAGATACCTAAGTCAAGCAACTAATAAACCACCATATAACCAAAGCACACATGAGGAGTCGTAAGTCCGGATCACCGTATGGGAAGGTAACAAATCTCAAATCCTTGAAATCACTGCCTCTCACAGAGGTATGGGTACTAGGAACATCCCCAAATACGAATAAATCCACAGAAATATCTCTGACACTAGGTGATTATCTAGGGGTTAACCCTTCAATTAAATTCACACAACCTCATGATTAACTTTGGTGTGAGCGGAGCCTCCTGATCTTACCAATTATACAATGGAATTCTCAACTCCCTGTCTCAGACACATATGTTGATTCAATTACCTTGGAGAAGTTTACTCACAAAATCCTATTCCAAGGCACTAAATCCTAGATTAGTTTGTGCACCCTAAAAATAAAATCCTGACTAATCAATTTTAGTTTAAAGCATAAATTTTACTAGCCGTGATTACTGAAAAGGGTATGGAAGTGAAACTCATGATTTTATGACTCTGCAAGAAGATAAATATGAATATAATGCAAAGTCTATCTTTAACATTTCAATGAATGATATGCTAATAAAAA
>JZKD02S1617478.1:94871-119335 GCA_000966675.3 Picea glauca
CATGCATTAAACACAAATAATATAGAGGAAAACCAATGATCTATTAATTAATTTAAGAGAAATACATCAAACCCATACCTTGGTTGTTAATGATTTCCTCCTAGTCCCTGGCTCCTCATGCTCTTCCTTAGACTCTTTAGATTCTCTCTTTATTCTGACAACGTAACCATCCTCAAAACTCCTCTCCTCATCTCCTTGATTTGAGCTTTCCTTACAGAATTTTAGAAGATATTGGAGATAGGCTTCATGACATGTGAATTAGGCGGATACAAGTCATGGATAGGTGGATACAAATCATGGATAACTTGATATCATGTGAACTAAGAAATTACAAGCCATATATAGGATTGATGGCATGTGAACTAAGAAATTACAAGTCATGTACACGTTCCATGCTTAATTATGAGCTTTTGCCAAC
The DNA here is from genome assembly GCA_000966675.3 of Picea glauca. NCBI lineage: Eukaryota > Viridiplantae > Streptophyta > Pinopsida > Pinales > Pinaceae > Picea > Picea glauca. Next base: position 95,290 of record JZKD02S1617478.1, read on the forward strand.
ATATTATGAACTTTTTCTCTATTATGATATTTTTCTCAAGTTCCATGCTCAATTATGAGATTTTTACAACTCACTATGAACTTTATTTCCAATTATGAGTTTATTCTCAACTATGAAATAATTTGTATTCCATAATTATGAAATTGTGAAAAAATAATTATTTCCTTTTGAAATAATTATGAGAATTTCACTCAATTATGTAATTCTAACCTCATAATATATAATAACATGATTTCACAACCCATGGTGGAAAATACAAGTATAAGAGATGCCCCCTAATGTGTGAGGCCGGGAAACGAATGGATGGCCAAAATACATTACGAAAATTCATGGTGATAAGTGGCATAAAGAAGGAGCTCGGAGATCAAGGAACCAATGAGTACCTGCAATCATACATCAAGGATGAGAGAATATATAGACCAATTCCCTAGGTATACATACTCAAACATTGAATGAACATGGCCACCAAAAAATACACTACAGATCCATGATATGAAATGCTAGACCATGGCCACAAAATAATAGACAGTGGATCCAGGTGGATATCGGTGGTCACCCACCTTTTCCAGTTGGTTCAAAATAACTTTCTAGCAATTTTGATAATTTACTATTTTTAGCAGTTTTTCGAGTCCTCAACTTCCGAAGCCGTTATGAGGCCCTAAACGACGTTTTTTGGGGTATGTTGCAGTTGCAAAATTTCATGATGAAATTTTATGCAACTGTTGTATTCCTCAGATAGATCTTTCCAATGGGCTACCATATGCCTAAAATGGAGATCGTATGAAAAAGTTACGACCCCATAAAGTTGATGTACTAACTTACCCAAATGGGGCCCACATGACTTTTGGAGCTTCATCTCCTAGGGTTAGGTTTTTGGATGTTTAGAAAAATCTTGTTTGTTGTAAAAAGGCCTTGAGAGCCTCATTGTAATCATATTCTTGTGAATGAGAGAAATCATCACATCTCTTCTCAGAGATAATCCGCTACCATTCCAACAAGCTTGTTTCCGCTACATTTTAAAATTTCTAGCTTATTTCTTTAATGAATAGAAAAGCAATTTTACTATATCTCTGTTATTTTGTGTTAAGCACCTGTTAATAATCTGTATTCATTTCATTTTGCTCATAAAATCCAGATCATTGGTATCAGAGTGGTCTTCTCCTTATTGTCTAAATGTATGTCCCCAACGAGGTCGGAGTACAAAGACTTGGGTCTCGAGCTTGTTTCTCTTGAGGACAAAATCTCTCGCACACCCAAGCGACCTCTCATGGCAGGAGAAAAGAAAGATGACGAGACAAGAGATCCTTTCAAACTGTTGATTGAGGAATTCCTCACACAACAGAGGAATGATATGTTGGATAGTTTCACACAAATCCTTCAGCGGCTACCAACAGTCAACGCATCTTCTTCGAACGGAGGCACCGCCCCCTTCAAGGTACAAATAAACTTTGATATTCCTATATTTAAAGGTCAGATAGACGCAGATGTTGTATATAAGTGGGTTAATATACTAGAAGGGTATTTTTCTGTCCATAACTTTTCAAATAGAGGAAAGATTACTTTTTCACTCCTCAAATTCGTTCACCATGTCAAAGATTGGTGGGAAACATTCTGTGAACAAAAGGAAGAAGAGGAACCCTCATTATTTTCAGCCACAACCACCTGGGAATCCTTCATGGATGCTATTATGGAACAATACTACCCTGTCAGAAGTTATGATGACCTGTATACCAAATGGACCACATTGTGGCAAGAAGGAGACCAAGCAGTGCCAGATTTCACAAATATCTTCCATACCTTGCGCACCAAGCTGGGTTTCAAAGATTTGGAGCGACATATGGTACTCAAGTATTGCCGTGCTCTGCATAGATAGATCTAGACTGAAATGGAATTTCTGGATATCTCATCCTTGGGTGCGGCCTACAAATATGCTGTTAAAATTGAGCAGAAGCTCAAACAAAAGACACATCTGTTTGGGCCTGGGAACCCTGCACAAAAAAATATAGGAAAGGGTGGCCCGAACCCACAAAACAAAGTATAGAGAAAATATAGATAGTATCAGGACAACCAGTCCAAGCCACAAGAAAATAAGGACACCAGAAAGACAAAGAAAGACATCGGGAAGTCGTGCGACTTCCATAAGAGCCCTTGGCATAATAGTTTTGAGTGTCGCTCAAAGTAGTCGCTGGTGATTGAAGTGAAATCCCTTGAATCAGATGTAGATTCTGACTCTAAGATAGAACCAGAAAGGGGAAGACAGATCATTGACACATAACCTAGTGCCACTGTTGCTAACACCAAGCTCCACCCTGGTGAACCAAATGAGCCAGAAGAAGGAGAGTGCCTCTTCCATTCACATATGTGGGTAAAAGGCACCCCACTACACTTCATCATTGATAGCAGTAGCCAGAAGAAAATCATCTCAGCAGAGGTTTTCAAGTGGCTGGCCTTCCCAACAAAGCCGCACCCACAAACCTACACCATTGGATGGCTCCACCAAGGAAGCGATCTCCGCACCAACCAACAGTGTCGACTGCCATACGACATCAATCCCTTCAAATATGAGGTATTTCATGATGTTTCTCCTCTCGAAGTTTGTGATGTTCTTTTGGGCCAACCTTATTTATGGAAACATCATGTTGTATATGAGTCTAGGCCTCGAAGTGTTATTATTACTTTGAATAGGAAATTGTATAGGATACACGAGGCAGTCCCACCTAGTGCTATTTACTTGATCTCTCCTAAGAAATGCAGGAAGGTCATATCTCAAATGGGGAAGTTTGTCTTCTTAGTGATTCACTCTCAGAATAAGAGAAAGATCGTAGCCACATCTAGGGTCTTTGCAGCCGACCTCTGCACACAACAGAAGAAAGTATATAATGTCGTGGAAGAATACTCAGATATATTCTCCTCACCTATAGGGGTACCTCTGCACTGCCAGGTCAAGCACCCCATCGATCTGACCCCCGATGCATCGCTTCCCAATGGTTGAGTCTATCGTCTCTCTTTGTTAGAGAATGAGGAGATCAAGTGACAGATCCAAGAATTTCTCCACAAGGGGCACATCCGTCCCATCTCATCACCTTGTGGGAGCCCAATCATGTTGGTACAGAAGAAATATGGAACTTAATGACTCTGTATTGATTACCGGGCTCTAAATAAAACCACTGTCAGAAATCAATACCCGATTCCCTGAATTGACGACCTCCTTGATAAACGTAAAGGGGGAAAATACTTCAGTAAGATTGATCTGAAGTATGGCTACCACCAGGTCCCAATAGAAAAGACAGATGTATGGAATACCACCTTCAAGTCAAAGGAAGGCCTTTTTGAATGGTTGGTCATGCCCTTTGGATTGAAAAATTCTCTAGCCACTTTCATGAGGATGATGGGCGATATCCTGCGACCATTCACCAGTACTTTTGTAGTGGTATATCTAGATGACATTCTAATTTAAAAAAAGACTTGGGTTGAACACTTGCAACATATTCAATAGGTTCTGCACACCCTGCATCAGCACAAGCTATACGCCAACTTGGAAAAATTCTCCTTCGGCATGGATAGGGTCCATTTCCTAGGCTACATCATTGATCAACATGGCGTACATGTGGATCCATCCAAGATCCAAGTCATCCGTGACTAGCCAGCCCCAACCACACTCACTGAGCTTTGGATATTCTTGGGCCTTGCCAATTTCTACCACAGGTTCCTGCTAGGATTCTCCCATATGGCATGGGCCCTCAGCCAAATAAAGAGGAGTGGTGGTAAGGATAAATTTACATGGGGTCAGTCCCAACAAAAAGCATTCGATGACTTGAAGCAATGCTTATGCTCAACCCTAGTACTTTCACTACCAGACCTGCATCATCCCTTTGAGATAGAGACAAATGCTTCAGACTATGTTGTGGGTGTCGTTCTCACTCAAAACAGCCACCCCATGGCCTATCATAGTGAGACACTATCAGATACTATCCGTAAGTACCCTACTTACAATAAAGAAATGTACTCCATTGTGAAATGTTGTCGCTAGTGGAGACATTGCATTCTTAGGAAGGATATAGTCATCCACACTGATCATAAGCCACTACAGTTCATGCAGACACAGGGAAAATTGTAGAATGACCGCCATTAAAAGTGGTCCACATACTTGCAACAATTCCACCTCAACATCAAGTATAAAATAGGAAGCAACAATTGCATTGTTGATTGCCTCAGCAGACTACCAATCATGCCACTCACGACGGTGCTAGACTCTTGTGACCATGAGACCTCTGGATGGCCCCAACTCTATGAGACAGACCCTGACTTCACTACCACCTACCGAATGTTGGGTGAAAATGCATTTGTCAATAATTTCCATCTTTAGGATGGGTTGTTGTGTCATCTGGGATATATCTTTGTTCCATCAAGTGAGAAAGAGAAGCTGATCTAGGAATCCCACTACATTTGGGTGACAGGACACTTTGGTGTTGAAAATACAGTGGCGATGCTACATAAATATTTCTATTGGCTGAAACTTCGACAGGAGGTCAACAAGTATATCAGGTCCTGCACTTCTTGCGCTATTACCAAACCGACCACCAAGAAACAAGGCTTGTACACCCCTCTTGCTACTCCTGATAGGCCATGGGAATCTATCTCAATGGACTACATGTCAGGGCTCCCATCCACCAAGTGGGGAAATGACTATGTCTTTGTGGTTGTTGATCACTTTTCTAAGATGGAGATTATGGTTGCCTGTAAGAAGAGCATCACAATAGAGGCCATTTCCAAGCTCTTCTTTGAACGAGTCTGGGTACATTTTGGAATCCCACAAACCATTGTCTCAAATCAGGATAGTCGATTTCTCAACACATTTTGGTCAAGACTCTGGTCATTGTTGGACACCAAGCTCACCAAATCCATGACCTTCCACCCCCAGACAGATGGCCAAACCGAGGTTGTAAATCGAGTGATTGTGCATATCCTCCACATGTATAATTCAAAGCACCCCCACACATGGGATGAGAGCCTTCCCTATGTCCCACATAGCTACAACCAATCCATGCATATCTTAACTGGACATAGCCCCTTTCAGGTGGGTTTGGGATTCCAACCATTGGGTCCCATAGATGTTTCACTTTCCCTTGCAGTCACCTCGACCGACTCATTTGCTGCACCAAGGCAAGTGGCTCACCCAGGGCCAAATTTAACAGAAATTTCCTCATCTGATGGGAAAAATCAACGCAATGGAGACCATTTCTTCCTAATGAGGGAGGATTGAACTAGGTGGATATCGGAGGCCACCCACCTTTTCCAGTTGGCTCAAAACAACTTTCTAGCAATTTTGATAATTTACTATTTTTAGCAGTTTTTCGAGTCCTGAACTTCCGTAGCCATTTTGAGGCCCTAAACGATGTTTTTTGGGGTATGTTGCGGTTACAAAATTTCATGATGAAATTTTGTGCAACTATTGTATTCCTCGAATAGATCTTTCCAATGGGCTATCATATGCCTAAAATGAAGATCGTATGCAAATGTTATGACCCCGGGAAGTTGATGTACTAACTTACCCAAATGGGGACCACATGACTTTTGGCACTTCATCTCCTAGGGTTATGTTTTTGGATGTTTAGGAAACTCTTGTTTATTGTAAAAAGGCCTTGAGAGCCTCACTGTAATCATCTTCTTGTGAATGAGTGCAACCATCACATATCTTCTTAGAGATAAGCCGCCACAATTCCAGGAAGCTTGTTTCCGCTACATTTTACAGTTTCCAGCTTATTTCTTTATTGAATAGAAAACCGATTTTACTGTATCTCTATTATTTTGTGTTAAGCACCTTTTAATAATCTGTATTCATTTCATTTTTCTCATAAAATATGTATCAGTGGTATCAGAGTGGTCTACTCCTTGTCATCTAAATGCATGTCCCCAATGAGATCGGAGTATAAAGACTTGGGTCTCAAGGTTGTTTCTCTTGAGGACAAAATGTCTCGCATGCCCAAGCGACCTCTCATGGCAGGAGAAAAAAAATATGATGGGATAGGAGATCCTTTCAAAGTGTTGATTGAGGAATCCCTCACGTAATGGAGGAATGAGATGATGGATAGTTTCGTGCAAATCCTTCGGCGACTACCAACAGGCAATGCATCTTCTTCGAACGAAGGCACCACCCCCTTCAAGGTACAAATAAACTTCGATATTCCTATATTTGAAAGTCATATAGATGCAGATGATATAGATAAGTGGTTGAATCTACTAGAAGGGTATTTTTCTGTCCATAACTTTTTGAATAGAGAAAAGATTACTTTTACACTCAAATCCATTCTCCATGTCAAAGATTGGTGGGAAACATTCTGTGAGCAAAAGGAAATAGAGGAACCCTCATTATTTTTAGTCACGACCACTTGGGATTTCTTCAGGGATGCTATTAAGGAAAAATACTACCCTGTCAGAAGTTATGACGACCTATATACCAAATGAACTACACTACAGAAAGAAGGAGACCAAGCAGTGCCAGATTTCACAAATATCTTCCATACCTTTCGCACCAAGTTGGGTATCAAAGATTCGAAGCGACATATGGTGCTCAAGTATCGCGATGCTCTACATAGATACATCCAGAATGAAATGGAATTTATGGATATCTAATCCTTGGGCACGACCTACAGGTATGCCATCAAAATCAAGCAGAAGCTCAAACAAAAGACATCGCTATTTGGTCCTGGGGATCCCTCATAATAAAATCTAGGACAACTAGTCCAAGATGGATAGTATCAGGACAACTAGTCCAAGCCACAAGAAAATAAGGACATCGAAAAGACAAATAAATACACCGGGAAGTGGTGCGACTTCCATAAGATCCCTTGGCATAACACTCTTGACTGCTGCTCAAAGTAGTCGCTGGTGGCCGAAGTGAAAGCCTCTTAATCATATGTTGATTCTGGCTATGATCTAGAACCATAAAGGGGAAGATGGATCATTGATGTGGAACCTAGTGCCACTGTTGCTACCACCAACTTCTAGCCTGGTGAACTAGACGAACCAGAAGAAGGACAACACCTCTTCCATTCATAGATGTGGGTAAAAGAAACCTCGCTGCACTTCATCATTGAGAGCGGTAGTGAGAAGAAACTCATCTCAGCAAAGGTTGTCAAGTAGCTGGTTCTGCCAACAACACCACACCCACAACCCTACACCATTGGATGGATCTGCCAAGGAAGCGATCTCTGCGTCAGCCAACAATGCTGACTGGCATATGACATCAAGCCCTTCAAAGACGAGGTATTGTGTGATGTTTCTCCTGTCGAAGTTTGTGATGTTCTTTTGGGCCAACCTTATTTATGGAAATGACATGTTGTATATGAGTGTAGGCCTCGTAGTGTTATTACTACTTTCAACAGGAAATTGTACAAGATACCCGAAGCAGTCCCAACTAGTGCTATTTCCTTGATCTCTCCTAAGAAATGCAGGAAAGTCATCTCTCAGATGGGAACATTTGTCTTCTTAGTGATTCACTCTTAGAATAAGAGAAAGATGAAAGACCCATCTAGGGTCTCTGCGGCTGACCTCTCCACATAGTAGAAGAAAGTAGATAAGGTCGTGGAAGAATACTCGAATATATTCTCCTCACCTACAGGCATACCTTTGCAGTGCCAGGTCAAGCACCACATCAATATGAACCCTAGTGCACCACTACCCTATGGGGGAGTTTATCATCGCTCTTTGTTAGAGAATGAGGAGATCAAGTGATAGAGCTAAGAACTGATCCACAAGGGGCACATCTATCCCATCTCATCACCTTGTGGGAGCCCAATGATGCTGGTACAGAAGAAAGATGGAACCTGGTGACTATGTATTGATTAATGGGCTTTGAATAAAATCATAGTCAGAAATCGATACCCAATTCCCCTAATCAGTGACCTCCTTGATCAACTTACGGGGGAAAAATACTTTAATAAGATTGATCTGAAGTCTGTCTACCACAAGGTTCCGATAGAACAGACAGATGTATGGAAGACAACCTTCAAGTCAAAGGAAGTCCTTTTTGAATGGATGGTCATGCCCTTTGGATTGACAAATTTTCCAACCACTTTCATGAGGATGATGGATGATATCCTGCAACCATTCACCAATACTTTTGTAGTGGTATATCTAGATTACATTCAAATTTACAGCAAGACCTGGGTCGAAGACTTGCAACATATTCAACAGGTTCTGCACACCCTGTGGCAGCACAAGCTATACGCCAACTTGGAAAAATGATCCTTCGACATGAACAGGGTCCATTACCTGGGTTACATCATTGATCAACTTGGCGCACATGTGGATCCATCCGAGATCCAAGTCATTCGTGACTGGCCAGCCTCAACCACACTCACCGAGCTTCAGAGCTTCTTGGGTCTTACCAATTTCCACTGCAAGTTTGTGCTTGGATTATCCCATATGGCATGGGCCCTCAGCCAAATAAACATGGGTGGTGGTAAGGATAAATTTGTGTGGGGTTGGTCCCAACAACAAGAATTCGATGATTTGAAGCAGCGCTTGTGCTCAGCCCCGGTACTTTCACAACCAGACCTGCAACATCCCTTTGAGATCAAGACAGATGCTTCAGAGTATGATGTGGGCATCATTCTCACTCAACAGATCCACATCATGGCCTATCATAGTGAGACACTTTCAGATAATGATTGTAAGTACCCTACTTACGACAAATAAATGTACTCAATTGTGAAATCTTGTCTCTAGTGGAGACATTACATTCTTGGGAAGGAGACAGTCATCCACACTGATCATAAGCCACTACAATTCATGTAGACGCAGGGAAAATTGTAGAATGACCTCCATCAATAGTGGTCCACATACTTGAAGCAATTCCACCTCAACATCAAGTATAAAATAGGAAGCACCAATCGCGTCACTAATTGCCTCAGCATACCACCAGTTGTGACACTCACCGCAGTGCTAGACTCTTGTGGCCATGAGACCTCTGGATGGCCCCAACTCTATGAGACAGACCATGACTTCTCCACCACCTACCAAATGTTGGGTGTAAATGCAGTTGTCAATAATTTCCATCTTTGGGATGGGTTGTTGTGTCGTTTGGGCCATATTTGTGTTCCATAAAGTGAGCGAGAGAATTTGATTTGGGAAGNCATGCATTAAACACAAATAATATAGAGGAAAACCAATGATCTATTAATTAATTTAAGAGAAATACATCAAACCCATACCTTGGTTGTTAATGATTTCCTCCTAGTCCCTGGCTCCTCATGCTCTTCCTTAGACTCTTTAGATTCTCTCTTTATTCTGACAACGTAACCATCCTCAAAACTCCTCTCCTCATCTCCTTGATTTGAGCTTTCCTTACAGAATTTTAGAAGATATTGGAGATAGGCTTCATGACATGTGAATTAGGCGGATACAAGTCATGGATAGGTGGATACAAATCATGGATAACTTGATATCATGTGAACTAAGAAATTACAAGCCATATATAGGATTGATGGCATGTGAACTAAGAAATTACAAGTCATGTACACGTTCCATGCTTAATTATGAGCTTTTGCCAACATATTATGAACTTTTTCTCTATTATGATATTTTTCTCAAGTTCCATGCTCAATTATGAGATTTTTACAACTCACTATGAACTTTATTTCCAATTATGAGTTTATTCTCAACTATGAAATAATTTGTATTCCATAATTATGAAATTGTGAAAAAATAATTATTTCCTTTTGAAATAATTATGAGAATTTCACTCAATTATGTAATTCTAACCTCATAATATATAATAACATGATTTCACAACCCATGGTGGAAAATACAAGTATAAGAGATGCCCCCTAATGTGTGAGGCCGGGAAACGAATGGATGGCCAAAATACATTACGAAAATTCATGGTGATAAGTGGCATAAAGAAGGAGCTCGGAGATCAAGGAACCAATGAGTACCTGCAATCATACATCAAGGATGAGAGAATATATAGACCAATTCCCTAGGTATACATACTCAAACATTGAATGAACATGGCCACCAAAAAATACACTACAGATCCATGATATGAAATGCTAGACCATGGCCACAAAATAATAGACAGTGGATCCAGGTGGATATCGGTGGTCACCCACCTTTTCCAGTTGGTTCAAAATAACTTTCTAGCAATTTTGATAATTTACTATTTTTAGCAGTTTTTCGAGTCCTCAACTTCCGAAGCCGTTATGAGGCCCTAAACGACGTTTTTTGGGGTATGTTGCAGTTGCAAAATTTCATGATGAAATTTTATGCAACTGTTGTATTCCTCAGATAGATCTTTCCAATGGGCTACCATATGCCTAAAATGGAGATCGTATGAAAAAGTTACGACCCCATAAAGTTGATGTACTAACTTACCCAAATGGGGCCCACATGACTTTTGGAGCTTCATCTCCTAGGGTTAGGTTTTTGGATGTTTAGAAAAATCTTGTTTGTTGTAAAAAGGCCTTGAGAGCCTCATTGTAATCATATTCTTGTGAATGAGAGAAATCATCACATCTCTTCTCAGAGATAATCCGCTACCATTCCAACAAGCTTGTTTCCGCTACATTTTAAAATTTCTAGCTTATTTCTTTAATGAATAGAAAAGCAATTTTACTATATCTCTGTTATTTTGTGTTAAGCACCTGTTAATAATCTGTATTCATTTCATTTTGCTCATAAAATCCAGATCATTGGTATCAGAGTGGTCTTCTCCTTATTGTCTAAATGTATGTCCCCAACGAGGTCGGAGTACAAAGACTTGGGTCTCGAGCTTGTTTCTCTTGAGGACAAAATCTCTCGCACACCCAAGCGACCTCTCATGGCAGGAGAAAAGAAAGATGACGAGACAAGAGATCCTTTCAAACTGTTGATTGAGGAATTCCTCACACAACAGAGGAATGATATGTTGGATAGTTTCACACAAATCCTTCAGCGGCTACCAACAGTCAACGCATCTTCTTCGAACGGAGGCACCGCCCCCTTCAAGGTACAAATAAACTTTGATATTCCTATATTTAAAGGTCAGATAGACGCAGATGTTGTATATAAGTGGGTTAATATACTAGAAGGGTATTTTTCTGTCCATAACTTTTCAAATAGAGGAAAGATTACTTTTTCACTCCTCAAATTCGTTCACCATGTCAAAGATTGGTGGGAAACATTCTGTGAACAAAAGGAAGAAGAGGAACCCTCATTATTTTCAGCCACAACCACCTGGGAATCCTTCATGGATGCTATTATGGAACAATACTACCCTGTCAGAAGTTATGATGACCTGTATACCAAATGGACCACATTGTGGCAAGAAGGAGACCAAGCAGTGCCAGATTTCACAAATATCTTCCATACCTTGCGCACCAAGCTGGGTTTCAAAGATTTGGAGCGACATATGGTACTCAAGTATTGCCGTGCTCTGCATAGATAGATCTAGACTGAAATGGAATTTCTGGATATCTCATCCTTGGGTGCGGCCTACAAATATGCTGTTAAAATTGAGCAGAAGCTCAAACAAAAGACACATCTGTTTGGGCCTGGGAACCCTGCACAAAAAAATATAGGAAAGGGTGGCCCGAACCCACAAAACAAAGTATAGAGAAAATATAGATAGTATCAGGACAACCAGTCCAAGCCACAAGAAAATAAGGACACCAGAAAGACAAAGAAAGACATCGGGAAGTCGTGCGACTTCCATAAGAGCCCTTGGCATAATAGTTTTGAGTGTCGCTCAAAGTAGTCGCTGGTGATTGAAGTGAAATCCCTTGAATCAGATGTAGATTCTGACTCTAAGATAGAACCAGAAAGGGGAAGACAGATCATTGACACATAACCTAGTGCCACTGTTGCTAACACCAAGCTCCACCCTGGTGAACCAAATGAGCCAGAAGAAGGAGAGTGCCTCTTCCATTCACATATGTGGGTAAAAGGCACCCCACTACACTTCATCATTGATAGCAGTAGCCAGAAGAAAATCATCTCAGCAGAGGTTTTCAAGTGGCTGGCCTTCCCAACAAAGCCGCACCCACAAACCTACACCATTGGATGGCTCCACCAAGGAAGCGATCTCCGCACCAACCAACAGTGTCGACTGCCATACGACATCAATCCCTTCAAATATGAGGTATTTCATGATGTTTCTCCTCTCGAAGTTTGTGATGTTCTTTTGGGCCAACCTTATTTATGGAAACATCATGTTGTATATGAGTCTAGGCCTCGAAGTGTTATTATTACTTTGAATAGGAAATTGTATAGGATACACGAGGCAGTCCCACCTAGTGCTATTTACTTGATCTCTCCTAAGAAATGCAGGAAGGTCATATCTCAAATGGGGAAGTTTGTCTTCTTAGTGATTCACTCTCAGAATAAGAGAAAGATCGTAGCCACATCTAGGGTCTTTGCAGCCGACCTCTGCACACAACAGAAGAAAGTATATAATGTCGTGGAAGAATACTCAGATATATTCTCCTCACCTATAGGGGTACCTCTGCACTGCCAGGTCAAGCACCCCATCGATCTGACCCCCGATGCATCGCTTCCCAATGGTTGAGTCTATCGTCTCTCTTTGTTAGAGAATGAGGAGATCAAGTGACAGATCCAAGAATTTCTCCACAAGGGGCACATCCGTCCCATCTCATCACCTTGTGGGAGCCCAATCATGTTGGTACAGAAGAAATATGGAACTTAATGACTCTGTATTGATTACCGGGCTCTAAATAAAACCACTGTCAGAAATCAATACCCGATTCCCTGAATTGACGACCTCCTTGATAAACGTAAAGGGGGAAAATACTTCAGTAAGATTGATCTGAAGTATGGCTACCACCAGGTCCCAATAGAAAAGACAGATGTATGGAATACCACCTTCAAGTCAAAGGAAGGCCTTTTTGAATGGTTGGTCATGCCCTTTGGATTGAAAAATTCTCTAGCCACTTTCATGAGGATGATGGGCGATATCCTGCGACCATTCACCAGTACTTTTGTAGTGGTATATCTAGATGACATTCTAATTTAAAAAAAGACTTGGGTTGAACACTTGCAACATATTCAATAGGTTCTGCACACCCTGCATCAGCACAAGCTATACGCCAACTTGGAAAAATTCTCCTTCGGCATGGATAGGGTCCATTTCCTAGGCTACATCATTGATCAACATGGCGTACATGTGGATCCATCCAAGATCCAAGTCATCCGTGACTAGCCAGCCCCAACCACACTCACTGAGCTTTGGATATTCTTGGGCCTTGCCAATTTCTACCACAGGTTCCTGCTAGGATTCTCCCATATGGCATGGGCCCTCAGCCAAATAAAGAGGAGTGGTGGTAAGGATAAATTTACATGGGGTCAGTCCCAACAAAAAGCATTCGATGACTTGAAGCAATGCTTATGCTCAACCCTAGTACTTTCACTACCAGACCTGCATCATCCCTTTGAGATAGAGACAAATGCTTCAGACTATGTTGTGGGTGTCGTTCTCACTCAAAACAGCCACCCCATGGCCTATCATAGTGAGAAACTATCAGATACTATCCGTATGTACCCTACTTACAATAAATAAATGTACTCCATTGTGAAATGTTGTCGCTAGTGGAGACCTTGCATTCTTAGGAAGGATATAGTCATCCACACTGATCATAAGCCACTACAATTCATGCAGACACAGGGAAAATTGTAGAATGACCGCCATTAAAAGTGGTCCACATACTTGCAACAATTCCACCTCAACATCAAGTATAAAATAGGAAGCAACAATTGCATTGTTCATTGCCTCAACAGACTACCAATCATGCCACTCACGACGGTGCTAGACTCTTGTGACCATGAGACCTCTGGATGGCCCCAACTCTATGAGACAGACCCTGACTTCACTACTACCTACCGAATGTTGGGTGAAAATGCAGTTGTCGATAATTTCCATCTTTAGGATGGGTTGTTGTGTCATCTGGGATATATCTTTGTTCCATCAAGTGAGAAAGAGAAGCTGATCTAGGAATCCCACTACATTTGGGTGACAGGACACTTTGGTGTTGAAAATACAGTGGCGATGCTACATAAATATTTCTATTGGCTGAAACTTCGACAGGAGGTCAACAAGTATATCAGGTCCTGCACTTCTTGCGCTATTACCAAACCGACCACCAAGAAACAAGGCTTGTACACCCCTCTTGCTACTCCTGATAGGCCATGGGAATCTATCTCAATGGACTACATGTCAGGGCTCCCATCCACCAAGTGGGGAAATGACTATGTCTTTGTGGTTGTTGATCACTTTTCTAAGATGGAGATTATGGTTGCCTGTAAGAAGAGCATCACAATAGAGGCCATTTCCAAGCTCTTCTTTGAACGAGTCTGGGTACATTTTGGAATCCCACAAACCATTGTCTCAAATCAGGATAGTCGATTTCTCAACACATTTTGGTCAAGACTCTGGTCATTGTTGGACACCAAGCTCACCAAATCCATGACCTTCCACCCCCAGACAGATGGCCAAACCGAGGTTGTAAATCGAGTGATTGTGCATATCCTCCACATGTATAATTCAAAGCACCCCCACACATGGGATGAGAGCCTTCCCTATGTCCCACATAGCTACAACCAATCCATGCATATCTTAACTGGACATAGCCCCTTTCAGGTGGGTTTGGGATTCCAACCATTGGGTCCCATAGATGTTTCACTTTCCCTTGCAGTCACCTCGACCGACTCATTTGCTGCACCAAGGCAAGTGGCTCACCCAGGGCCAAATTTAACAGAAATTTCCTCATCTGATGGGAAAAATCAACGCAATGGAGACCATTTCTTCCTAATGAGGGAGGATTGAACTAGGTGGATATCGGAGGCCACCCACCTTTTCCAGTTGGCTCAAAACAACTTTCTAGCAATTTTGATAATTTACTATTTTTAGCAGTTTTTCGAGTCCTGAACTTCCGTAGCCATTTTGAGGCCCTAAACGATGTTTTTTGGGGTATGTTGCGGTTACAAAATTTCATGATGAAATTTTGTGCAACTATTGTATTCCTCGAATAGATCTTTCCAATGGGCTATCATATGCCTAAAATGAAGATCGTATGCAAATGTTATGACCCCGGGAAGTTGATGTACTAACTTACCCAAATGGGGACCACATGACTTTTGGCACTTCATCTCCTAGGGTTATGTTTTTGGATGTTTAGGAAACTCTTGTTTATTGTAAAAAGGCCTTGAGAGCCTCACTGTAATCATCTTCTTGTGAATGAGTGCAACCATCACATATCTTCTTAGAGATAAGCCGCCACAATTCCAGGAAGCTTGTTTCCGCTACATTTTACAGTTTCCAGCTTATTTCTTTATTGAATAGAAAACCGATTTTACTGTATCTCTATTATTTTGTGTTAAGCACCTTTTAATAATCTGTATTCATTTCATTTTTCTCATAAAATATGTATCAGTGGTATCAGAGTGGTCTACTCCTTGTCATCTAAATGCATGTCCCCAATGAGATCGGAGTATAAAGACTTGGGTCTCAAGGTTGTTTCTCTTGAGGACAAAATGTCTCGCATGCCCAAGCGACCTCTCATGGCAGGAGAAAAAAAATATGATGGGATAGGAGATCCTTTCAAAGTGTTGATTGAGGAATCCCTCACGTAATGGAGGAATGAGATGATGGATAGTTTCGTGCAAATCCTTCGGCGACTACCAACAGGCAATGCATCTTCTTCGAACGAAGGCACCACCCCCTTCAAGGTACAAATAAACTTCGATATTCCTATATTTGAAAGTCATATAGATGCAGATGATATAGATAAGTGGTTGAATCTACTAGAAGGGTATTTTTCTGTCCATAACTTTTTGAATAGAGAAAAGATTACTTTTACACTCAAATCCATTCTCCATGTCAAAGATTGGTGGGAAACATTCTGTGAGCAAAAGGAAATAGAGGAACCCTCATTATTTTTAGTCACGACCACTTGGGATTTCTTCAGGGATGCTATTAAGGAAAAATACTACCCTGTCAGAAGTTATGACGACCTATATACCAAATGAACTACACTACAGAAAGAAGGAGACCAAGCAGTGCCAGATTTCACAAATATCTTCCATACCTTTCGCACCAAGTTGGGTATCAAAGATTCGAAGCGACATATGGTGCTCAAGTATCGCGATGCTCTACATAGATACATCCAGAATGAAATGGAATTTATGGATATCTAATCCTTGGGCACGACCTACAGGTATGCCATCAAAATCAAGCAGAAGCTCAAACAAAAGACATCGCTATTTGGTCCTGGGGATCCCTCATAATAAAATCTAGGACAACTAGTCCAAGATGGATAGTATCAGGACAACTAGTCCAAGCCACAAGAAAATAAGGACATCGAAAAGACAAATAAATACACCGGGAAGTGGTGCGACTTCCATAAGATCCCTTGGCATAACACTCTTGACTGCTGCTCAAAGTAGTCGCTGGTGGCCGAAGTGAAAGCCTCTTAATCATATGTTGATTCTGGCTATGATCTAGAACCATAAAGGGGAAGATGGATCATTGATGTGGAACCTAGTGCCACTGTTGCTACCACCAACTTCTAGCCTGGTGAACTAGACGAACCAGAAGAAGGACAACACCTCTTCCATTCATAGATGTGGGTAAAAGAAACCTCGCTGCACTTCATCATTGAGAGCGGTAGTGAGAAGAAACTCATCTCAGCAAAGGTTGTCAAGTAGCTGGTTCTGCCAACAACACCACACCCACAACCCTACACCATTGGATGGATCTGCCAAGGAAGCGATCTCTGCGTCAGCCAACAATGCTGACTGGCATATGACATCAAGCCCTTCAAAGACGAGGTATTGTGTGATGTTTCTCCTGTCGAAGTTTGTGATGTTCTTTTGGGCCAACCTTATTTATGGAAATGACATGTTGTATATGAGTGTAGGCCTCGTAGTGTTATTACTACTTTCAACAGGAAATTGTACAAGATACCCGAAGCAGTCCCAACTAGTGCTATTTCCTTGATCTCTCCTAAGAAATGCAGGAAAGTCATCTCTCAGATGGGAACATTTGTCTTCTTAGTGATTCACTCTTAGAATAAGAGAAAGATGAAAGACCCATCTAGGGTCTCTGCGGCTGACCTCTCCACATAGTAGAAGAAAGTAGATAAGGTCGTGGAAGAATACTCGAATATATTCTCCTCACCTACAGGCATACCTTTGCAGTGCCAGGTCAAGCACCACATCAATATGAACCCTAGTGCACCACTACCCTATGGGGGAGTTTATCATCGCTCTTTGTTAGAGAATGAGGAGATCAAGTGATAGAGCTAAGAACTGATCCACAAGGGGCACATCTATCCCATCTCATCACCTTGTGGGAGCCCAATGATGCTGGTACAGAAGAAAGATGGAACCTGGTGACTATGTATTGATTAATGGGCTTTGAATAAAATCATAGTCAGAAATCGATACCCAATTCCCCTAATCAGTGACCTCCTTGATCAACTTACGGGGGAAAAATACTTTAATAAGATTGATCTGAAGTCTGTCTACCACAAGGTTCCGATAGAACAGACAGATGTATGGAAGACAACCTTCAAGTCAAAGGAAGTCCTTTTTGAATGGATGGTCATGCCCTTTGGATTGACAAATTTTCCAACCACTTTCATGAGGATGATGGATGATATCCTGCAACCATTCACCAATACTTTTGTAGTGGTATATCTAGATTACATTCAAATTTACAGCAAGACCTGGGTCGAAGACTTGCAACATATTCAACAGGTTCTGCACACCCTGTGGCAGCACAAGCTATACGCCAACTTGGAAAAATGATCCTTCGACATGAACAGGGTCCATTACCTGGGTTACATCATTGATCAACTTGGCGCACATGTGGATCCATCCGAGATCCAAGTCATTCGTGACTGGCCAGCCTCAACCACACTCACCGAGCTTCAGAGCTTCTTGGGTCTTACCAATTTCCACTGCAAGTTTGTGCTTGGATTATCCCATATGGCATGGGCCCTCAGCCAAATAAACATGGGTGGTGGTAAGGATAAATTTGTGTGGGGTTGGTCCCAACAACAAGAATTCGATGATTTGAAGCAGCGCTTGTGCTCAGCCCCGGTACTTTCACAACCAGACCTGCAACATCCCTTTGAGATCAAGACAGATGCTTCAGAGTATGATGTGGGCATCATTCTCACTCAACAGATCCACATCATGGCCTATCATAGTGAGACACTTTCAGATAATGATTGTAAGTACCCTACTTACGACAAATAAATGTACTCAATTGTGAAATCTTGTCTCTAGTGGAGACATTACATTCTTGGGAAGGAGACAGTCATCCACACTGATCATAAGCCACTACAATTCATGTAGACGCAGGGAAAATTGTAGAATGACCTCCATCAATAGTGGTCCACATACTTGAAGCAATTCCACCTCAACATCAAGTATAAAATAGGAAGCACCAATCGCGTCACTAATTGCCTCAGCATACCACCAGTTGTGACACTCACCGCAGTGCTAGACTCTTGTGGCCATGAGACCTCTGGATGGCCCCAACTCTATGAGACAGACCATGACTTCTCCACCACCTACCAAATGTTGGGTGTAAATGCAGTTGTCAATAATTTCCATCTTTGGGATGGGTTGTTGTGTCGTTTGGGCCATATTTGTGTTCCATAAAGTGAGCGAGAGAATTTGATTTGGGAAGCCAACCACAGTCAGGTGACAAGACACTTTGGTGTCGAAAAGACCATGCTGATACTATAGAAACATTTCTACTGGCCAAAACTTTGACAAGAGGTCAAAAAGTATATTAGGTCCTGCACTACCTGTGCTATCTCCAAACTGACCACTAAGAAATAGGGCATGTACACCCCTCTTCCTACTCCTGACAGGCGATGGGAATCCATCTCAATGGACTACATGTCGGGCCTCCCGTCCACCAAGTGGGGAAATGACTGTGTTTTTGTGGTTGTTGATCACTTTTCTAAGATGGCGATTCTGGTTGCTTGTAAGAAGAGAATCACAGTAGAGGCCACTACCAAGCTCTTCTTTGAACGAGTTTGTGTACATTTTTTAATCCCAAAAACCATTGTCTTATATTGGAATAGTCGATTTCTCAGCACACTATGGTTGATCCTATGGTCATTGTTGGACACCAAGCTCACCAAATCCACGGCGTTCCACCCCCATACAAATGGCCAAACTGAGGTTGTAAATCAAATTACTGTGCATATCCTTTGCATGTATAATTCAAAGAACCCCTGCACATGGGATGAGAGCCTTCCCTATGTCCAACATAGCTACAACCTGTTAATGTTTAAGAAATTATTATAGATGTTTGCATTTCATTAGATAACAATATCATAATTCAAGATCACTGAGAAATACATAATCACAAGAGACACAACATTTATCCTAGGAAACCCTCTAGGGGAATAAAACCCAGCAAAACTTCCTTAATATAGATAGCCAATACAATGCCAAGAGATCTCTATGCTAAAACAGAAAGTCCTCTCCAAGATATGAGCCACTCTCTCTCTCCTTCGCCGGTAACAAATCAGAACTTGTCTCTCATACTGAGCAAGTGAGTTATATCCAAGTGAGGTGCTAGCCTCCTTTATTTATACAAGTCTGGCATGTGTGAAGTGTCTCTTCACTAGCAGGGCCGACTTCTCAATCTGGGTGGGTAAACCTACCTTAATTATATTTCTGGGTCTCTTTATTAACTGTTGGGGCCAACTTCTTATTCTTCCTATTATAATTGTCTTTTGACCAATCCGTAAAAGGGGATTTGGTCCTATTACAATAACCGACATGATCAATCCACAATGGGGATTGATCCTATGAATAATATATCAATAATANCCCATCACAGTACTAAACTGGCTCTATGTCACAGCTGTTAAGCTGGTAGCTCAATGTAAGTCACATCTTGCTTTACATCTAACAACTAGGTCAGAAGCAAGGTATACATCATCTTTCTTTACATCTAACAACTGGGTTAGAAGCAAGGAACACATCATCTTGCTTTATGTCTAACAACTAGGTCAGAAGCAAGGAGTCATCTTGATTTACATCTAACAACGAGGTCAGAAGCAAGGAACACACACATCATCTTGCTTTATGTCTAACAGCGAGGTCATAATCAAGGAGTCATCTTGCTTTACATCTAACAATGAGGTCAGAAGCAAGGAGTCATCTTGCTTTACATCTAATAGCGAGGTTAGAAGCAAGGAGTCATCTTGCTTTACATCTAACAGTGAGGTCAGAAGCAAGGAACACACACATCATCTTGATTTACATCTAATAGTGAGGTAAGAAGCAAGGAGTAATCTTTCTTTACGTCTAACAACGAGGTTAGAAGCAAGGAACACACACTTCATCTTGCTTTATGTCTAACAACGAGGTCAGAAGCAAGGAGTCATATTGCTTTACGTTTAACAGCGAGGTAAAAAGCAAGAAATACATATACTCCCCCTTTCAGGGGGGGTCCTTTCGGACTATACCAAGATTATCTCAAAAGTGTTCAAACTTTACATGAGATAGAGGTTTGGTCAACACATCAACAACCTGTTCATCTGTGCTAACATATAAGAGCTTCAAGGCTCCTCTATGTACCATGTCATGGATGTAATGATAACGAATCTCTATGTTCTTTGACTTGTCATGGAATACATGATTCTCTGTCATCTTTATATAGCTCTGGTTGTCACATAGGATCGTGGTTGCTTCCATTTCTAGGTCAAATAGACCGGTCAACAACTTTCGAAGCCATATAGCTTCGCGGCTAGCAGAACATCCGGCAATGTACTCTGCTTCCACTGTGCTGAGAGTAATATTGGATTGCTTCCTACTCTGCCATGAGATCATGGCCAATCCCAAACTGAAACAACATCTGGAAGTTCTTTTTCTGTCAGCAATGCTTCCTGCCCAATCTAAATCAGTGTATCCACTCAATGTGAAATTATGATCTCTATCATAACCGAGACCACAATGTATTGTACCTTTGAGGTACCTCATCACATGTTTTGCAGCCACTAACTGAACATGTCTGGGTTCTACCATAAACTGACTCAAGGTGTTCACGAAAAAAAAAATGTCTGGTCTAGTGTTCATCAGGTACATCAATGATCCAATAATTTGTCTATACAGTGTGGCATCAATCAATTCTGACGATGTGTCGACCAACAACTTCGACTTTGCTTCCATGGGTATATTCATGGGCTTGCATTCTAGCATGTCAAATCTCTTTAAGATTTCGACTGTGTACTTCCCTTGGTTAAGGAATATCCTCTCAGGACTCTACCATACCTCAAGACCTAAGAAGTAATGCATTAGGCCAAGGTATTTCATTTCAAATTCCAAGGCAAGTCTCTTTTTACATTCAACGATGAGATTTTCTTCTCCAGTTAAGAATAAGTCATCCACATATAGCAGTGATATTACTGGCTCATTATTCATAATTTTGAAGTAGATATTTGAGTCTGCTTTACTCTTGGTAAAGCCTAAGCTCATCAAGAAACTGTCTATATGGCCATACCAAGCTCTAGAAGCTTGCTTCAATCTGTATAAGGCTTTCTTCAATTTGTAGACATGAGACCTCTTGTCTTCAACCTCAAATCCTTGAGGTTTCTCTATATACACTTCCTCTTTGATGACACCATTTAAGAAGGCTATCTTCACGTTCATTTGGTGCAGCTTCCACTTCATCTTAGATGCAAGAGCTATGATGGTTCTGATCAAAGTGTATCTAGACACAGGAGCGAATGTCTCTTCATAGTCAATGCCTTCCTTCAGGGAAAATCCACAAGTGACAACTCTTGCTTTATACTTCTCAATACTTCCATCAGTAGCATGTTTTATTTTGAAGAGCCATCTGTAGGATACCGCATCTTTATTCTTCGGTCTGAGAACTATTTCCCATACTTCGTTCTTCATTATGGATTGGTATTCCTCTATCATGGCATCTGCCCATTATTTTCTCTGAATGGCTTCTTCAAAGCAGGTAGGCTCTTCTTCTAGGACATCACACATCAAAGCCATATAACTGGAGAATGGATTTGGTCTTTTCACCTGTCTCGTATTTCCTTCTCTCCATATTGAATAAGCTCTCTAGCCTAGGATGGCTTTCTTCTTTGGAGGATGGTCATTTGAGGAGGTTCTTGTACTTCTACTATATCATGGTCTTCTATAAGTTCCTTATTATGGGAAGTTACGACTTCCCTCACTGGTTCTACATCTTTGGGAACCTCCATCATTGTAGTATTGGGGATTACAGGTTCCTCTTCATATACCTCTTCAAGCTGGCATAGTTTAGATTTCTTGAGAACTGCATCTTCATCAAAGGTCACATCCCTGCTGATCTGAATGTGATGTTGACCTTGTATATAGATTTTGAAGGCCTTGGAGACCTCATATTATCCCACAAATATTTCCTTCTTTCCTGAAGGATCCAACTTGTTTCTCTTTTCTTTAGGTATATGAATAAACACTGGACAACCAAATATTTTTAGATGACTTACCTTTGGCTTCTTTCTGGTGAACATCTCTTCCGGTGTCTTGAGCCCAAGTGCACTATGGGACAATCAATTATGCATATAAAAAACTTCCATTACTGCTTCTACCCATAAGCACATAGGAAGATCTTGATCTTCACAACTTCCAGCATGGTTCTGTTCTTCTATTCAGCTACACCATTTTTGTTGGGGATTACAGGGAGTAATGAGTTCCCTCTTGATTCCAACATCTTTGTAGAAGTTCACAAACTCTTTTGAGGTATATTCTCCTCCATTATCTGACTTAAGTATCTTAATCTTCTTTTCAAAAAGGTTCTTTATCAAGGATTTGAATTTCTTGAACTTGCTGAACACTTCAAATATATCCAGGTATTACGAGAGTAATCATCAATGAATGATACATAGTATACATACCCACTAATGGAGGATGATGGCATTGGGCCACATACATATGAATGAATGAGTTCTAGGACTCCTTCTACCTTGTTGTCCCTCTTTAGAAACGGGTTCTTGATGTTCTTCACTTGTGAAAATCCATTGCATATGCCTTCATGGTCACCTTTGAGTTCTGGTAAACCTATGACTTCTTTGCATATGTAGGGTAGCACCTTGTAGTTGAAGTGAGCTAATCTTCAATGCCAAGATTCTTCAATGGCGTGGGTCATGGCAGCTTGTGAGTGACCCTATAGCTTATTCAAGTCACCTTATTTTCTTCCAATGATGATTGCTTCATTTACGGTCTCTCCTTTAGCTTGTTTCCTTATGCAACCTTCACTATAGCTTTCTCATGTGACCTGGAGCAAGGTCAACAAAACAACAAGCAAGAATAATATCCTTCTTGATAATATAAAGCAATAGCATGAACAATCATCACAGTAGCTTCTTTAGAGCTATCACTTATAATTTATCTGAAGCAAATATTAAAGGTAAGGAATACAATACGAAATGAGGTCAACACTCTCACAGTGTTGTGACCAAGCATTCTTCCATGGCAACCTGGAACTAACACACAAGGTTTCTCCTAGAAGAGGTGTTAGTTGTATCAGGCAAAGCATATACCTCTATATGTTCACATGCTATTAGGTATAATACTTTACAAAGACTGCTATCTCAACTATAGTCATCAACTTGTCATGTGTACCTTTGAATCTTATCAACTTGATTTAATCAAACCTGGAGCCTTGTCTTCAGGAATGAGTGCTTTCTTTTCTTCCAAGTCTCATTCACTCAGGATGACAAGTTCTTTCTTCAACCTATATTCTGTTTTGAGACAATACACTATCTTGACAGAAGGTTAGGTTAGAGGATAAGCTCTATGATCAACTTTTAATCCTTCTAGTAATTTGATCATAGCTTCAACATGCAACATTGATTAAGTTAATGTCATGGCAAATAGATGTATATCAGAATAATCACACTTGGGTTGCACCATTCCTCTGAATGTGTTGGATCTTGAGATCCTTCTGGATCTATGGCAAGAGATCCCTTCTCCTGCAAATACTCTTTAGGGTTTAACCATTAAACATACGTGAGTACATACCTCT
>JZKD02S1617478.1:119345-141501 GCA_000966675.3 Picea glauca
CATTGGTTTCCATTTCGTTGCTTTATTTTTACCTTTCCCATTCCCACAATTTTGCATGGTTTATCATCACCCAAATGAACCCGTCCAAAATCACCTTGAACATAATATAGAAAATGTTTCCTATGGGGTGTGGCATGAAATGAAGCTCCTAAATCTACTACCCAAGACTCATAAATATTATCTACAGAAAGAATCAAAGCATCTTGTAACACATCACCTGTTACATTTGCTTCCTGATTTCGCTCCTACTGTCCATCTCTTTGTTTCTTTGGAGCTCTGCAGTCTTTCTTCAGATGTCCTTTCTTCCCACAATTCCATCACTCTATCTTTCCAAGTCTAGATTTGGATCTTCCCTTCCTAGAATTTCCGCTATTTCTTGAGCCCTTTCCTCTATCCTTTTGTCTTCCTCTGTTCTCCATGTTCAACACATTTCCTGATGTCTCACCTGTGCTTTTCCTTCGCATTTCTTCACTAAGGATAACACCAACAACATCATCAAATTTCAAAGTATTTTAACCAGAGATAGAGTTACTTACATCCATGACAAATCCATTCCATCTTTATGGCAATGAGCACAAGATTAGAATATCCCTAACCTCATCATCAAAGTCCAATTTTACAGAACTTAGTTGATTAGTAACCATATTAAATTCGCTTAAATGATATGCAACAAACCCACCTTCTGACATCTTCATATTAAATAATCTCTTCATTAGAAATACCTTATTTGACGTCGAGGGTTTTTCATACAATTTGGCCAATGCATCCATCAAACCTTCGTTGTCTTTTCTTTCAAAATATTGAAAGCCACCGATGCTGCCAGGCTCAGCCGTATCGTTCCTAGAGCCTTTCTATCAAGAATCTCCCATTCTTCGTCCTTCATCGCCGCCGGCTTCTTTGCTACTCCACTCAATGGTAGGAATAGATCCTTCTGATATAAATAGTCTTCCATCTGCATCTTCCATAACTGGTAGTTTTGGTAATTAAATTTCTCGACCCTAAACTTTCCATCTTCCGACATTTCTCCCACTCGAACCAGGAACCCTCTTTTCCTGCGAGTTACCTTATGCTCTGATACCAGTTGTTAGAAAAACAGGACCACGGAGAAATAAAATAAAACAAATGCAGAAAAAAAACACATAAGGCACACAATACAAGAGAGACACATATTTACGTGGTTCATCCAGTGTGGGCTATGTCCACCAGAGAAATTGCCAGGTCCTTCCTTTATTATTATCCAGCAAATGAAGGGATACAACCTACAACAAAACTCATTGTAACTTCCTCTTCTTTCTCTCACAATATCCTCTCTCATAATACAATATTCACCATCATCCATAGCCGCAATACATTTCCCTCATAAAAGAGGGTTGCCTTCTAGAGAAAAAAACCCTAACATAATCTCTACCGTTATATCTGTGACCTTATAATGAACAGTCCAGATTTACAATGAAATTACAATATACTTTTACAAGGCAATTTTTTCTTCAGGGGCTTCATTCCCGAACCCCCACTGGGGGCCTGCTTTCCCCGAGACCCCCCAACAGAGAGGATAGCCCCCCCGGACCCCACAGAGGGGGTACCCCCCCTCTACACTCCCCCATGTGGAAGAGTGTACATACTTCTGGTGTGTAAATACTTCATGGGGTATAAACATGGCTGAAAGCGAGGACCTCTGAATCAGGAAGATAATCAAGCTCCACAACCAAAAGACACAACATTAGCCACCATCATATACAATGTGGATCTATGTTAGGAACATAATCATTGTAACCAAAATAAACAATGTGTATCTATGACACAACATATAGAGGTCAGGAAGAAAACGAGCACTAAGGAGAGTGCCCCTGAAGTATTCATATACAAGTGATATACTCCGTTGTAGCTTGGGAGGGGATGTTGTAAAGGAAGGATATGGCCCCAACCCAAGGTCTTCGTCCTAAAACCCTGATGGTACGAATCTAGAACATGTGAATAGATGAACTGATGTCAAGCATGGTAGAAACCATATGATTATTGATGAATGATGTATACCCTTAACAAATGCGAGGGGACCCATTGATGATGAATGTGGACCTCAAGGTACATAGTAAAATATAAGAGTGTGAATAAGTGATTTAGTGTTGAACACTCGTAGACTCAATCGATCAATAGTCAATGATAAAAACTCACTGTCAATCACAAAGAGGCATACCAATGATGACTACAAGATACAAGGTACTATCTAGTTTCTTGATCCCTATCTTAAGGATTGCTAACAATTATATAGGAAGATATTTGTCGAAACAGGGCCTTGATATATCCGCCATCAATCAACATGAAACATTCATTGAGACATGGTGTGAAGAGAGAGCATCAAAAAGTACAATTGACATAGGGATGGCCGAATTAGAAAGTCAAATAAACAATAGATGGACGACTAAGGCTTGAACTACCATTGAACATATAGCATGACCTAATGGTGATTTGGTAGCAAGACACAAGAGACTAACAAATATAGTGCAATAATGCAAGAGGCATTGAATCACTCTCCATGATGACTAGAAGAGTAACCAGTCAGAGGAGTATCTCTAACTCATATTACTGCAACGACTCCTAGGCAAGGTAAAACCCAAATGATGATGAGGACTCAAACATGTGCCATGTTCAAGGGTGATTCAACTGACGTTGCCATTTTTTGAATATACCAATGGTGAGAAACCCCCACTATTGTTTTTATTTCGTCTCCTTCATGGTTTAACAAGCATGAAAGAATGACACAATTATTCTTGGTCTCCTTCATCGTTTAATGAGAACAAAATATTTACCCGAGTAAGCTTGATGTTGTTTTTCATAAATTTAGTCTCCTAAGACCGAAAAAGTATAAAACAATAGAAGGGAGAACTCTTCTAGCCTAGGTGGAATAGAGTATTCATTTTTCATAATTAGTCCATTTGGTTCGGAAAAGGGTTAAACTTATACCGAATAGACATCCTTTCCAACCATTTAATGAGTGTGAAAGAAGAGAATATCACTCAAAAATATTTTCATTTTTAAAGACTTTGAAAAGATATTAAAGGAGACTTGTTGGGAGAGAACGAGTGTCTTAACAAGATGATCCTATGTTCCAAGTGCATGGAATTGACCTAAGCAGTGACAAATGCAAATGGTATTGGCAAGTGAGGTTCACTCTTAGCGGTTTTTCTCTCCCTGGGTAGGTGGATGCAAAATGGAGGCCAAATAATTCAAGAGGTGGATGGGCAAGTCTACTGCATAGCGGTAAGCGAAATATGGGCAAAAAAAAACATAACTGTGGTAGGATTGACACAAGTAGAAAATTCATAGCAGACCATTAAGAAACATAAAACAATTTGGTAACCCCCACATGATGTGGCCAGAATATAGACAAAGAGAGGATAATGAGGCTCAATCTTCAAGTCATGGTGGGGAAAAAAGAGGGCTTCCGGGCCTATGGGAAAACACAACATGGTAACCAAATGGAAATATGGGTGCTAACTAGGGTTCCCATGAAAGGTAGGCACTACTGAACTAGTTGCAACGTGAAAAAGGAGTGGCTAATGTCGCAATTGGCTGGGTTCAAACCTAAGGCATATTGTTGGCAGTATGGGAAGTTAATAATGCAAAGAGGAAAATGTAGGGAAAAACCCATCCCTCTATGCCAGTTTGGGAACACATACCCCAAGTTCAATGGAGGTCATCATATTTGTATCAAAAGTACCTAGAATCCTATCAAGCACATGTAAAATAGATTCTAAGGTCAAAACGCATAGAAAAATTAAAAAAAGGAAAATATTTTGGGATTTTTGGATATGAGAAAGGAAAAACAAAAGAAAACTCACACCACACACCTATGTACAAGGCACCACACATATTTATTCTTTATACAAAGTAGAGGCTATTTATTGTCTCAGGTAAAGGATCCTTTTCATAAGATATGAACTCAGAAGCCAAGGTTGGCATCATATGGCTTTCTATGCAAGGGCAATGCCACATGATAAAAAATTTCCGCATATGAAGATACTCATTGTGAGTAGTCTTGTGATCTAGGGAAGCTCCTTGATGGGCTCCATCAATATGTAAAGGGGGTAATAAATGTGAATATTTGATGGAAGGGAAAGTAGATAATTCGGTGGAAAGTTCTAAAAAGGAAAAACGAGGTGGAAATGGGTCAAGACTAGGGGTTTCACTAGATTCCCCAACAAATGCCTCCAGTCTCAGAACAAGACCCATCATATCAACTCTCATCAGTTCCAAACTAGGGAGAATGGATTCTAGATAGTTCTCATCTTCCCTAGGATTATCTGTGGAAGCCATCACTTCTAGGATGGCCTCTTCTAAAGGAAACTCAAAATCAATGGAGTCATGTGAGCTTGGAGATTCAACAACTTGTTTGGGTGGAGTAGGCTGATCACACTTCATATGAGGATGGATTTCTTGACTAGTATTAGCAGATTCTAATGGGATTGTCATATTGACAATATTGACCATAGTAAGTCGTATGGATGCTCTGTATGAATCAACATCCTCATGACGAGGTACCACCCAAAGATCAAAATACCCGAGGGATATGCTAGTATATGAGGAAATCATGTTGATGGGGGTGGTGGTTGTAGTAGGAGATGGTGGTGGAATGGGGAATATACCCATAAGTGAAACATCTTTGAACATCCTTGCACCAACATTCATGGTAGGTTGGATAGTATCATTGGTGAAGGGTATAAAAGATTAGACCCTGCATTGGATCCAAGGTCTGGGGTGCAAACCACAAGATAATTGATTGTAACGATTCTCCCTTGGTGAGGGAAATAAAGAAACCTGAATGCCGACGAGACAACTATAGTCATATTGTAGAACCAACTGCACCCGAGTAATAGAATGTACTCAAGTGGTGTGTTGATGACCTCTACGACAACAATGACAATATTTCCACCTAATTCAATGGGTAAGGCAATTATTATTCCATGAGGTTGGAACATATGTCCATCGAAGGATTTTAAAAGTGTAGCAAATGTATCAAGCTTAGGAGATCCAAGGGATTTCCAACAAGAAATCGACATGATGCAAGTCAAGACTCCTTCATCAACGATTGTTCAGAAGATGTTTTTCCCCATCATTCACACTTTAATCTAGAAGGATACTTCATGGGAGATCATATGAGTAACTTGGGTAGTCTAAAAGGTAATCAAGTTTGAATATGAGGGATCAACCCCACCTATGGACGATAACAATGTTTTCCATTGTGTGGGGCATCTTTGGAGAACTTCGAGGGCTGACATGAAACAAGGTGCATGGGATAAGTCTTTCACAATACTATAATTGTGGGAAGCCCATGCATTAGGATGATGTGTCGTACAATGAAGAACACCCTTTGGGGGGCGAAGTGGTGCATCAATGAATGGATTCTCTATATAAATAGGGCCACTAGGTTGGGAAGAATATGTGGTGTCTGGGGCAACATTGGAAGGCTCTTGAATGTTGTAGTTATTGTTCCAAGTATGAAAGTTGATCATGTGGTCACATAGGAACACTGAAGCATTCAAGGAAGACCCCTCATGCTGAGGGGTACATGCAATTCCCCTTAGAGGAGGGGAAGGATTTGAGGAAACCATGTTTTGAGGTTGGGGAGGGAAGGGATGAGTTAATACATCAGGTTGTTGGGGGCCCTGTTGTTGTGCCAAATACCGATGGATCTCATCTTTCCAAGGGGAGTGGTGAGTGGGATGGTCCTCCCCATAGATGGTGCAGGGGAACCGAGATTTCCTAATCTTTTTAGTGCCTCCATCTTGGCAAGTTTGGTTAGTGGTAGTCCTTTTTTCATCAGTGGAAATTTTCTTTTTGTTCCTCTTTTTATTGTCTCCAAGTTGTTGAGGATTCTTTGGTTTCATGGATGATCCCAAATTCACCTCATAGGTTTGACAAGGGACTGCAACAATTTGAGCATTAATTCTAGTCGTTGATGGTTTTGATTGATTGTATAATTGTCCCATATGATCAAATACCTCACACATGGGAAACATAACTAACCACACCATCGACATGGGGCCCTGGGAGAGGTTTATGTGGATCATTTAATGGGAGAGGAGCATTTGGAATGATCTCATAGAGAGTACCTGATTGAGAATAGATCAAATATAGATGTTGGGCACGCAGAAGGGATTTCTCTTTGATGGTTGCCCCAACTATAGATACATCCCTAGAGATGGGTAGTAAGAGGGACTTGGTGAACCACTCTATTAGGAGCTTGTCTGGAATTTGAGTCTTAATCATCCTACTTCATCAAAGACACTCATGAATATGATTAGAGATGTGGGTGGAATTATTTTGACTCAGGGAAGTCAATATATATGTTCCTATCTCATATCTAACAGGAAATTGGTAATATGTTAAAAATTCCATTTCCACGTCATTGAAGCTTCTAAAAGAACCAACCTTGATTTCAATATACCACTTGGTAGCAACTTCGGTTAGGTATCTCTAGAAAATACACAATCTCACACTATCATCCATTAAATAATTAGATGAGAACCAAAAATGGTATGTCATGATGTGTGTGGAGGGGTCTTATCCCATATTATCATCAAACTTCAGAATGTTTGATAGGAGTTTTTATGGCATCATGGGCCATGATGGATTGTGGAAATAATTTCATTCTTTAATTGTGACAAATGCGGTAAGTCAAGCATTGAAATAAAGGGAAAAAGTGCAAATGGAGACTGGGAGGGAGGTGAAGTCTCTATTGTCCTAGATGGACCTTGTGGTCCCCCTATATTGGTGTTGCTAGAAGGTTGGTAAATGGTTGTAAAGTGATCTCCCCCAGGGATGGTGGCACTAGTAGTAGAATGAATAATCATTCCACCAAAAAATATCCCAAGGGGATTTCCCCCAGAGGAAAAAAAGGACCCTCCAAGAGAAAGGTTCCCAGTGCTAGTCCTGGGGAAGAAACATGCAAGACTAGATGTATGGAAAAAGGGAAAACTTCAATTTCACGCAATGGATGTGCCGCCAGGGTAATGTGTTCTAACCCATGGAAACAAGAAACATATAGAAGTATCATTTCCCCCAAGTTGACCAGGGACAACCCCAAAACCACTAGGAATACTCCATCCAAAATATGTACCTTCCCCTCATGACATCGGGTTGATCATTGGATTGGTGTAAGTGGAAGGAGATGTACTTCCCATGATGAAACCAAATCTCGACGCCCCACTTGAAAAGAATTTGGAAGTGGGAAAATAAGTAGATGGGATGGGCATCAGAATTCTTGGTAGGGACCTAACATACCTAGCCCCTCAAGTGGGTAGAATAATATATTTCCATGTAATAAAGGTCAACATTAATAAGGCCTAGAAATAAGGAGGAATAAGTCAATTGCGAGAAGGCCTAATAGAAGCTTTCGCTTCTAGAGGTATCTTCCTCTAGATTATTCTTTTGGATAGATAGATTTAATATATATAAGAGTAGATGGCATGAGAAGTTTTGTATTGGATATTAATGTAACAGAGCTCTTATCTTCTAGAGATTTTCCCCTCGAAGAGGCAAGTGAACAGTTCTCTCAGTAATCAAAGTGCTCTTTCTAGTGTTATTATGGTATTATTCTAGTATTATTGTGGTATTGTTCTGGTTATATCATTGTTTCCCTTCCATTTCTAGCAAATTATTTATGTTTTGCATACTATTTTATAACTGGAATACTATAAGTTGTATCATAGCACCTTCCCCAGTAGAAAATTGTGGGTTAAATTTGTTTTAAAGGTAGAGATGTATTATGATGTCTTAAATCTACAAATATCTTTCATTACACATATAAAACCATGGTCAGGGATTCATACATGAAGGAAATACAAGTGGTACTTAAGAACACATCTTTTGGCCACCCTTGTAACCCATGTTGGTACCCCTTCAAGTGGTAGTGAATTAAATAACACTTGTATATGGATAGGCCTAGATCTCATGAATCCCTCCATAGAAAAACCAATCAGCTGCCTGACTGCTATAGTGCCACTGAGAAAAACACTCAGGAAGATACTCTCTAGTACCTGGGTAGTCAGGTAGTATGTCTAAGGGCACGATCTAGCCTCTTTAGTTGGTTCCCTGAGATATTGGGCCGAGTACCACTATTCGATCCCACCCCTCTTAACATCCCCATTTTCCCACCTATTCCATTCTATTCTCTTCTTTCCCTAATCATTGTGGTACCTATCACTTATAAGTCCTTTTTTGTGGTCCCACCCACCCATTTTGCCTTACTCATACTTCCCCTCTACCAATAGCAACTAAGACCTGCAAGCTTCCATCAATCAAGTGACCTCTAAAATTTCCTCTACCAATTCCCACCTTTCACAATTAGAAACCCATGTCGAGCACAAGTTTGACACCATGGATGCCAAATTCATGAACCAATTTAACACCCTCCAGTCTGTTGTCAACTAGTTCTTGAACCACTCTTTAGGTCCTTCCTCCTTGGGCCAGCCCGATGCTGCTGAATCCTTTCATTCTTTACATATTCAATCCAACTCCTTTTAGCATGACCCCCATCTTCCCTGTGTCGAGGTTAATAAATTTGATGGATCTGATCCTACGGGTTGGGTCACTCAAATGGAAAATTATTTTTCTTTCCATGGTATTATTGATGATTTGGACAAAATTTGCTATGTTGTCCTCTATCTAGATCCTGAATGATGGCTATGGTGGAAATGGTGTAAAAATCGATGTCAAGGGTATATTTCCTAGACCCAGTTTGTTACTGAGATATATGATCACTTTGACATTGATACCCACTTTCTCGGTCGTTTTACCAAGTTGAAACACTCAGGAATAATGGAAAACTTTATATCTTCTTTTGATCATTTGGCCTTTCGAACTGAGGACATGTCAGATTCCTTCTTCCATGAATGTTTTATCAGTGGCCTAAAGGATGAAATCTGATCCCAGTTTCTCATGGTCCTCCCTCAGACTTGGTTGGAAGCTATTAAACGTGCTAAAGAATCCAAACAAGTTATTTTTTCCTAGAAAAAAAAACCCTCTTTTGTTCCTCGTGCTTGCCCCACTAATCCTAACCCCCTTGTCACCCCGCTCAAGGTAAAAAAATTAAATCGGGATGAAATTGTTGAATGCCAATTGAAGGGTCTTTGCTATAATTGTGATGAAAAATATTTTCTAGGGCACAAGTGTAAGGAACAAAATCCTTTTATGGCGATTTATGAAGATATTCTTGAAGAATATGTTATATTTCCAATTGTTGAAGAGCCGTCCCTTCTCGATGCTACCCCGAAGTCCAGTGACCCACTTGAAGTTGAACCACTCATTTCCCTGCATGTTCTCATTGGTTTCTCTTCTCCCCAAACCATCAAGCTTATTGGCTATACTAAGAATAGGAAGGTCATCATCATGGTTGACAGTGATAGCACCCACAATTTTATCCATCGTTGCATTTCCCAGGAAACCAGTTGCTATATCCATGTTGTCAATAACTTTCAAATCATGATAGCCAATGACGGGTCCATGAAATTTGGTGGGCATTGTGAAAATGTACGTCTTTAGATTGGACATTACCATCTGAAATCTCATATGTTTTCCATCGAAATGGGTAGGTGTGACATTGTGTTAGGTGTTGAATGGTTATGCACTTTGGGTCCCATTCTTATGGATTTTAAGGAATTAATCATGCAATTCCAATAGGAGGGACAAAGGTATCACTTACAAGGTCTCACAACTGGTTCTCTTGATGTCACCATCTCCCACCACATGGAAAAACTCCTTAAGAAATGTCACTCTGGTATATTTCTCAACTACATTCTATTCACACGGTTGAGACACCCTCTGTGCATCCTGACCTCCAAGATATTCTCTCCAAACCCCAAGTTGTTTTTTCTACTCCTCAGGGAATTCTACCTTATCATGGTGTTCATGATAATTCCATACCCCTTTTTCTTGACAATATTACTCCTAATATTCTCTCTTATTGTCATCCATTTTCCCAAAAGAATGAAATTGATAAACTCGTGCAGGAACTTCTCCAAGTGGGTGTTATCCTCCTCAGTACCATCCCTTATTCTTCTCCTTTGGTTATGGTACTTAAGAAATAAGGTACTTGGTGCATGTGTCCTGACTTTCATGCCCTCAATAAACTAACCATCAAGGAAAAGTTTCCCATTCCTGTCATTGATGATCTCTTGAATGAGTTGAGTGGTGCTCAATATTTTACCAAAATTGATCCGCATTTAGGCTATCACCAGATCCATATGCAAGACATTGGCATTCCAAAGACTACTTTTTGACTCATGAGGGTCACTATGAGTTCTTGGTCATGCCATTTGGCCTATGTAATTCCCCCTATAAATTCCAAATCCTCATCAACTATTTCTTCCATCCTTTTCTTCGTCATTTTTTCTTAGTTTTATTTGATAATATTAACATCTACAATAAAACTTGGCAATCCCATCTTGCCCATGTGGATCAAGTTCTTCATCTAATCTCTCAGCATCAATTTTTCCTCAAACACTCTAAATGTGCCTTTGGAGCCTTAGAAGTTGAGTACTTGGGTCATATTGTTGGAAAGTCTGGTGTCTGGGTGGATCCTGAGAAGATTGAAGAAATGAAGGAGTGGCCTCGCCCTAAGAATATCAAACACTTGCGTTGTTTTCTAGGTTTAACAGGATAATATCATAAGTTTTTTTTAGAATTATGGAAAGATTGTGGCACATTTCACTGCTCTATTTAGAAAGAATTATTTCACTTGGATTCCCGCAGCTGATCAGGCCTTTCAAGCATTGAAGGAGGCTATGTGCACTACTCCGGTCTTGGCCCTTCCTAATTTCACAAATACCTTAGTCCTGGAATGTGATGGCTCTGGGAAAGGAATTAGAGAAGTCCTTATGTAAAAGGGCAGAACTTTGGCCTTTACCAACAAACAATTGTCAAACCACCATTTAGGATAATCAATATATGAAAAGGAAATGTTGGCTATTCTGCATACAATATATCTTTGGTTCCCTTATCTCTTGGGACAACGCTTCCAAATTAAGATGGATCATCAAAGCCTCAAGTATTTTCTGGAGCAACGACCTTCCTCTCCAGAGAAACAAAAATGGATAACTAATCTCTTTGGATATTATTAGAGATCATTTACAAGAAAGGCAAAGAAAATGTGGTTGCTGACGCTATTTCTCGCAATATGAATATGAAGGGTCCATTTTCTCCCTATCCTTCATTGTTCCTGATTGGCTCCAAGATGTTCACCAGGAATGGCTACAAGATCCTAAAATTTTACACCTGATCCAACAGTTGCAAGACAATTCTCCATTTTCCCCAGGGTACTCTTGGCACAATGATGATATTTTCTACAAAGGACGTTTGTATTTAAGTAAATAGTCACAAATTAAATTAATGGTTCTTTTTGAGCTTCATGGTACTCCCACAGCTGGGCACTCAGTGTTTACCAAAAACTATGATAGGGTCAAACGTTCTTTTTTCTAGGATGGTATGAAAAAGGACGTTCATACATTTATGGCTGGATGTGATGTTTTTCAATGTAACAAGGGAGAAACCATCAAATCCCCTATCACACTTCAACCTCTTGCAATTCCACCTACTATTTGGAGAGACATCTCTATGGATTTCATTGTGGGGTTACCTAAATTTGAAAACAAGTCATTCATCATGGTTGTATTTGATCATCTTTTCAAGTATGATCATTTATGTGCTATGCAACATCCATTTATTGCATCCACTGTGGCTCAAATTTTCGTGGATAATG
This sequence comes from Picea glauca, assembly GCA_000966675.3. NCBI lineage: Eukaryota > Viridiplantae > Streptophyta > Pinopsida > Pinales > Pinaceae > Picea > Picea glauca. The sequence goes on from JZKD02S1617478.1 coordinate 131,101, forward strand.
TCTTCAAGCTTCATGGCATGCCTCATTCTATTGTTTCTAATCGAGATCCCAATTTCACCAGCAATTTTTTGAAAGAATTGTTTAGGCTACAGGGAATCCAATTGCATCTCAACACAACCTATCATCCCCAGAATGATGGTCAAACTGAAGTTGTCAACAAGTGTTTGGAGACTTATTTGAGGTTTTTTGCCTCTAAAAGGAAAAATCAATGGGATCAATGGTTACCATTAACTGAGTGGTGATACAACACTTCTTACCATACCACTACTCGTATGAATCCTTTTGAAGTAGTATGTGGACAAAAGCCACCTTTCATTCTCTCCTACATGCCAGGTGTCTCAAAGATTCAGGTGGTTGAAAAAATGCGTACAGTTCGAGAGGCTATTATTTGTACCCTCAAAGAGAATTTATTTATGGATCAGAATTGCATGAAGAAAAAAGTTTATCAAGGTCACTCAAAATGTCAATTTGTTGAAGGCAACCATGTATTTCTTCTCCCACAACCTTATAAACAAACTTCACTCAAATATGAACATTTTCAGAAACTGGTGCCCAAATTTTATGGTCCTTATATAGTTCTCAAGTGTGTGGGATAGGTGGCCTATCATTTATATTTGCTTAGGTCTTCCAAGATCCATCCTGTTTTTCATGTCTCCTGCTTAAAGAAGGTGATTGGAACTAAGTGCCAAGCTCAAACCAGCCTTCCTGAATTGGCTGAAGAAGGATCCATCTGGTTTTAGCCACAAAATATTTTGGACCATCCTAAGAGTCTTCTTAATTGATGCAGAACGCGCCACCCGGGGCACGTCCGCGATCACCAGGACCTTCTCTTCCTTCGGCCCGAAGAGCTAAAATGCTCTTTTACTCCCCTATCAATACTTTCCTCTACCCACAGAACTATCCTTATGAATCCCCTGTGTTATATCAGGAAATCGGACATCGCAGGATCGCGAGTCCTGCACTCATGAAAATCAGGTATTACAAATCTCCGAAACCCAATGAGTCTCTACCCACGAACTTCTTGCTTTTATCGGGAATTTCCCCGATCGGGAAATCGACACTCATGAGGTCGACAGTTTCTTACCTCGCGGACCCCCGATTTTCGATTTGCGATGACGCTCTCTGCCCCTTCAGCCCCCTTTGACTAAATCCTCACACATGTGACCTACTGGTCCATAAGACCACGGGCCCTTCCCTCTATCAGAGTTTCGGAATTCGCGGATTCAAAATGCGTAGAACTTACATTCACGGAATTCCTGATTCCCCGATTCCCAACGCTACCTGGTCTTGACCGCTGTATGGTTTGACCTCTTGCCACTTGTCTTATACTCTAGCACTTATGGTCCACACTCCCATAATATCGGGAAATCGTGTATCGGAGTTTCTCGATTTCTGTTGCAACGATTTCCTTGTACTTGAAAATCCCAAAATGTCGAACCCCGACTCCTCGGGATCTCTCACCACGTGTCCCTCCGATCAACGACTCAAAACTCTCATCGGGATATCGCGAATCGCGATTCCAATATGCAAGAATTCTATGTCCTCGCAAACCCCGATTCTCTGATGAGCTGAAACCCGACTTTTCTCTTGATGCTTGACACGTGTCCTCTTGAGATCAATGGCTTAGGTCTTTTTGGGAAATCGCGGATCGCGATTTCGTTCTACCAGAGTTTCGGGACCACGGAAACTCCGATATTCCGATGAGCCAAATCTCGATGACTTCCAGGATTCTCCCCTGCATGCTAAGGTATAACTCATGCGCAACTTTCCCAGATCTGATGGTTGGCGGGGTTTTGCAACTTTCCTCTGCGAATCCTGACCGTCGATTCTCCTCCTCGAGGACTTCTCTGAATTAACTAAGTGATTCTCTTCGAGACTTGCTCTCCAAGTCTGCGACTACAACTCTGCATAACCCTAGTTCGATGAACCTTCTGGGCTCTTTTCCACGATATTAGAAGTGCTAACCCTCTTGAGATTTTCCCATCTAGCTCCTCCAGTTGGATTCGTGCACCCTCCTTGCACTCGACTTCTTACAACCTTTTCAGTGTTGAGTCCTCCTGACTCTGCGCACTTCCTGTAGCAGCAATTTCCAAATTCCTTTGCTCATATTAACAAATGAGACTTCTTGTCCTGCCTAGACACTCCTTGCATGGCTTTAACAACTCAAATCCAATTTTGGGGAAATGTGAACAAAGGTTAAACTACTGAGCCTCCATCAACGCACTCTTTGCGGATGAATTTGACTGCACTCTTTGTAGGAACCTCCTAGCTCAGATAGAGAAACAATTGAAACTCATTCCTTCTCCTATTCAGACTTCAAATGAAATAGGGAATCACATGCACAACATATACAAAGAAATGCATAACAAAAACAAACTTTCATGAGCATAATACACAACATACACAGAGAAACAACACCAACCATGAAATTGAATCAAAGACTCTCTTCTATTAATTCAAACATCTGCACATGGGTGTTCTCCACAAATTCTCTGCTTGTTCCCTCTTGTTTCTCCTGAATGAATGATTCTGAATAATGTTATAATGTACAAGTGAGGGTGTCTATATCCATTTTCCCTCCCAGACTCTAAAATTGTCTAATCTAGATTTTAAACATCTATCTACTTGCATTAAATCTAATAAATGCCTCCTATCTAATTCAGACAAGACAATAAGGCTCTAGGTCTGCTACAATACAATAGGTGCTCCTTCATAAGTATTACATTGAAGGATATGGCGCTTCATCATAAATGAAAATTCAAAAAGAGTTATCAAGCTTATATGGCATGTGCTTAAAAACACATGCACTAGCTCCACACTTGCTGAGTTGGTGATGCTCCTGCATCATACTCCTCGACTTGAAAACTTTCATGGGCTCCTGTCCATGAGCTCCTGCATAATCTATCCATGTTTTTGGATAACTGCTTCTATCTCCTAGCTAGCATCTTCCACTGGGTGGTTCTTCCATTTCACCAGATACTCGAAGTATTGCTTCCGTCTGGTCTTTTTGCTCACTCTTTTGTCAAGTATATGTTCCATCTGTGGCTTCTCTGCAATCGACATCTGCTTCTGCCACTAGATCTCTGGCTTCTCATCATTTCCAGTCCCTGCTTCCTCAGCTTTATATCGATATAAGTCTAAGACATTGAATGTCAGAGATATTTCGATGTCATCTGGAAATTCAATCTCATAAGCATTTTCTCCCAGCTTCTTCAGGATTCTGCATGGCCCAATTTTCTTCATTTTCAGTTTGTTGTATGTTCCCCTTGGGAACCTTTCTCTCCTCAGATGTGTCAGAACTAGATCACTAACTTTGAATTGAAGTTGTCTCCGATGCTGATCTGCTCTGCGCTTGTACTCCTGATTTGTTTCCAGCAATCGTTGCTTCACTCTGCTGTGAAGTTCTTCCATCGCTTGCGCTCTTAGTCATTATATTCTATGAATCCCTCAGTTCAGATACTCCTCTCGGCTGCCTTCCATAAACAATTTCAAATGGGCTTTTGCCTGTGCTCCTGTTCATAGAATAATTGTATGAAAACTTCGTCTGTGGCAACACATTATGCCAACTGCTATGGTGCTCTGTCGCCAAGATTCTTAATAAATCTACTAAGCTTTTGTTTACCACCTCTGTTTGCCCATCCATCTGGGGATGATAGGTTGAATTGAAAATTAAGTTAGTTCCCATATTCTTCCAGAGTTTCCTCCAGAAATGTCCAATGAATTTCGTATCCCTATCCGATACAATGCTTCTGGGTAAACCATGAAGTCTAACAATCTCCTTGAAGAACAAATTTGCGATGTGAGTCGCATCGTTGGTCTTCTGGCATGGTATAAAATGTGCCATTTTGAAAAACCTGTCAACCACTACAAAGATCGAATCATGTCCTCTTTGCTTTCTCGGCAAACCCAATACAAAATCCATGCTGATTTCATCCCACAGCCTCTCGGGTATGGGTAATGATTGATAAAATCCCGCATTCTGCTTTCTGCCCTTCGAATGCTGACAAATCCTGCACCTGTCAACAAACTTTTTGACATCTGTTCGCATTTTCGGCCAAAAATAGGCTTCACTCAGCTTTGCAAATGTCTTATCGTGGCCAAAATGTCCTGCTAATCTGTTGGAGCTGGAAGTCACTCCTGGATTGCTTGCAGGAGCAGAGCCCGACGCCCATCAGTTTTAATGTCACGATTTGTTTGAAAGGGGTGATCAAATGGAAGGAAACTCAGAACAATATCCTCTCAACTCAGAAACTGGGCCAGGCATACATGAAAGAATGAGGTCTTGATAAACTCCAAACAGTGAGTTGCAATAAAGGGTGAGTAGGGGGAAGACTTCATGAGAAGGGTGCAAGGGTCTGTTGTAGGCATCAAGCTTCTAACAAACTGGAGGAGAAAGCATTCAAACACAAAGTCTCTTTATATTCAAACACACAAAACCAGAGAATACAAAAATGTCACGACAAATCCTTTATCATAACATAAATGCAACAATCCATGTGAATCATTCAACTGTGAACTCTCCGGCGTAAGATGAAACAAAGATGGAAAAAGAAGAATTGTTTGTCATAAACCAAGAAGTCTTAAACACAGAGGCATAACCAGGAAACCAGAATGTTTGCTGAAACTTTACAGTCGGGAGCTTAGCTCTACCATCGATAGATACAAAATGGAAAAAATGCCTTCATATACTCAAAACAACAACAACGGCGGAACCAAGAAATTGCATTGAAGGATTTGTGTCTGCATGGCTTCTGACCTTCTACAGCCACAATCTATGAATAATCGTGAAACTTATGGCAGACACGATCGATCTTCTGACAGTTTATTCGGCGAATCGATGTGCCTTTAATCTAATGCAGGACTTTCCCATTATGGCGGAGACGATGTCTAACCACCACCAACCGATTCAATAACTGCTTCTTGGGATTGAGAACAGCCCAGCCAACTCAGCATTTCGGGATATGGAGTACTCCTCATGACGCCACTTGGAATAACTGAACAACTTGGAGGATGGTTATGTGTAGAGGCCAGTGCGAAGGATGGGGCACATGACAGGGGTGGTGGCGTTGGATTATGTGGACAAGGCCTGAATAGATAGGAAGGAGAGGAAGGTTAAAGGAGAGAGACTTGGAAAAGGATCAAGTGTAGGAGGCAAGAGGGTAGACGTGGAAAGGAACGAGACACGTGGCAGGTGGTAAATAAATGATGAGATGAGGAAGAGGCCATGCGGACGAGTGATGGAAAGGGGGAATGATGACACACGACAGCGGGGGAAAGGCGGGCAGGAAGATGACATGACGGGAGGCGGGCCCATGCGGGTTAAAGTCAAGGTAGCTAAGAGGGATGAGGCTGCTCATGAGCTGTTGATCTGGGCTCCTCGATCGTGGCCATTGGAAAACTGCATCCACGATTCCGCCCCCCCCTCCGCTTAAAGCTAGAAAGGCGGGGGGGGTCCAGAATTGCCTTCATTGTCGTTGATCTGGGTGAGCTAATCTGGATCATTGGAGAGGTGTGCCCTCGATTCCGGACCCCCCCCCACTTAAAGGTAGAAAAGAAAGGGGGGTCCGGAATCCAACATGCGCCGTCGATCTAGGCGCTCAAATATGGACCGCTCGGACTTGCTCGCTGCTTACCATGGGCGCATTGTTGCCCGAAACTTTGGACAAATGGGTTTCTAACCCCTTCTTTTGCGTTCTAGATCCCCTTACAAAAATTATCACTAACATTTTGGCTCCATGGGGGATAGAGTCGTCCCTGTGATGCTCTAAGAACTTTTTTGCAGATTCAGTGCCTTTGCTGTTGGGCTATGGAGTCATTCATTAGTCCAAAATAAAAAAACACAAACAATATTTACAAAACAAAACAAAAAGAGCCAATTGTGGCTCATAGAAAACACTTTTGTAAGAAATTCCCATTGACTGGGCCACTGAAAACTTCATTGCCTTCCAGATCCTGCAGCCTGTAAGTGTTGTTTGAAAATACTTCAAGGATCTTGAAAGGCCCGAACCAGAGGGCATCAAATTTAATGTGTTTTCCATTTTCTTGTCTGGGTGCATCCCATTTGAGCACCAGATCACCCTGCTCGAATTATTTCTTTTTTCTCATCTTGTCAAAAGCGTGCTTGATCTTCTGCTGATGATGGTAGGCTCTGTCCAGGACCTGTTCTCTAATTTGCTGCACTTCCACCATCTGGTAGATTCTTTTGAGCACATGGTTAGATTCTCCCTCAAATTCTTGGAGGATATTGGCTACAGGCAAGGCTAGCTAAGTGGGGAAGACAACCTCTATCCCATAAACAAGTTGGAAGGGTGAGAGGCCCAGGGATTTCTTTGTGCTCACCTGATCAACCCAGAGGGAAAATTTGAGCTTTGAGTCCCAGGTTGTTTTATTGTCCTCCAATAGCTTCTTGATAAGCTTGATTAGGATTTTATTGGAGGACTCTACCAGTCCATTTCCCTGAGGATAGTAGGGAGTGGAGTGAATTAGTGAAATTCCAAATTGTTCACAGAACTTGACTAGAGGCTCAAACCGGAATGGGGAAGCATTGTCAATGACAATTTTGCTAGGGAAGCCAAACCTAGCTATGATGTCTTCCAGGAAGCTGATGATTACTTTGTGAGAAGTGCTTCTGGTAGGGACAACTTCTATCCATTTGGTGAAGTAGTCGGTGGTTGTCAGAATCCATCGGTGCTGGCCACTCGAAGGGGGATGAATTTCCCCGATGAAGTCCAATCCCCACTGCTGAAAGGGCGCTGAGACCACCACAGGTTTCAAAGGCAGGGATTTGAGATGTTTCTTCCCCAAGAATTTCTGGCATTTGATGCAAGCTCTATTTTCCCTGCAGACATTAGAAAATAAGGTGGGCCAATAGTACCTAGCTCGGAGGATCTTGTGAGCTGTGGTATTCCAAAAATGATGACCTCCACAGAGACTACTATGGAAGTCGAATATAACCTTCTGGGCCTACTGTGGGTCCAGACATCCCAGTAATACCCCCTGGGGGTCTTTCCAATACAAGGCCTGGTTTATGAGGCAATATCTGACAGTTTTGAGCTTTAATGCTCTTGCCTTGCTTTTCTGCATCCCATCAGGAGGCCTCAACTCTTGCAAAAAGTATAAGATATCTTTGTACCATGCACATGCTGCTAGTGGTACAATGCTTTGGGAACCTCTGTCGGATGGCTCAGCTTGCTCATGGATGAAATTGATTCCCAAGGCGCTGCAATTTGATTCAGCCAGCAACTTGGCTAAACCTTGCCCCTTTATCAGCTTGGTGGGCTTAATCTCCAGGTCAAACTCTAGGATCTTGGTGATCCATTTACCTCTTTTCCCATCTATGTCAGGTTGTATAAGAATGTCCTTCATAGAAGTTGAAGGGACATATGCAATGATTTTTGAATGTAAGACATAGACTCTGAAATCTTTGAGAGCTTTCACCAAGGCATAAGCCTGCTTTTCCATGATCTCGTACCGGAGCTCTGCATCTCTCAGCGCCTTGCTAAAGAAGGCAATCGACTACTCCTACCCTTGATCATTTTTTTTCAACAGAACTGCCGCTACTGTGTCACAGGAAGCAAAAGAAGATATCAGAAAGTCTTTGGAATAATCGGGGCTGACTAGCACAGGTGCTTCAGTCAACACCTTCTTTATTTGAACAAAAGACTCTCTAGATTCAAAAGTCCATTTTACTTCATGGCCCTTTCTGAGCATGGCTGTGATATGTTTCACCAACTCAGCAAAATTTGAAATAAACCTTCTCAGAAAATTAATTCTTCCCAAAAATGCCTGGACCTCATTTTTAGATCTGGGAAGGGACAGGTCTTGAATTGCTTCTACCCTGTCGGGATCGATTCTCACTCCCTCTGCTGATACTATATGGCCTAACAATCTCCCTTCCTGCATAGAAAACAATGAATTCTTGGGATTCAGGGAAAGGCCAAACCTGCGACATTTCTGGAAAACCTTCTTCAAGTGGAAGCAGTGCTCTTTATTAGTCTTGGAAAAGACTGTTATGTCATCTAGGTAAATCACTACAAACTTATCTTTTTCTCTGATGAAGGCTATGTCCATGGCTCGCTAAAATGTCGCTCCTGCATTCATCAGGCTAAAAGGAATCTTGGCATACATGAATGTACCCCAAGGAGTGGTGAAGGCTGTCTTTTCTCTGTCCTCAGGCATGACTGATATCTGATTATAGCCAGAAAATCCATCAATCATAGATATCCTAGATGCACCAATGACCTTCTGCAATATATGTTCCATGTTGGGAAGGGTATAATTGTCCTTCCTTGAACTCCTGTTTAGGTTCCTGAAATTGACACAGAGTCTGATTTCTCTGCTCTTCTTTCTTACTGGGACCAAATTGGCTACCCAGTCAGAGTATCTCAAGGGGACAATGATTTGGGAATCCAACAACTTCTTCACCTCCCTCTCCATGACAGGTAGCAACATAGGATTTATCTGTCTCAGCTTCTGCTTGAATGGTCTAGCCTCCTCTTTCAGTGGGATCTTGTGCTCAATGAATGACGTGTCATATGTCTTGAGGTCTTCGTAGGTCCACGCAAACACATCATCAAACTCCCTCAGCATCTTAGTATATTCGGCCATCTACTCCTCGGTCAGAATCTTCGACAGTTTGACCATCTTGGGCTCCTCTGGTGTGCCTATATTGCATTCACCTGTATCGGTATCATCACCAGAAACTCTCCCTCCTACTGCCACATCATTCCCATTGAACAATATTTCTAATGGGATCAGACCTCTGGGTATGTGATTGCTGGGTAGCTGGATAATCTGGTGGTCAACAATCTTACTTTCAAACTCTCCAAAGTGATGGTCACCCTCCACGTTAGGATCTTCATCTATGTGTAATGAAGAAAAGTCGTCTACTGATTGGAGAAACTTTATGATCTCCTGATCATCCTCAAATACTTTCCAATATTTGACATTGTCTAGTACAGAGGGTCTGTATCTTATTTCCACCTCTGATCTGTCAGCGGGCAGCGCAGGAGCTTTGAACAAACTAGATGAAAAGGCTTGAAAGTCGGTTGGAGCATTTTATTCCCTTGGAATGAAAGAGATGTTGAAAGACATGAAGAAACTGTCGATTAGATCCCATACCTCATTCCTGTAATTCTTGAGACGAGGGTGCTTGGTCTGATAGACATTTTTGACCTGTTGGACGATTAATTCTACGTCCCCGAACACAGCTATCTCCCTGATGTCTATTTCCTTTGCATCTCTTAATCCCAGAACCAGAGCTTCATACTCTTCCACATTGTTGGTGACTTCAAATTCCAGCTTGTATGACAGTGATATGGTTTCTTGATAAGGGGATTTGAATACTATCCCGACACCTGCACCTATACTGGAGGAAGCTCCGTCAAAGAACATCTTCCAAACAGAGGTAGTTGGAGGGGGTGTCTCCTGATTAAGAATGGGCCACTTTCTGATCTGCAAGGGGGCCTCAGGGGTCTCAGTGACCTTCAACAAGCTAGATCCTAGGTCAGTGTCAAGTGCAAATATGGGATGATTAGTGGGATTTGCTTTATCACTGACAATGTAGGCTAGCTGGGCTTCTCTGTACAATCTCCTATGTTCTCCCCAAAAGACTGGAATGGTGGCATATGTAAGATCCATATGTAGCGTCCCTCCAAGTCTCTTAATCCAAGACCTTAACAACAACATGCCAAACTTGGGGGGAACATCAGCTACCACTATATCCATGACCATACTTTTCATGGGCAGTTGAAACAGGGAAACTACTAGGTCCTTAATGACTCCCAAACATTGTACCCTCCTGGAGTCAAAGGAATAGAGGTCATGATAGGCTCTGGTGACTTCTAATCCTAGCTCTTCCATGACGACTTTAGGCATGAGGTTGTGAGAGGCCCCTGAATCCATTAAGCAATTATGCAGCACTTTGTCATGTATGTTCAGGGAGGTGTAGAAGGGAGGGGATGAATCATCTCTGTCTTCTATCATAGGACCTAGTACAACTATAGGCCTTTCATCTTGGAGGTTTATGAAGTCTGTGGGAGGGCTGGAGGTTTTAGATTTCAAAAGGTCAGAAAAGCGCTTTTTGAATTCATCATGTTTGATTAGCTTGGTGAGGGGCACAGGGATTCTGATTTTTTGAATCTCATGCTCGAAATTAAAAAACGATGTAGGCTTTGGAATTTCTCTAATTTCAGGAACCTAACTTTGGACAATTGGAGAGAGGGGTTGGGCCTTCTTACCTCTGTGACTATCTTCTATCTCATTAGCAGGCTTCTCTACTCTGGTGGACGGCTTTGGAATATCAGATGTTGCTGCCCTTTTTTCAGATCTCAGGTTATACCTGCCTCGGCCACCACTAGCTTTGTCTCCCTTGCTCAATTCATTTAGTTGACTGTTCATGAG
>JZKD02S1617489.1:0-19273 GCA_000966675.3 Picea glauca
ATCTAAGGGAATAGGATTCCATGGGAACATAATCACAACCTCTTCTCTTGCAGTCATTCCAGATCTGTGCAGAGTCCTAGGAAACCCTCTCACTTGATCTTCGGTGTTTGCATCTTACATATTATAGCTGGTCAATGTTGTGACGAAGTAAACCCGAGACTGATGATGAGCACCTTTACATTTTCGAACTGAACACCCGGCTGAGCTCTTTTTAGGACACTTGTGCAACCCATTTTAAACTTGACATCTGGAAGCTATCTTCAACATTGCTATTAATGTTTCTTACAAAGAAAGTCTTTGAAGGATGTTCCCCAAAAAGATACTTCTCACAAATAGAACCATTTGACCCACCTTGCTGAGAAGTTGAAACCTTTCTAAAGACATCGTTTGCAGAAGATGAATACGACATGTAGCTTGACATTGGAGCAGACGAAAGCACAAGATTTAAATTTTGAACAAGAGAAGCTTTTCGGTGGTTAAGAACTTCAAGACATGTGCCTCTTATCCACCTAAATAATCGGCTTTCGATGGTTAACTAGTCGTTTTACAGACTAGTTTAACCACCGAAAACTGAGATTTCAAATTTTGCAGGCCAAGACTCACAAAAATGAATTTTTTGACTCATTCTATCTCCCAAAATGACGGTGCTATTTTGGGAGATAAAAGAAGGATTGTAAGTGTTCTATGCATACTGTGTGAGACTTGCAGACCTACGTGCTAGTAATTTTAAGAAGGCTTGGTGATTTACCCTAGCTCGAAGAAGGAGGATCTGGCAGAGTGCGTGCAAATCTCCTGTCTTCTGCGGAGTAGGATTTTGATGCTATGTGCCTGTAAGAAGCTTGACAAAGATAATAAATAAGAAGAGTTGGTGGACGTAGCCCCAGGGTGGGGGTGAACTACGTATATGTTGTGTTGATCTGCTTTGTACGATGTCTTGATGTGTTTATGTCTTTACTTGCTAAGTGATTTGATATAGATACATAGATATGTTTATGCTTTGTGCTAATGATGTATATGAATGTTAGATATGACCTATGTTAATGTGCTTAGTGCTTGAATCTGCTAGATCTAATCTACCTCTCTATTATAAGTGCTTAGATACATCAGATTTGAATGAATGATGCGATGCTATGTTTTATCTGCGGAGTAGATAGTGGTTAAATATTGATGAATTGTTGGTGCTAAGTGCTCTGTTAAGTATTACAATCACATATCTGTGTCCCGGCTAAGGTTGCAGACACATGAGTCCTGTAACCACTCCTGCCTCTACCTTAGGTGAGACTTCATATGCTTCACAGGTATTGTCGAAAGGGCCAATAGTTAGGGTTTTGTTGGTGCATTGTTCTAGCATTCAACCCTGAGTCTGTCCCTATGCCAACAAATGGTTCTGTTGTCGGGACGTGAAACTGTGATTGTTGGGAACTAAGAAAGAAGAATCTTTGTGCAAATATCTATCCTAAAACTGTGAAATCTCTATGTGTATATCTGTCGCCCTAGTGTGCAGTACTCTACTTAGTTTGTGAAGCTCTGTGCTAAAGAAAAGAAGTCAGATCTGAAGAAAAGAGGTAAGATCTGAATGCTTTGTACTTTGATAAAGGTAAGAATAGTGAAATGTTTTAGATATAAAAGATTTGTGCTCTGTAGAAGTAAGATAAGTGGAAATTTTGTTTCAAACTTATGGTTCTAGGTATGTTTGATAGATTCTATCATAGCTTGAAAACTAGCACACTGATATATGAAAGAAGGTTTGATATGCGTAGATCTGATAAGAATAGTGAAAGATATGTTATACATATGCATAGAAAGAATGTTTGGACTAACAAGTGGATGCAGGATCCTAGAAAGAAATGTTTGGAGGTTAGCTACTATGACCCTAGCACGCAATACAGAAAGATTTGGGAATAATTTAAAAGAAAGAGAGGATTAACCCTCGATTACAGTTGCAGAAGACCAGTACATCTTGCTAAGGAATGCCCTGGAAGAAGACCTAGTTTTCTTTGTTGCAAAGCTATAGACCATGAAGTATTGGATTTCCTTAGAATGGTTTCTTAGTTTGAAGGAATGAACATGAGACAAGAAAACCCTAAGGAAGATCTAGAAATGGAAGAACCCCGGAAAGAATCAGAGAAAGTATTGCTACAGATAAAAAAAACCCTGAATGATCACCGACATGTCATCTTACCTGATATCTTCAAAGAATAAGAATGCCTTGAAGAAAGAATAGGAGACTTCGGAATTGACTGTTTTCTGGATGAGGAAACACAGGTGAATATCATGACAGAAAGAACTTGGGAAGCTATAGGAAGGACTGCTATGATTCCTTCATTAGGAGGAATAGGATTATTCAAAGGAAAGTTGATAAACCTATGTGGAAAGCACACTCGGATTTCTATGAATGCCAATGGAACTTAGACAGAGGAAGATTTTGATATTATTAAATTTATTGAGAACAACACCCCATTTACCATGTTACTAGGAGAACCTTGGATTGAAAGAGATCGGGCCAGAAGGAAAGAAGAAGAAGAAGTTTTAGAGCAGAAGAAGCAAGAGTTAAAATCTTTTATGACTACAAGGATTGCACATTTAATTGAAGAACAGAAGAACAAATTGAATCTATTTAACACTAGAGACCCAGATGTCAAAGTTGCAAGAACACTATATGACCCACAGAAGATTGAAGTACTTGTTCCAGATAAAGAAGAAGTATCACCCTTGAATCTTAGGAAAGAATATCAACAACATGAAGTAACTATGCCAAAAGAAGATAAGAATCAAAATGAAAAAAATCATACCGAGACAAAGCTCACTAGGAATAAATCTAGAAAGATAAGTAAGAAGAGAGCTAAGATCGACAAGTTACAAAAGGTTCTAGAGCGAACTTCGCAGAAGGAAAATTTGCAAAATTGGAACTTCGTTGGGATAATAGAACAACGTCACATGGCACGTCTCCATGAGGAAGCAATATATCCATTAGGATCAATATAACCATTAGACCGACCCCCCAAACGGGTAGAAAGGAATTTATGGTTCACCACCAGACTGTTGGATCACGTCGTAATGGACATAACAGAGTTAATGAAGGATTCTCGACCGTTGCAAGCAACCCTTTGCCAAGTTATGTATTTATCTTGTCGCTCCATGCCCCGAGAACACTTTTTATAACCATGAATCTGAGCCCGTAGACTTGTTGATTTTACACAGTGATCATTGCATTATTGCCCTCTATCCCATTACAGTGTCTAAGTTACTCCTCGAACCCGAGATTTTCAACCCCGAGCATGTATGTCAGACGAGTTCAGCACTGCGAAGAAAGTTGTTGAAGAAGTTTTGATCGAACTCATGAATGAAAGAGTCATGTCGATGTCGATAGGTATACAAGCTTCATCGACAAGAATGGTGCAAGCCTCTCCATTGACTACTCGCGGAGCCGGACCATCCTGACCATCAGCAGAAAAGAGAACCACGCATAAATAATACCTCACAAATGAAAAACCGATTCCAACCATATTTCCTAATTACATCCTGCCTCTGGCTAGTGCAGTGAATCATGATAGTGTACCACGTGATTTTGAGTACACCATAGTTATTACGAACCTCCCGAAGGTGATACGTGTAGTTCGAACAAAGCAGGACAAGATCACAGCATTGAAGTTTAGTGAATTCAACCTTAGAGATCGAAAGATCTATGGTATGCTCACCCCATACAAGTACCTAACTAGAACAAAAGCGAAGATCTCAAAGATCTTCCCTCTGTCATGGACAATGAACCTCGCGCAATCCACCCTGTTGAATGTCATGAAGATCCCACACTTTGAAAGACACTAGGAAGTCAACGCTTGTGTCAAGATTCTATTGTCATGTTACCATGGAGGCTACTTATGTCTAGACATTCGCATTACAGCTGACCCAACGTTGATCCATAGGATCAAAGGACTGAGTATGCAAGGACCTGACCCGCAGGACTTTTATCCAGGAAAAGCCGCATCGCGCACTAGCGTAGAAGATCAAGGATACATATGGTGACATTGGGAAGGGAACAAGACACTACAAGGTATCCTCCATCGAGAGTGGTACAATGTGCCTTGCATGCCAACTGATAGCTGGAAAGTTAGTAAGGAAGAACCGACCTACGCAGATCACTGTCTTTGTCGTCGACCTCGTAGGGAAGTATGCGGAAGGCCTACAGATGAACTGGGTGAAGTACCTAGTTAACTAGTTGGAACTAGATTGCCAAGAAACATAGGATCAGGGTTATGAATTTAAATTCAAATGGATCCTAATCCTCATTGCATTTGTTTCCTGGGAGATGTTGGAAGGAGATACCTTCCCAGACATAGAGTCGTTTAAACCGCTTGCTGCGAAGTTCACTACCATGTGGTATTCAATTGATATGAACAAACAGTGGCAGTCGAATTTTGTGTTCCATACATACTACCTCCAACTAAAGCGAGCCATTGAAGTCGAACCTCACATGACTCCGAACACCTTATAGAGGTTCTGATCCATGATGAATTTCAACACAGATCGACACTTCACCTACATTACAGCGTGAGCAAATGAACATAAAGAGAAGCTCCAGTCATATTATAAGCTTAATGAAGAAAATTTGGATGATATCACTAAGGAATGGTCTGTTGACCTCCTTATCCCCACAAACCCCACAGAGATATGCAATCTTTACAGCCCAGAGGACACTCATAAAGAACAGAATAAACCTAGAACCAGCAGGCAGAAGAAGACTAAGGAGGTTCAAAACTTAAGCAACACCTTTGGGAAGATTGCTTCCATGTAACCTGACCGAGGGGGTGATGATGAAGTAGAAGCTAAAAATAAGCTCAATGAAGTAAAACCACCCAGAGATGAGGCTGAACCCTTGAAGAAGAGGAAGTTTTATCCCCTGAAACCTTATTTCTAGAAGAAATCGAAAGCCACCATGACCAAGATGCAGATTGTCCTCCCCTTCAATGATTTTGACTTCATCATCGCAGCCCTGAACGATGCTTCACTAGAAATAGCAGAGAAAAAAGGAGTGACATGGAAAGAAAGGTATGATAGGATCGAAGTCGAACTCGGAGGGGTACAACAAGCCCTTCAGTCTNAGATAATAAATAAGAAGAGTTGGTGGACGTAGCCCCAGGGTGGGGGTGAACTACGTATATGTTGTGTTGATCTGCTTTGTACGATGTCTTGATGTGTTTATGTCTTTACTTGCTAAGTGATTTGATATAGATACATAGATATGTTTATGCTTTGTGCTAATGATGTATATGAATGTTAGATATGACCTATGTTAATGTGCTTAGTGCTTGAATCTGCTAGATCTAATCTACCTCTCTATTATAAGTGCTTAGATACATCAGATTTGAATGAATGATGCGATGCTATGTTTTATCTGCGGAGTAGATAGTGGTTAAATATTGATGAATTGTTGGTGCTAAGTGCTCTGTTAAGTATTACAATCACATATCTGTGTCCCGGCTAAGGTTGCAGACACATGAGTCCTGTAACCACTCCTGCCTCTACCTTAGGTGAGACTTCATATGCTTCACAGGTATTGTCGAAAGGGCCAATAGTTAGGGTTTTGTTGGTGCATTGTTCTAGCATTCAACCCTGAGTCTGTCCCTATGCCAACAAATGGTTCTGTTGTCGGGACGTGAAACTGTGATTGTTGGGAACTAAGAAAGAAGAATCTTTGTGCAAATATCTATCCTAAAACTGTGAAATCTCTATGTGTATATCTGTCGCCCTAGTGTGCAGTACTCTACTTAGTTTGTGAAGCTCTGTGCTAAAGAAAAGAAGTCAGATCTGAAGAAAAGAGGTAAGATCTGAATGCTTTGTACTTTGATAAAGGTAAGAATAGTGAAATGTTTTAGATATAAAAGATTTGTGCTCTGTAGAAGTAAGATAAGTGGAAATTTTGTTTCAAACTTATGGTTCTAGGTATGTTTGATAGATTCTATCATAGCTTGAAAACTAGCACACTGATATATGAAAGAAGGTTTGATATGCGTAGATCTGATAAGAATAGTGAAAGATATGTTATACATATGCATAGAAAGAATGTTTGGACTAACAAGTGGATGCAGGATCCTAGAAAGAAATGTTTGGAGGTTAGCTACTATGACCCTAGCACGCAATACAGAAAGATTTGGGAATAATTTAAAAGAAAGAGAGGATTAACCCTCGATTACAGTTGCAGAAGACCAGTACATCTTGCTAAGGAATGCCCTGGAAGAAGACCTAGTTTTCTTTGTTGCAAAGCTATAGACCATGAAGTATTGGATTTCCTTAGAATGGTTTCTTAGTTTGAAGGAATGAACATGAGACAAGAAAACCCTAAGGAAGATCTAGAAATGGAAGAACCCCGGAAAGAATCAGAGAAAGTATTGCTACAGATAAAAAAAACCCTGAATGATCACCGACATGTCATCTTACCTGATATCTTCAAAGAATAAGAATGCCTTGAAGAAAGAATAGGAGACTTCGGAATTGACTGTTTTCTGGATGAGGAAACACAGGTGAATATCATGACAGAAAGAACTTGGGAAGCTATAGGAAGGACTGCTATGATTCCTTCATTAGGAGGAATAGGATTATTCAAAGGAAAGTTGATAAACCTATGTGGAAAGCACACTCGGATTTCTATGAATGCCAATGGAACTTAGACAGAGGAAGATTTTGATATTATTAAATTTATTGAGAACAACACCCCATTTACCATGTTACTAGGAGAACCTTGGATTGAAAGAGATCGGGCCAGAAGGAAAGAAGAAGAAGAAGTTTTAGAGCAGAAGAAGCAAGAGTTAAAATCTTTTATGACTACAAGGATTGCACATTTAATTGAAGAACAGAAGAACAAATTGAATCTATTTAACACTAGAGACCCAGATGTCAAAGTTGCAAGAACACTATATGACCCACAGAAGATTGAAGTACTTGTTCCAGATAAAGAAGAAGTATCACCCTTGAATCTTAGGAAAGAATATCAACAACATGAAGTAACTATGCCAAAAGAAGATAAGAATCAAAATGAAAAAAATCATACCGAGACAAAGCTCACTAGGAATAAATCTAGAAAGATAAGTAAGAAGAGAGCTAAGATCGACAAGTTACAAAAGGTTCTAGAGCGAACTTCGCAGAAGGAAAATTTGCAAAATTGGAACTTCGTTGGGATAATAGAACAACGTCACATGGCACGTCTCCATGAGGAAGCAATATATCCATTAGGATCAATATAACCATTAGACCGACCCCCCAAACGGGTAGAAAGGAATTTATGGTTCACCACCAGACTGTTGGATCACGTCGTAATGGACATAACAGAGTTAATGAAGGATTCTCGACCGTTGCAAGCAACCCTTTGCCAAGTTATGTATTTATCTTGTCGCTCCATGCCCCGAGAACACTTTTTATAACCATGAATCTGAGCCCGTAGACTTGTTGATTTTACACAGTGATCATTGCATTATTGCCCTCTATCCCATTACAGTGTCTAAGTTACTCCTCGAACCCGAGATTTTCAACCCCGAGCATGTATGTCAGACGAGTTCAGCACTGCGAAGAAAGTTGTTGAAGAAGTTTTGATCGAACTCATGAATGAAAGAGTCATGTCGATGTCGATAGGTATACAAGCTTCATCGACAAGAATGGTGCAAGCCTCTCCATTGACTACTCGCGGAGCCGGACCATCCTGACCATCAGCAGAAAAGAGAACCACGCATAAATAATACCTCACAAATGAAAAACCGATTCCAACCATATTTCCTAATTACATCCTGCCTCTGGCTAGTGCAGTGAATCATGATAGTGTACCACGTGATTTTGAGTACACCATAGTTATTACGAACCTCCCGAAGGTGATACGTGTAGTTCGAACAAAGCAGGACAAGATCACAGCATTGAAGTTTAGTGAATTCAACCTTAGAGATCGAAAGATCTATGGTATGCTCACCCCATACAAGTACCTAACTAGAACAAAAGCGAAGATCTCAAAGATCTTCCCTCTGTCATGGACAATGAACCTCGCGCAATCCACCCTGTTGAATGTCATGAAGATCCCACACTTTGAAAGACACTAGGAAGTCAACGCTTGTGTCAAGATTCTATTGTCATGTTACCATGGAGGCTACTTATGTCTAGAAATTCGCATTACAGCTGACCCAACGTTGATCCATAGGATCAAAGGACTGAGTATGCAAGGACCTGACCCGCAGGACTTTTATCCAGGAAAAGCCGCATCGCGCACTAGCGCAGAAGATCAAGGATACATATGGTGACATTGGGAAGGGAACAAGACACTACAAGGTATCCTCCATCGAGAGTGGTACAATGTGCCTCGCATGCCAACTGATAGCTGGAAAGTTAGTAAGGAAGAACCGACCTACGCAGATCACTGTCTTTGTCGTCGACCTCGCAGGGAAGTATGCGAAAGGCCTACAGATGAACTGGGTGAAGTACCTAGTTAACTAGTTGGAACTAGATTGCCAAGAAACATAGGATCAGGGTTATGAATTTAAATTCAAATGGCTCCTAATCCTCATTGCATTTGTTTCCTGGGAGATGTCGGAAGGAGATACCTTCCTAGACATAGAGTCGTTTAAACCGCTTGCTGCGAAGTTCACTACCATGTGGTATTCAATTGATATGAACAAACAGTGGCAGTCGAATTTTGTGTTCCATACATACTACCTCCAACTAAAGCGAGCCATTGAAGTCGAACCTCACATGACTCCGAACACCTTATAGAGGTTCTGATCCATGATGAATTTCAACACAGATCGACACTTCACCTACATTACAGCGTGAGCAAATGAACATAAAGAGAAGCTCCAGTCATATTATAAGCTTAATGAAGAAAATTTGGATGATATCACTAAGGAATGGTCTGTTGACCTCCTTATCCCCACAAACCCCACAGAGATATGCAATCTTTACAGCCCAGAGGACACTCATAAAGAACAGAATAAACCTAGAACCAGCAGGCAGAAGAAGACTAAGGAGGTTCAAAACTTAAGCAACACCTTTGGGAAGATTGCTTCCATGTAACCTGACCGAGGGGGTGATGATGAAGTAGAAGCTAAAAATAAGCTCAATGAAGTAAAACCACCCAGAGATGAGGCTGAACCCTTGAAGAAGAGGAAGTTTTATCCCCTGAAACCTTATTTCTAGAAGAAATCGAAAGCCACCATGACCAAGATGCAGATTGTCCTCCCCTTCAATGATTTTGACTTCATCATCGCAGCCCTGAACGATGCTTCACTAGAAATAGCAGAGAAAAAAGGAGTGACATGGAAAGAAAGGTATGATAGGATCGAAGTCGAACTCGGAGGGGTACAACAAGCCCTTCAGTCTYRYCGTGCAGTMTCCACTACACCTCTGCCATYRGGAGAACTAGARTTGGGATATGAGCCAACCCAACTCCAYCGACTAGCTAATACAGTCGAAGCTTGCCTTCGATGAGCACAAGAAGAAACAAAACAAGCCACCCATGCCTTGAAKCAAGTGCAAGGAGAACTTGYAGAATAGCATCGAGCTRCAGAAAAGGAAAAGATTGCTCTCCAAGCAAAKTTTGATGAAGAAAAATCACATATACAGCAAGGAAAAGAATAGTTGCTCRCAGAGCAACTCAAAGTGAAAGAAGAAGTCAGCAGAGCACTTCATTTTATGAAATTCATAGAAATAAAGGCAGAGGATCAATTCATRCAGCAAGTAGAGCAGCTCRCAGAAGCTATCTAGCAGTTACAACAAGGCATTGCAGACTTAGAGCTTCGYGTAGTGTCCGAGACTCCACAAAATGTAAGGGATCAAAGAGAAGCAACTGCTCGAAATGCAGTTGGGAGAATAGAATCCCTTGCTATGGAATGTAAGCAACTTATTKATTGTAGTGCCCAGACCTATAAGCAACTCACTGAGAATCCAGAACTGAAGGCASTAGAGTCGTAGCTCCAAGAGGTGAAGTATCAAGCCGAAATGATACAAGCGCARCTGAATCCCCTGTCAGTTGTGGAAAGAATGAAGTAATMCCAAGAGCAACGCACCACCCAACCACAAATCCACACTATCCAGATCAGATTTATGGAAGTAACTCAAAGGCTCCAACCTGTACAAGATAAGTCTTACCAATTTTTCATAGAGGTTGAAGGCTGATGAGAAGAACTAGAGAAGGTTGTCACTTCAACCGAACAGTGCCTGGAGTGACCTGTGAACGAGGTAGTCATCCAAGAGTTTGTTGCACAAGAGACCAAGGCACAACAACAAGTCGAAGCATCTCAATCCAATCTCGAGGATTTTGAAGCATAAATACCCAGATCAGAGTGACTCAGGATGAGTCACAGGTGAGTGGTGGGGGCCTGTTGGCCCTTGATCAAGTTTTGGGAGATCCTTGGTCAAGTTTGACCTATTTTGGGACTTCGAAATCCTGTCGAAGGTGGATCGCAAGACGAAGTAGAGATCACGGGATCTCGGCCCTATTTGGGTCCTTTTTGGATTTGGGATTATGTAACGGGTATGGGATGTCGGCCCATGGGTTTACCCATGTTTAGGCCTATTTTGTAAAATATAAATAGATGTCTAGGCAATGTAAGAAAATGGTAGTTACGAATGGCTAAGTGATAGATCTATGTGATTGAAGGATTGTAAGTGCTCTATGCATATTGAGTGAGACTTGCAGAGCTACATCCATGTAATTGTAAGAAGGCTTGGTGCTTTACCCTAGCTTGAAGAAGGAGGATCTAGTGGAGTGCGTGTAGATCTCTTATCTTCTGCGGAGTAGGATTTTGATGCTATGTGTCTATAAGAAGCTTGAAAAAGATAATAAAGAAAAAGAGTTAGTGGACGTAGCCCCAGGGTGGGGGTGAACCACGTATATGTTGTGTTGCTCTGCTTTGTGCGATGTCTTGATGTGTCTATGTCTTTACTTGCTAAGTTCTTTGATATAGATAGATAGATCTATTTATGATTTGTGCTAATGATGTATAGGATGTTAGATCTGACCTATGTGAATGTGCTAGATCTAATCTACCTCTCTATGACAAGTTCTTACATACATCAGATCTAAATGAATGATGTGATGCTCTGTTTTATCTACGAAGTAGATAGTGGTTAAATATTGATGATATATCGGTGCTAAGTTCTCTATTAAGTATTACAATCATAGATCTGTGTCCCAGCTAAGGTTGCAGACACGTAATTCCTACAACCACCCCTGCCTCTACCTCGGGTGAGACTTCATCTGCTTCGCAGGTGTTTCCAAAAGGGTCGGTAGTTAGGGTTTTGTTGGTGATTTGTTGTAGCATTGAACCCTGAGTCTATCCTTGTGCCAACAAGATATAACACAGGGTTAATCCTCTCTTTCTCTTAAATGATCCCCAACCTTTCTTTTACTACGCACTAGGATCGTGGTAGCTAACCTGCAGAAAATTCTTCCTAGGATCCTGCATCCATTTGTTAGTCCAAACATTCTTTCTATGCATAGGAATAACATATCTTTCATTATTTATATTAGATCTATTCATATCAAATCTTCTTTCTTCAAACTGTGCCCTAGTTTTCAGACTAGGACAAAACTTATCAAACATACCTAGATCCATACTTTCGAAACAAAAATTTACACTTATCTTACCTTTATCAAAGCACACAACTTTCATATCTTACCTCTTTAATTAAAAAATTTCACTGACCTTACCTCTTTTCTTCAGATCTACCTTCATTCTTAGCACAGAGCTTTGCAGTCAAGTAGAATACTGTGCACTAAAGAAACAGATCTATGCACATAGATTTCTTTCTTTTCCACAGTTCCCAACAATCACAGTTTCAGGTCCCGAAAATGGAACCATTTGTTGGCACAGGGGAAAACTCAGGGTTCAACTTCAATAACGCACCAACAAAACCCTAACTACTGGCCCTTTCGGCAACACTTGCAAAGCAAATGAAGTCTCACCCGAGGTAGATGCAAGGGTGGTTGCAGGACTCCAGTGTCTGCAACCTTAGCTGGGACATAGATCTGTGATTGTAACACCTTAATAGAGCACTTAGCAGTTATAGTTCATTAGTATTCATCCTTTGTTTACAACACAGATAAACCCTAATAACAGAGCATCGTAGTATTCATCCAGATCTAATATATTCAAGCACTAAGTATATCAACATAGATCAGATCTAGCATCTTATTCACATCATTAGAGACTAAGCTATTATATTCATCTAAGAATTCATCATTACACTAAGAATGAATCATATAAAAAATATAAAAAGCATAATGCACAAAGCAACCACAACACAAGATATACGTGAATCACCCCCAGCCTAGGGCTATGTCCACCAACTCTTCTATTCTTTATTATCTTCGGTCAAGCTTCTTACATGCACATAGCATAAAAATTCTACTCCGCAGAAGACAGGAGATCTACGCACACCTCACCATATCTTCCTTCCCTGAGATAGGGTATAGCACAAAGCCTTTACACAGTCACTTTCACTTAGACTTTCAAACCTCACACAATATGCACAAAGCATTTACAACCATCACTTGCACTTAGCACAACTTACAACTTGGCTCTTCTAGGCCTCGGTCTCCTTATTAGATCGCCTAGACATCTATTTATACATTACAAAAGGGCCAAAACATGGCTAAACCCATGGGCCGACATCCCCATACTCGTTACATAATCCCAAAACCCAAAAGTTCCCTAAAAAGGGGCCGAGATCCTGTGATCTTTGCTTCAACTTGTTCTCTTACTTTGACAGCCTATTGAAGTCCCAAAATAGGTCAAACCTGACCAAGGATCCTCAAAACTTGTTCAAGGGCCAACAGTATGCTTAGCCCTATATGTGACTGTGAACATTGTAGACCGCGTATATGTCCGTAAACATTGTTTTTTAGTGATTGCTAACTCAAAAAATGATTTTTCTCTTGCAAGATGGTGCTAGAGTGGAGGGAAAGGGAACATGAGGAGGTAGATGTTGTTGTGGAAATATATCCAGGGGCCCAAATGGCCTTGCAAATATGTGGGTTGTATAAGTTTTGGGCTCTCAAAGGGATGAGGGACCAAGTGAGATTGCTACAGTTGCTCATGGATTACTGGGATCCAGATAGTGAGAGCTTTAACCTTAATGGAAAACCATTAAGGATTGAAGTAAAAGAAATTTATTTCTTGACAGGGTTGTCACTACGAGGTG
The DNA here is from genome assembly GCA_000966675.3 of Picea glauca. Classification (NCBI taxonomy): domain Eukaryota; kingdom Viridiplantae; phylum Streptophyta; class Pinopsida; order Pinales; family Pinaceae; genus Picea; species Picea glauca. Next base: position 13,177 of record JZKD02S1617489.1, read on the forward strand.
AGGTGATCAAACTCAAAGCCCGGGGAGCCAGGAGTGGTATGAAAATAGATGAATACATGGATGCACATTGCATTGCAGGGACCGGGAAGGTTGGAATTCAACTCCCCATCCGAGTGATAAACAATCTAATCCTCAATATTGTTTTCCTCATTTTGAAATGGATCACAGGATCGACCTCTTTGCACTAGGCATCGAGACCTCTTATGTTCTAATTGGTAGTTTTCTTGAGACCCACGGTGTACGACTGGTGCACCTCACTACTGGATAACATGAAGAACCATTTGACAGAATGAAAACATGGTAGTAAGAATAACTTCAAGTTAGCTTCTATCTTGTGTAGAATTTTCTTCGAGTGGGTTTCAAGTTTGGGACCTACAGTTGAGATCATTCCACGTGGACCATGCGATCCAGCCATGGCACGGTGGACCGAGGTGATGAGATGGCGGGGGGGAGGTAGGGTGCCCACACCCTACAATGATGAATTCTTCTACTGGTGGAGACGAAAGGTCATAGCTCTGGATGACTACCCTTACATAGAGATCGACTTCAGAGGGGACCCTGGCATGCCATTAATACCAGGGACCACCTACGGGGACATAGTTATGTCAAAGTTTTTTAAATATTTCATTTTTTTGTATTTTTGTATACGAAAACAAAAATATTTTTGGATGATGTTTTAAGTACTAATTAGACATGTATGTGATGCAGACATAGGTCCATGACAACCGGACGAACTTCCATGACATCATCGGAGGCACCGGGGAGATGAGGTAGTGGGAGGAGATGCATAAAAAGTCCTTCAAAACGTGTAGAGAAACCTACCTCGTTTGACACAAAGGATTCTGATGGTTTAGGTGGAGGATCTGTCAGAGGCTATGCAGCAACAGGTGGTAGGCATGCCCTGATCTTGGATGCATCTATTTCGGCATCTCACAAACACCGTAGTTTTATATCATGACACTCATCCGGTGCCACAAGCGTATATGTCATGACTTTTATATGATTAGATGTATATTTGTATTGAGGGTGTTAGCCCCAATTTTGTACTATAAACATGATATTTTTTTAAATATATATAAAAACATGGCTCTTCGGCTTTACTTATGTTACAATGAGTACATTGATGAGAATGTTTTCTTTTCTTTAGTTATGTGACAAATGCCAATCTAAAATGAAATTATCATATGCATCAGATACATAATTAGAACTCCTAGGTATGTGATGATAAGTAATAAAATTAAATTGTCGTTCTAAAATTCATACTCGTAGAAATTGTCGGAGTAACATAGGGTCACACACATGGTAACTACCATTCAACTGACATACTACTAACTAGGAATCTAGATGAACCTCCAAAGAGAGAATACCATGTGAAATGGAATCGCGCAAAAGTTCTATAACGACGCTATATTCGTCCACATCATTCGTGGATGGCCCTAGGAATACCCCACCTAAAGACATCAGTAGACCCTCAGGTGAGTAAACAACCCAAGCGATGGAAGCCAAGTTCTATGTATGGTGATTGGCTCTGTCTATGAATCCTAAGTAGACCGAAGACTCTGTTGACATCTGCCAACAAAGGAAAAACTCGATAAGCAAGTTGAAGATGAAAAATAAAGGGAAAATATATATACACTAAATTACATTAGTATACAAAGAGTTACGCCCAATCTTGGGGCTCAATCGCAATATTTTTTCAAATAGAGCCCATTCCTAGGCTCAGCCAACATGTTCCCTTCATAATCAGTCAATTCATTGGCTCCATTTTCTAAGACACGTTGCACGATATAGGGTTCGTACAACATAGGTTTTAACTTGTCTTCCCCCAGTGGTTCTTTGGCTTGATCATATAAAAGGACCAAGTCACCCTCAGCGTACAACCGAGGACAGACAGACTTATCCTATTGTACCTTGACACATCTTTTATTTGCTTCGATAGTCGTAGAGGCATCTCAACGTTGCTCATCAAGAATTTCTAGGTGCACGAAGCATTGTTCGAGATCAGAAGTGTAAGGTAGGAGCACAATTGCCAATCTAAGAGAGGGGATTTCACATTCAATAAGCAAGATCGAATCCACATTTTGTACTAACTGGAAAGGAGAAAAAATGGTGGTAGTCTTGACCAAGGTTTGGTATGCCCAAAGTGCGGGATGTAACATGATATGGCAGTCATATTTTCTCTGGCTGACATTTTTCTATACAATGGTCTTGAGAGACTTGTTCACGGCCTTAATTTTTCCATTTTCCTGGGGTAGTAAGGGGAATAATTACCATGCTTAAACCCCAATTTACATGCTATTTCTTCCATCATTTCATTCTGAAAGTGACTATCATGATCAGTGACAATCTCACTCGGTATTTCAAAACTGGCTATAATTTGATTGAATACGAATAAGGCAGAAGTCATCCTATTATATTTAACTATAGGAATGGCCTCGACTGACTTACTAAAGTAGTCTACGGCCATGATAATGTGTTGATTCCCCCCAACCGAAGTTGGTTTTAAATCTACAAAGTCCACCCCCCACTTGGTGAAGGGACCGACAGTAATGATTGGATGGAGAGGGGATGGATGAGAGCACATTTTTCGAGTGAACACTTAGCAGGGGTAACACTTCTTAACCTCTTCAATGCAATCTGTAAATATAGATGACCAAAACTAACTGGTTCACAAAATTTTTTGGGTTGTCACAAGCCTAGATAGATGACCACCACAAACCCCACTATGGAAATCGTTTAGAATAGACTCGGTTTCTTCATGAGTTAACAAAAGATGCAAGATATTGTCTACTCCTCGACAATACAAAGTGTCACCAATGATAAGGTAGTTCTTATCTTGGTATCGTATACGTCATCGGTCATCTCACGAGAGATGCTGAGGGAACTTCAAAGTTTGAAGATAGAGAACAATGTATCCATACGAGGGGTCAGATGATGAGACAAGGAAAAAATGTCCATCCAAAAATGAATCAACATGAATAACATCCTCATCTAATCATGGGAAGTCAAATATTAATTCTGCAAAGAATAGTGATTTCTTGGATTTTGCAGAAGAAAAATCGAGATCGAATTCTTGTAAAATGAAAATCCATTTATTGTACTTGCCCCCTATGATACACATGGTAAGGATGTATTCAAATGGATTTACATCAACAACCACAATAGTTTTGAAAATAAATATATAATGACGTAACTGTTAGCAACATTACTTGTCTTCAGCATCAGGACACCCAGGTCGGTAGGTTGCAGGAGGAGCGCCCAAGTGCAGTGCACAAAAAAGTCCTTTTCAAACTTAAAATCAAGCGAGCGAGAAGGATTATAGTGTCAATGGTACGGATCTGTCTATATGAGAATATCAACAATTGGAGGGAGATCGCAAATAGGGAAGTTGCATCGAAGTTAACACACTAGATCGCGCCCATATTATGTGCAGGGGAGAATGGCAGCCATCCATCCAAAAGATCCATGGCGCGAGATCTAGTCACGTCGTTGTGTCGGCATTTGGGAGTTCGAGGGGAGAAAGTTTCATGTTTTTTTGAATCTCGAAGCCGCGAACCCCAATAGCACCAAAAGCGCCGAAAGTGGGGCCCGTGGTATCACGAAGCATTTTCATCCGTCCATTCAAAGGGGACACCTGGCTGCAAACTGAGCCATCTCGGCGTTTCTCCCATCGCGACTCTAAGGCACAAAGAGCAGCTCCGTTATATTTCGATGCACAAGGTGTCGGGAGAGTCTCGGACCCGAGCCCACAATATCGCCGAGTGAGTTTCAGGACTGTCAGATCTCAAAAAGACGCATGGCACCAGATTGAGTCGTCTCGGCGTTTCGCTCATCTCAATTTCTAAATGCAGGGATTAGCTCCTTCCCATTCGCGAATGCCGAAAGCAACGTGGTCACAGCCTGTGGTCACTTGGATAAAGAAAGGAGTTGTGTACAAAAGGCCAAAGGCAATGAGTTCAGTTACGGAGGGGATCCTCGTGATGTCCAGGCACCATCGGGTCGGACCTCAATATTGTTTCTCACTTGGAGTAAATGATGGCAAGAGCGGGTGGTTGAAACCTCCTTTCATTCATTGAGTATAAGAAATGGAGGGTCTGGCAAGTGGTCTGCTCAAGGAGGTCCTGTGTATCGAATTTTTCAAAGAAGCCATGCCGAAGTCCCCGACTTGATAGAGAAGTCTGCGCACGCTAGCCCAGCACTTAATGGCTCATCTACCCTCCTTACAGGGGGGGCCATACGTAATTAAGGTGGTGCTTAAAGAAAGATATCAGTACGAGTTTGACTGAAGGGACACCAAGATTTGGGTGACTGTACACACCTCTGTGAGGTGAATTTTCCTGAGTATATAGACTGAGTCTTTGTATTTTGAAAGTGATCGATGGTTGAGCAAAGCTCCCGATTGTAAAGTTTTGATGAAGCGTTGGTCACTCTGGTTAATGTATAAGGCATTTGAGTATTCTTACTTTATGGATGTTAACTTCTTTTTCATCTCTGTTTACTGTGTTAGAACGGCTCGGAATTGGAGGATACAGTCGAGTTGTAGTTTTTATAGGATGATGTAGGTTGGATCACTGTAGCAGTTACATTGTTTCTAATCAGTTCCTGTTATTTTCCTAGCGTTGAACGACTTAGAATTGGAGGATCTAGTTGAGTCACTCTTTAGCTCCTTGAAGCTCTGGACCAAGAGGATCTTGGCTTCTAAGTTTTTCATCCTCAAGCTTCCGAAGGCTTGTCGCCTGAGGCAGTCTTGCTCACCCTTCTCACAAGTCTTCCCTCTGTCACCCTTAATCCATTCACTGACAGAAGTTGGATCAAGACCTCCCTTGCTGCATACATACCAAGCCCAGTCTCCTGAGTCAAAGTTTTATCTTCTTGAGTCTTTACCCATTTGATCACCCCCATTTATTAAATCATGACATAAAACTGATGGGTGTTGGGCTCTGGTCTTGCAAGCAATCCAGGAGTTATTTCTGATGCTAACATTTCTGGTGTCGTTGCTGAGGACAAAGTTGAAAATTTTCCCCGGGATTGAATGACATTGAGCCTCTGATCCTGAAGGTGCATTGGGTATCAGAGCCTTTGAAGATTTCTACTGTGCACCTGGCGACTCAATTGTGACGACTCCACTGTGGTGAACCTGCCGTGTTAATTGTGGCTTTCAGAGGCAGGCATATGCGGTCTCACCCACAGCTGCCTCTAGCTATGCCTGAAGCAGATCCAGAGGTGATGCTCAGAAAGGGAAAGGCCTCTGAAGAAGAAGCGTCCACCACCGAACCAGGTAATCCACCATATCCTTCTGTGGGAACTCCTTTTTCTCCTACTCATTTTCTCGATAGACCTATTTCTGAAGTTTCCTATTTCCTAAATTTCGGGAGTGTTCTTGTTAAGTTTTCCTCTCCTAGTCTGGGACCAGAGGGATGAGACCTTGTCACCCCCCTCTCCCCTGAAACTGTACCTTGGCATAGACCTAGGACCACAGAAGATTTCCCCACTCCTATCTTTACTACTCTTGTGCAAAGAGAAGCACCTGCTGACTTGAGCTCGTTAGCCTTCTCCTTAAATCCCCCCTTGTTCCCCACTCCGCTTCGGGACTCATTCCCAATAGCCCCTTTGCGAACTCCTTCTCCTCCCGGTTATCCTCCACCTAATATTCCTATGGATGGTGCTAATCCCACTCTGAATAGAATGGACACCATAGTCACTGCCAGATATGCTCCCTTAGTTCTACCCAATCCTATGAATCCTCTCCCTATTGGAGATTACTTGAAATACATGTCCAAGTTCACCGGGGAGGGGGACGTAACTATTGAAGAGCATCTGGCTGCTTTCTATAGTTACGCAAACAACCTCAACATTGAAAATGAAGATGTCTGGATGAGAGTCTTCATCGAGAGCCTATATGGCAAGGTGAGGAAATGGTTTAGAGGATTGGCCCCAGGATCTATTGCTGGGATTGAAGCTCTAGATAGTGCTTTCCTGAGGCAGTGGGGAGATAGGAAATATTTCATGTATTACATGACAGAGTTCTGGTCTCTGAAGAAGATGGAAGGAGAATCTGTCTCTGACTTCTCCAAAAGATTCAACAAGATGTATAATA
>JZKD02S1617489.1:19283-36137 GCA_000966675.3 Picea glauca
TCGAAAAACTCCTTCATCTTTCTGTCATAGTATCTTTTGGTCAGGTATTTCTTCTCAAAATACCTCTTAAACTCTTTCCACGTGACCTCTTTCTCTCTGATGTGTTGCACCTGCACCAATTGATCCCACCACATGGATGTTTTTCCTTTCAGCTGGTACATTGCAATTCTTCCTTCTGCATGGGTAGAATAATTCTGCAGTTGGAAGTATTTCCTTATACCCAACAACCATATTTCGGCATCTTCTACCTTCTTATGTTCACCATCGAACGTAGGCAGTTTAATCTTGTTGATTTCCCCTTTCAATTCATTCCTTCCAGATTTTCGGTGCTTTCTGGTAGGAGATGAGCCCGAACTACTGCGTGTTCCCCTACTGGAATGTCTTTGGGAGCGACTAAGATGTCGGCTACCACTCCTCGACCTCCTTTTCCTCTCGGGAGTCCTGACACTTCTTGATCTCCTTCTTCTCCCAGGGGTTCTACGACTCTCCGTCTTACTTGAGTCTCTTCCCTTCTCGAGTTTCCTCTATATTCTTTCCAGGCTCTTCAAAAATTTTAAGTTTAATACACCCTGCCGATCCCTAACTTTCATGAGCTTTCGGCTATCAGCTCAACGAGCCTGGGCCTCTCTTTGCAATCCTTCAATTATTTTCATTATGTTTCCTTCCTTATCCTTTTCTTTTCCGTTCCCATTGGAGTTCGATCCTTCCACTTCCATATTGAAATCCTTTCCTTCCCGTTCATCTCCTGTTTCGGAGGCAATCTGCACCTTTTTCCATTCCATACTCGGCGTTGGTTAACTGGAGTCCTGACCCTCGTTGAACTCTGCACACGCACTGTGCAATTCAATTTGAAGTTTGTCAGGCCATTAAAACTTCATGAACAATCCACAACATTTATACGCCAATACAAACAAGAACAAAAGACATTTCGATTCAAATAATTTTTCTGAGCTCTCATTCGGCTCTACAATTTTCAGGTCTTCGAAACTTTCATTTTCGGCATTTCAGGACTTTCGGGCCTTCGTGTTTTCAGTACCCGGGACTTCGGGTTTTTGGCACCTAGGAGTTCATTTTTCAGTGACTCCCAACCTTTTATCATTTTAATTCCCCAATTTCGAAAAATCAGTTTCCTTATTCTCCGGACCCACAACATAGTTGTCGTCCTTAAAATCCGCTACGATCCTTCTGTCTTCAGAGATTTCAGGACTTCGGGTTTTCGGTCCACAAGGCTATCAGACTTTCTTTCCTTTCCAACCCCCGACTTCCGAAATTCTAATTTACTTTACCCTCCGGACCCAAATAGCACAGTGGTCACCCACAACCACGGTGGGACGTGGCACGTTCATGAGGGTCCACGTTGCTTTTAATGATGTCATCGGGTCCCACCACTCTCTCTTTTCTTCTCAGCCCACTGGCACGTGGTACATCTCCATGTGTCCACGTCCATTCCTAGTAAAATCCAACGGTCAGATCTACGGGGCAAATCCTTTCATCATTTCGGGGTTTTGGGCATCGAAAGTTCGTGCATCCACACATCTTGAACTTCCATTTGCCGAAATCCCGAAATCACTGTCTATTTAACTACTTGATCCAATGGTCAAGTTCTTCTCCCCATGATCTATGGTGTAGGTTGTTTCGGGATTTCAGGGTTTTGGGTTTCGGAGCTGTTCACCTCTCCTCACTTCCCATCTCCCAAAACGTCGATTTCTTCTTGGACAATTAACGGTCCAGATCTCTCTTAGATCGATGATTATGATCCAATCATGAATTCGCATTTCATGAATTCTCACGAACTCACCCTTTGACCATTTCAAGTTACGAGTCAGCGAAAGGTTGATCGCTCCCCACGCATTCTTTCTGATGGACGGTCCTGACTAATTCGGGATTTCACGTATCGCGATTTCCACACTCCTGTGAAATTACAAAGGGATTTAAACCCCATGCACACTTTCCAGATCGGACGGTCACGAGGGTTCACCTTCCCTCCCGAATAGATCCTAAAGCTCCAACACTTCTGGTGTGGGGTCCTCTTTCCCTGTGTACTTATACCACACTGGCTGCGGTTTCATAATGTCGCTATACCTCCTGAGCTTAAAAACTCGTCAAGTAACTCCTCGACACTTTGGATCAAACCAGGGTCCGAAATTTTCCTTCTAGACCCAATTTCCCCTCGCATTCTTGGTCCAAAGACCGCTCCACTGGCCCATCTAGGCTAAGTGTCGAAACCTTGGCTCTGATACCAAACTATAGCACACCTTTTCAGCTACCATGGCTTAATCACTCTTAAAAGGAAACTTTAACACCACTTGGTACATAACTCATATAGGTATTATATAATCCACATGCATTTAGACAAATAAACACATTNTCAGCCTTGGGGACATTACATGACTCTACTAGACATGGCATAAATGTGGTGAACTGGTCCCATGAAGTTGAAGGTACCCATAAGGGATGAATACATTCTGACATTGATATTCTCATTTTTCGGCTGAGAATTGTCGATCACGGGGATCGATGGTCCAACAGATGCACTGGGACTAGCATACGCAAAGGACAACTAATTGATCATCATGATCTTCCCATTGTGAGGAAAACAAAGAGTACGAAATATGGATGACACGATTGCGGTCATAGTGTAAGTCCAATTGCGTCCTAGTAACAAGTTATAATCGAGGGGCACATCAACCACCTTGACATCCACCTCTACCGTCTTCCCACCTAACTGGACCAGAAACGCAAGAAGAATACCGTGAGGGTGGAAGAAATGACCGTCAAAAGCAATCAACATGGTTGGCGTTTGAGAAAGAGTTGGAGAGCCGATTGATTTCCAACAGACCAGGGACATCACACTTATTGCAGCGCCTTCATCGACAATAGTACGTTTGATGGTATATTTCTAGTAAACCACGTGGATTTGGAATGCCACATGGTAAGGCAAGTGAGGCTTCACATATGTGATGTCAAACTTGATAACTCTCGAGCCACAAGGATCTAGAGATCCTAACACATATAGCAAGGCATTCCTCTATGAAGGACACGTATGGAGTACCTCCAGAGCCGACATCACACAAGGGGTTTGACTGAGGTCCTCAACAATAGAGTAATTCTATGCGGCTATAGCATTAGGATTGTGGGTAGAGCGCTTGAGTAATCCTTTTGGAATACGAGGCAGTGGCTCTGGTTTTTCAATCTGTAGGGTTGTCTCTGAAGGAGGAGGAGACTATAGACCGGGTATAGTTTGTGGAGAAATGTAATAGCGAGATTGAGTGGCTACATTAACCTCATATTTGACCATATTGATGCATAAATGGTCATCATCTTGTGTCGGTGATTTTTGACTCCCACTCGCCACATTTCCAGCATTCGAGGAGCTCGAGACCATGTGATGGTTATGTGGAAAAGGATTCGTCAACACGGTGGGAAGTAGAGATAAAAGCCTCACAACTTCTGCAAGTTTGGGGAATAAATGGGTAAGGTGATCATCTATACAAAGCTTACAGGGGAAACTCACCTTCTCTCTTTATTTCTTTCCCTCACCAACATTATTATCTGTCTTCTCATTATTACCATTGTCTCTGGGTTTATTATTATTTTTCCCACCCCTACGATTATTATTACGTCCTTTCTTCTTACTCCCTCCTGGTTGTTGGCTGCCATTCAGGCTATTCGACTACTACACAGAGCATACATTCGTCGATTGAGTGGGATTATAGAACACCGACGAAGCTATCCATCCTACAGATTGGTTTAGAGACAAGTCTTTCAAATGGTTTTTCACCGACTCTACAAATTTCACAATGACGAAGCCTACAATGTCATCGGCATGCAGTCTGGGATTTTTTCTAAGGTCATATTTTGAACTCAGTGCATCAGGAAGAATCTCATACAACATCCCAGACTGAGAATATATAAGATCTAATTTTTGGGATTTAAAAATCACTTCTTCCTCATAAGTAACCCAGATGTAGAAACATCCTTCAAGATATAAGGCAGGAGATATTTAAGGCATATCTCGCACCAAGGTAGGGTGTCTTGTTTCAAAGGGATCAGAGCTCCAGAGACCAAGTATTCATGAAATAGGGGGAAATGTTCCTTGTCATGGCCTTCTGATCTGCATCTAACACACCATATGTCTTCTCTTTTATCTTTTCCCTTATCTTTCTTCATATCTTCGACCTGCAGAGACAAACTGGTTAGCTGACTCAAGATTTGATTCATACCTGAGCTAGATTCTCCCATAGGGGTTGATTCTAACTTCATGGAGATCTCTAGTGCCTCAGCCTGCAAAGCAATCTTCTGTTGCATCAGAGGAACTCTGATGTGTGGTAAGAGGGCATCAATAAACCATTCTTTGTTCTTCTCATCTGGGATCTGAAAAGACAATCGACCTGTTAAGGTCTTGAATCTCTAATTGAATTCCCAAACAGGTTCGGCTACCTTTTGCTTGATCTCTTTCAGCTCTGTAATACATTGTGACTCCGACTTGGGTTTCTTGAACTTTGCAATAACCACATTATTGATCTCATTCATCGACTTAGGTTGTGCAAGTCCTTGGATAAGCTTCATGTACCACCTCAGTGCACGATCCCTTAGGGTAGTACTAAACTGAGTTCTTTTAATAGCTTCGTCGGTGACATTCTTAATATTTCATACGGATTCACATGCGAACCAGTGTTGATCAAGGTCTTTAGACCCATCTCCCCTAAAAATAGGGAGCCTCATATTGTCTACCATAGATCTTCCTAGGGTTCCTGACTGAGTATATGGTGGACTACTAGTGACAGTGCTCTGAACTCTCTGGTGGCTTGGATTACTCTGATTTCTTAATGCTATTGAATCAACAGGAGGGATAATAGTACTTACTTCAGCAGTCTGTGTAATTCCTGAAGTTTTTGGCTCTTCCCGACGAGGCTCTTCAACTTTCCCTTTCTCTTTCCTAGTGGGTTCTGAATGCTCTTCATCCGTCATATCTTCCTCTTCTCCACTATAGAAACCCTCATCTCTGTAATTCTTCTTAAATAGGTTCGTAATATGAACTTCTATGAATGATCTCCCACTACACGTGTGTCCATCCTCTATGTCATTGTCATTGTCTGAATTTTTGAACATTAGCTTTTTCAAATCCAACCAATCTATTGTATCTTCAATATGTTCTTCTCATGAAATAGCATCTTGATCCTCAACTTCAGAAAATGTAAAAATTTTCCTCTGGGTCCCTTGAAGAAATATCTCTCGGCTTGGCTATATGACTCTACTCTGTTAACAGTAAACTCAATGATGTACCCTCCAATGGTGCTATCAAACCAGTGATCTACTACTCTTGACACGACATTATCAACTCTCTTGACCTTATTGATTAGTGTCGACGTCCAAACCAAAGGTTGTCTAGATCGGGTATCTACTAACCTAGATAATCACTCATATAGCTCCTGATCGATTCCTCCATAGAAAATTTTGTGTATATCAGTAAATATATATCTCTCCAACCAATCCTCTGTACTAAGATTAGGGTTCTTGTTCTAGGCTTCATCGAAGTCCTTTTCTTGATCCTCTATCCACTTTTGAATTTTTGTCTTTGATGGAAACCACCTTGACATTCCCTCAAGAAGATTTTGTTCCCAGCAACGGAACCAGTTATTGGCACAGGGGTAGACCCAGGGTTCAACTCCAAGAGCGCACCAACAAGCCAAAACTATTGGCCCTTTACGCAACACCTGCGAAGAAGATGCAGTCTCACCCGAAGCAGTTATGGGGGGGTTGCAGGACAAAGATGTCTACAACCAAGGGGAATATCAAGTAGATCTAATACCAGAACAATACAACATTCATATATCACTTATCAACTTATATTTACTCCGCACAACTTATCTATCAGATCTAACACAGTAATGCAATAGCAGTATATCAAAAGGAAAAGAACATAGCATCAATCACACATACGACACAAGATATACGTGGTTCACCCTCTCTCTAGGGCTACGTCCACAGAACTGTGCTTATAATATATCAAGATGAAGCATACAGTTCTTATCTGCACTCTCAGCTAGCAGATCTTCTTCCTTCTCCTCGCTATCTCCCCCCTCCCTACACACCCAGTTGCAGGGTTGATCTTCACACCCAACTGACGATATTACAATACAGAAGGCTCTCGTACTAAACACTTCTCTCTCTCTCTCAATATTACTCACTCGATCACACAACAATCATAACACCAACAATAGTAACAACAATGACAACAACCCATCCCAAATCCTTTAGACCTTTATTTATACATTACAATCATTCACCGACAGCCTTAGGTCGAGACCTAGGTGTCAAAACCCTAGGTGTCTAAAACCTTAGGTCAACTTGACCCACATTTTTAGGGCTTCGCCAGCTTGTCTTTCCTTCATTCTCGCATGATGCTCCAAATCATCCAACGATGGATTTTTCCACTTTCTAAGTTTTCCATGATCCTTATTTCTTGTTTATATGTCATCCTTGATCTCCTCGTCCATTGACTTGCTTCCTTTTACTTTGCTTCGTCTTTTCTACTCTTTTGCTCACTTTGACCCAGTAACAGTCACTATGTCTTCCGCGCAATTCGCATTTTGCCTTTTCTTCCTTGCTCTTCTCTAAATTCCATAACCAAGGACCAACAATATTTGTACCCATTTCAATGAACAGAGGAAAGAAAGTGTTTCTGGGAGAAAATGAAGAAACATATGAAGCGCCAACACATCAAACCATAACTCAACAATATCTACGTTATGTTTTTCCATTCGGATTGTATTCTATATTTAGAGAAGATATTGTGGAAATTCTAACTACTTTTAGTTGAGACAATTTTTGTATAAATATATATATTTTATATCTATTTGTGGTTGCTTCTGGCCTAATGTAAAAGAGAGAACTTATTGAATATTAATACAAGAGAAGATAGAGATTCTAAGTCTCATTTTATTTGAGTTGTGTGTTTTCCCCGTGTTTCCATATCTTATTAGTTTCCTTCTGTATTTCTTAAAGAATGAATGATTACAATTTAGTAATACATCTACTGTGATCTTGATACATCAGAAGTCCATTCAGTTACATTTTTTCCTCTATTCTTACTCTGAGTAAGAAAAAGACATGTGATCTGTGTGAATTGTTGCATTCTTAATCTTCTTTCAAGGGTACATATTCTATTTTTCTTCTACTACAAATGAGGTAATACTTATCTATAATTCATACCTTGTTTTATTTTAACAATTTTGTCAATAATTTCTACATCATTTGAAATTAAATTTACGACTCAGATAACGAGATCAAATTTAGTCCTCAAATTTCTTCTCCTAGAATTTCAATGGCTGGTGTTGGAGGTGTCGGAGGTGGAGGGGATGGTGGACATGGAAATATACCAATTCATCCTCCAATGATCTTTTCCAAGGTCTCTAATAGATATTTTCCCTTGGCTCTTCCTGCTATCCTAATTCACGAGTGAAGGGGATTTGACAGCAACAGAGCATATAGCCTTTTTTGACCAAGTCGTTGATATCCTTGGTTTTGAGCACGAAGATGTTTACATGAGACTATTAGTACAAACATTTGAAGGACAGGTAAGAACTTGGTTTAGAGGAATTCCAATAGACTCTGTACCATCATATAATGATCTAGAAACTTCCTTCTCAAGGCAATGGGGTGAGAAAAAATATCATCTATATTACCTAACCAAATTCGGACCCTTGAGAAAGAAAACATATGAAACAGTCTTAGATTTTATTAAAAAAATTAATAAAATTTATCACAAGATCCTAGGTGAAGTTAAACCTTCTTAGTCAACTTCAAAAGTCACTTTTGCAAGAGCTTTTGATTCTGATTTCTCTCTACTTTTGAGAGAAAAAAGAGACACTACTTTAGCAGGGATGCAATATGATGCTAGATAGATTTTATCCAATATGATGGCATCTAGAAAGTTGAAAACTAAAGTTGAGATGGGAACTATTATCACATAAACTTGTCAAGGGCTACAGGCCACAACCATGAGGGCAAAGCATAGCACTCAGAGTGACTCATTCCAGGCCCGAAATCAATGGATGAAGCCTGAAATAGATATGGACCATTCAATTAAAAAGAGCCATGCGTCATCAGATCTGTCACTCCAGGAATTTTACTTCGAGAGTTTTAAAATGAAAAATATTGCAAAGTCCCGAAGCCTGAAGCACCCGAAATCCCGAAGTGCCTTGAAGATAATCCCCAAGTCATAGCGAGGTCACATAGGAGGTGGGCCCAAGAATAAAGGTAAGCACCCAGCACATGATTGGTCACTCGGGTTTTCAAGGAAGCAATCGCGGTCGTCGGATGCATAGAAAATACGACCGTCGATCTGAGAGGAGTGATTTCATCATTTAGGCATCGAGGAATCTCTAGTCAAGTAATGTGAAATATCTCGAAGCGTCATATGGGATTAGCACTAGGTTATGGCCCAAGGTCATAAGCACGAAGGAGTGATGAAGAAGGAGTTGGCGCCTAAGGCTCGAGATTTCGGAAGCATATAAGAGGATTTGCATGACCTCGAGGCTTCAAAATTGACCCGCATAAGTCATTGCCATAGATAAAATTATTGATTTAAAGGTTGATCATAGATATGAAATACATCCCCTTTTTGATGAATAGCCTAGCGATGATGAGCAACAAGCTTATCTTGTATTTGATCACTATGAAGACAGTAAGGATGATGCAGAGGTTGGCCTTGTCACAGAAGACATAAAATTTGACCAGGAGTAGCCCTTAGTTGAGGCACATAAAGAGGTCATTTATACATAGCCTGAAGTAAATCCACAGTCATCAGTGGATCAGCAGCCACCTACATCCATCCTTCTTTCACTGTACCTATAGTTCACAGTAAGCATCTTTTGAACCCACAGATGTCTGTGGCTGTCTTTTAATTAAGTGTGCCTATAGGGGACATCAAGCAAGTTGTCAGCAAATTTGAAACAATGAAGGTAACCTTTCATAAGTTAATCATGCATTGCCTTTAGTTTCATGACCCTGTCGATGAGTACATAAAGTTACACTTTTCAAATGATTTGGAGCATGCAGGCTTGATATTTTTATCAGCATTTGAAGGTAATATGGGTGATCATAAGAATGAAATTAGTCAGCTGTCATGATTTACTTGTCTTTTATGGATCATTTGCAGTGAAGCGAAGGATTCAGTTGTAAAACAGTTTGAATGGTTAAGGTGTAAGTTTGCTTTCACCTATCATTTTGTAAAATTCTGTTAACTTAGGTTTGGTACATAAATACGCTCCCTCGGGAGCAAGTGTGTTTTCTTTCATTTTTTGAATAGTGTACATGTCGGCCTATTTTCTTCAGTATGATGTTTCAGAGCATGACTCCATAGCCCAACAACTAAGGCACTATAACTACTTGTTCTTGGTAGCTCTCATGGATCATGCCATCACCTATGGAGCAAATTGTTATCACATAAAGTTGTCAAGGGTCACAGGCCACATCCATGAGCGCAAAGAATAGCACTCAGAGCGACTCATTCCAGGCCCAAAATCAATGGTCGAAGCCCGAAATAGATCTAGACCATTCAATTAGCAAGAGCCACGCGTCGTTAGATCTGTCACATCGGGAGTTTTACTTCAGGATTTTTAAAATGAGAAACATTGCAAAGTCTCAAAGGGTCGAAGCCCGAAGCGCCCGAAGTCCTGAAGCGCCTTGAAGATAAGCCCCGGGTTGTAGCGAGGTCACATAAAAGGTGGGCCCAAGAAGAAAGGTAAGCACCCAGTGCATGATTGGTGACTCGGGTTTTCATGGAAGAAATCGCGGTCGTCGGATGCATAACAGATCCAACCATCGATCTGAGAGGAGTGATTTCATCATTCAGGCATCAGAGAATCTGTAGTCAAGTAATGTGAAATATCCTGAAGCATCATATGGGATAAGCGTCAGGTCACGACCTGAGGTCACAAGCACAAAGAAGTGATGAAGAAGGAGTTGGTGCCTGAGGCTCGAGATTTAGGAAGCATAGAAGAGGATTTGCATAACCTCGAAGCATCAAAATTGACTCACAAAAGTTGGTGGCACCGTCTAAGAATAGTTATGGGTGGCAGGCCTCGTCCTGGTCCCGATGAAGGCAGATACTGAGAATGAGAGAGGTGGTTGAGACCTCGTCTCAGCACATAAATGGAAATCTAGGAAAGTATTGGTAGATTTGAGCTCGCGTCTGACAGAGAGTTTCATGCGTAGTCTGATAGAGAAGGTCCAATCAGAGGAGCTCACATCTGACATAATGAGGTCTGCACAACCTGACAGAGAAGGAATCGACTGAAAGATTTGAAGGCAGTGATCTAATCACATTCATGGTATTTGCAGCAGTTCTTCTTATATATAAGCAGTTTTGATATTTTGTAAAGGTCGAATGGTTGAGCTAGGCTCCCTAATATTGTAATATTTTAATTGAGAACAATTGGTTCTTTGGTTATGTATTTGTTTTTGAGACATCTTGGTTAATCTAAGTCAGCCTTCTTACTCCATATTATTTTCCTATTATACTGAGAGAGTTCATGTTTGATTGATTCACATGGATTAGTGTAACTTTATTATGATAAATGTTTGATTATAGTAGTGCTATGATTTATTTCAGGTTCCTTAAAATTGTAATCCAAGAGGGCATTGTGTTTAAGTTTTTCCTCCTTAGGATGCTGGAAAATCTATGTTCATAGAAGACCTCTACACTTTATCACCGAATTCTTCATCCTATTCACCTTTACTCCAAATTACTGACTGAAGTTGATTCCAGACCTCAATTGCTTATGCATCCTAGTCTAGATTTATGAGTTAGAACGTTATTATTATTGATTCTTCTTCATTTGACCACCTAAAACTCTTTTACATTTATTGTATAAACTGATGGGTACTGGGATTATCCTCATTACATTCTGAGGGTGATTCCTAGTGCTAATAGGAGCAAGAGAACCCAAACGTTTTAAGTAAAAATCATATCCCTCTGGCTCTGGAAAAAAATCTTCAAAGGAAAAAATGGTTGAGATGGCAGAAATTATTAAAGACTTATCACACAAATTTTCTAGGATGGAAATGGGAAAATCTAAAGTTGATCCATATGCTAGAAATCAATTCAAGAGAAATCCTAACATAAATCCTGAGATACAACAAAGGTAAATAAAAAATGAGGAACAGAAGATTCAATCTCCTTTTAAAAATAAGAATCTCATACAAGGATATGAGGTGCAAGATTATGACGAATTAGATGAAGATCTAAACAACCTCAATGATGATAATATTGAGCCTCACCTAACCAAACAGGATTATGATAAATCCTTGGATCTGGAATCTTTATTTTATGATGATGAAAATGTCAACAATTTGGGAGACTCTACATACAAAGGTCTCGTTGATTCAATAATGGTCGAGCTCCAACATAAATATTATTTGAGGCCAAGAGAAAAAAGTTCTATAAATACTCCATCATAAAAGTTGTTATCACAAAACAAAGAAAATGAGGCAGCAGTTACAAAACCATCAACAGAAATGCAAGTTGAAACGAAAGAAGTACAGACTAAGAAGCCATAAAATAAAGAAGTTGAATTTCAGACCAAGGAAATTGAAAAATCAATTGGAACTTTCAATCTAGAAAACAAACTGAATAAAATTAAAATTCCAATGCCTCTGGTTGAACTTGCTAGAAATACGATCTATAAAAAGAAAATCGCAAAAGCAATACATTTTTATGATGTTGAAGGTCAAGTCAATGTTATCAACTTGCAGGATGAGAAACCTACAATCATGTTTGGACCACACATTGAGAATAGTAAAGATTATGTTTCTCCTTTCTATATTACATTGACTATTCACGATCATTTACTACACAATTGCATGTTAGACTCAGGGGCTTCGCATAATTTGATGCCTAACATTATCATGGAAAAATTGGGCCTTCAAATTACCAGACCTTATCAAGATCTATACTCTTTTGATTCTAGAAAGGTTAAGTGTCTGGGTATGATTAAAGATTTAGTCGTAAATCTTGCTCAAGTTCCTGTGAAAAGTATTCTTATGGATGTGGTTGTTGTTGACGTTCCTACCAAGTATGGCATGATTTTATCAATATCTTTGGGTGCCAAGTTAGGAGGATTGGTCCAGTTAGACATGATGTATGCTACAATTCCAATTTTTGGTGGATAGTTTACTCGATTGTACAAAGAAACTAGACTGGCTTATACTGTAAGTGACCCCCAAAACCCTAATAACTATCCAGCCTATGTTGTTGATCAAGATCTAGGAAATTGTATATTATCCATAGACAGTGATTTTGAAGAATGTATAGAAGAAGAAAATCAAAAAATAGAATTTTCAAAGAAAAATATAAACTTTAGAGGTAGGATGTGGAAAATGTTCTTTGATGGTGCTTCATCTTGCAAAGGAGAAGGAGTTGGAATTTTATTTGTGGCACTAGGTGATGAGTACTACATCTCTTTTCCTTATATATTACTATGGGATATTGATTATACCAATAATGTGTGTGAATATGAAGCTTTAGTTTTAGGATTATAAGCTGCAAGAAAACTAAAAATCAAACATTTGATAGTTTATGGTGATGTTGAGCTAATTGTAAAACAAAGAAAACAACAATACCAAGCTAAGCATCCGATATTGAGGTCTTATAGAAATTTTTCTTGGGATCTCATAGAAAATTTCCTCTGGTCTTTTAACATCCACTCTATTCCGAGAATGAATAATCAACATGTTGACTCCTTAGCCAAAGTTTTTGCAACTTTTGTACCACCTACTATTTTGAAGTTGAAGTATCATATTGAGATGAGACATAAACCTTCAATTCCAAACAATGTTCAACACTGGCAAGTATTTGAATATGATGAAAAAATCAAGCAGTTTCTGGAAATGGTAGATGAGTTTTCCGAGACCCACATTGATCAAGAAAATCAGAATGATCCTGCTTGGATTATGCAGGAAGGAGAAAATCCAAAAAAGTTCCAAGATAAAATTGCAAATCACCGAATGCTTTTACTTAAAAACAATCAAATTCCCAAAGGTTTTATACCTATAGAAAGGTTGTTTGACCAAAATGATATACCTTTAAAGTCTACTTTGCAACCTCAACCTGAAGAAGTTGAAGATTGTAACGTAGGAACAAATGAAAATCCCAAGATGGTCAAAATATCCAAATATCTTCCAACTCAAATAAAGAGTAAATATGTTGAATTACTTAAACAATATAAAGACGTTTTTGCATGGTCTTATGAAAATTTAAAAACCTATGATACTTTTGTTATTGAGCATAATATTCCCTTAAAACCTGGTATTAAGCCTTTCAAGAAAAAACTTAGACAAATAAATCCAATTTTTCTGCCAGTAATAGAAAAGGAGGTTAAAAAACTCCTTGATGCAAAAAATCATTATTCCCCACAGATACTCTGAATGGGTGGCTAATTTGGTCCCTGTTAGGAAGAAGAACGAAGAGATAAGACTCTGTGTTAATTTTAGGAACCTAAATCGGTCTTCTCTTAAAGATAATTACCCCCTCCCAAAAATGGATCATGTTTTAGAGAAGGTGGTAGGGGCTAACAAAATTTCTATGATCGATGGCTTCTCGGGATACAATCAGATTGTTGTTCATGAAGATGATAGAGAAAAGACTACATTTACTACTCTATGGGGAACTTTTATGTATGATCAAATTCCTTTTGGCTTAATGAATGTAGGAGCAACTTTCCAGAGAGAAATGGATATCGCATTCATTCATGAGAGAGATAAGTTTGTTGTTATTTATCTGGATGATCTAACAGTTTTTTTGGACTCTGATGTAGAACATTTGGTGCACCTCGGACAAAATTTTGACAAATGCAGAAAGTTTGGTTTGTCTCTAAACCCAAAAAAATCACACTTTGCCATGCAGGAAGGTAAACTTTTAGGGCATATAGTTTCAAATGATAGAATTAAAGTTGATCCTAAATGAGTTGAAGCTGCTGATATAATTAATATTCCTAGAAATAGAAAAGAGATTCAATATTTTTTTAGGGAAAATCAATTTTTTGAGGAGATTTATTCATAATTTTTCTGAAATAATCAAATTGATTACAGATATGCTAAAAAGGATAGCGAAGTAAAATGGACTGCAAAAGAAAAATCATCCTTCGAACGTGTTAAGAAAGCCATAGGAGAAGCACCGGTATTGGTAAGTCCCGACTATACAAAAGAGTTCTTAATCTTCTCCTTTGCATCTGAATATACTATTGCAACAATTCTCCTTCAGAAAAATGAAGAAGGATTTGAACAACCAATATCCTTTTTAGCAAAAGCCTCAGAGATGCAGAGCTAAGATATGACATTCCTAAAAAGAAAGCTGATGCGATGGTGAAGGCTCTCAAAGATTTTCGAACATATGTCTTGCACTCAAAAATAATTGCTTATGTACCAACAAATGCAATTAAAGATATGTTGGTTCAACTAGACAACGATGGAAGAAGAGGTAAATGGTTGGCTTAAATTCAAGAGTTTGATTTAGAAGTTAAATCAACCAAACTAGTGAAAGGTCAAGGTTTGGCAAGGTCATTAGCCGAATCAAATTTCAAAGCTCTTGGAATAATAACTTTGAGTCTCATGATTCTCTCTTAGATAAAGAGGAAATTGATGATCAAGCGTCTATTATTCAGATTGAAGATAAGTTTTCATCCTCATCTTGGTACAGTGACATTGTTTCATATCTCCTTACTCTTCAATGTTCAAACAATATAACTCCTTCTAAGGAAAAAACTTTAAAGTTACATGCAATTAAGTATTGCATTATTGATGGAGAGTTATACTGGAAAGATCCTCTAGGTTTCTTGTTATATTTCCTTATAGAATCTGAAATAGAAGGTATCATTGACGAATTTCATGAAGAGTATGCAGAGGAATTCATTCCTCGAGAGAAACAACTTACAAAATTTTAAAGGTAGGATATTATTGGCCGAAATTATTCACCGATGTAAATACAAGGGCCAGAGTCTCCAATTCATGCCAATTGTTTGCTAGTAAGCAAAATATTCCCGCCTTACCTTTAATTCCAGTAAAATATGAAGCTCCTTTCCAACAATGGGGTTTAGATTTCATTGGAGAAATTCATCCACAATCGAGTGCTCAACACAGATGGATTTTGACCGCTAATGATTATTTTACGAAATGGGTTGAAGCCATTCCAAGTCGGAATGCTACAGATTCAGTAGTGATAAAAGTTTTGGAAGAAAACATCCTAGCAAGATTTTGTTGTCCTAGGAAAATAATCATTGATAATGCTCAGGCTTTAAATCTAGTGCAATGATAATTTTTTGTCAAAAATAAAATATTATTTTAGGTCATTCCACAACCTACTATCCTCAAAGAAATGGGCTGGAAGAATCATCTAATAAGAGTTTGATGATGATAATCAAGAAGGTTTTGACAGAAAACAAAAAAATCTTGGCATATACACTTAAAATATGTCTTATGGGCAAACATAATTGGCACCAAAAAATCTATAGGTATGTATCCATTCCAATTAGTTTATGGTACTGATGTTATTCTTCCTATTAATCTCGCTCTTCCTGTGATGAAACTCTGGCAAGATGCGAATGAAGAGTTGAACGATATTATGAGAAGAATAAATCAAATCATCGAAGTACAACAAAACAGAGTAGAGGTGGATGATAAGCTCCAAAAATACTAGGATAACATGAAACCCCATTTTGATAAGAAAGCTAAAGACGGAGAGTTTCTTCCTGGCAATTTAGTATTAAAATGGGAAGCTAGAAAGGAAGATGTAGGGAAGCGTGGTAAATTAGATCATCTCTGATTCAGACCCTTCAAAATTGCAGCTGCAAAGGGAAAAAACGCATTCTCGCTCGAAAATATTAACGAAGAGATTCTTGAGGCCCCTATCAATTCTTTTCTTTTTGAAAATTATCTGAGTGATATGATTAATTGTTGCAAATATTTTCAATAAAATTATGATTGTTTGACTTCATTTTAAAAACAAATTTAGAAAAAGAAAAATAAATTGCATTGTAAAATAAAATTCATTCAGTAGCTAATCAAGATAATACAGAGAATATATTAAAGGCTTCTTGAGGAATACTGAAATGAAAAGCATTGTCATCATTTATCATCTCTATTCACGGGATTATCTAATATTTTGTATTTCATTCCTTTTGCAGAATAGATCTTGTTGAACAGGAGATGAGGCTCAAGAAAAACTTGACACTCATCTTTTCGTCTTTTTTGTTTCTCTAAAAACAGGTGATAAATAAACAATATTCCTTGTTGAAAATTCAAAATAAAAATAAGGTATGAGTTCCTATTCTTCTTTATAGTCTGGATAAAATTTAAAAAATTGATTGAAATAAATGCGAAGGAAGTTTTTCTCGTGATGATGTTATCACCTGATCTAAAAATTGGAGATGTAGAAAAATATAACTCGAAGTGTCATGCTTTTAAGTTCTAAATCCATCTCTGGTATAAAAAATAAAAATAATAATAAATAAACTCGAAAGAAATATGAACAATTATAATAACTATGGGACTGAGCATAGTAAAAGCTTATATTTAATTCACAAAGTTGTGTGGGATTAGGACATTTTTTATTCAAATCCTCCCCCCAAGTTCTTTCCACTCCATATTTTCTTTCTCCTTTTTCATCCGTTTAATCTTCATAGAAATAAAGAGACTTAGCCTAACTCTGAAAACTCAAAAGCATATTTTCAAAACAAGATTAGGTGAAAAGATTTATATTCCTTTGATTTTGTTGAAAAAGTATGACTAGGCTAATCCTGATAATTTTAGCTCTGATATCAGATTTTAAACTGACAAACTCGCTCAAGGTTTATC
>JZKD02S1617489.1:92682-115721 GCA_000966675.3 Picea glauca
GCATCATAGATCATTTAATCTAAAGATATCAGACCTATATATGCAACAGAGTTAACAAAACATAAACAACAACATTATAAACAAAAGGCTAAAGCCAAAATGTGTATATGCCATTATATTAAGTTCTGGAATGACTTGTCCATCTCTTGCTCTCAACCAAGATGTCCTCTATTACAAAATATGGTGTATTTAAAGAGTTCAGGTAAGCTAAGCATCCTATCTTCTAAGATGGGATCATATATCAAAAGGATCTCAAAGTTACAAAAATAGAGGGTCTAAAAATCCATTCAATATCAAACTATATCTTCAAAATTACACAAGTTTTGTTTTGATTTACAGAATTAGCCAAAAGAGGTGACTAATCAACTAAGTCCAACAATGCTTCATCTTATGAGATCACCACAAGATACATCCTATCCTGAAAGAAAATGAAATAAGAAGATTAGATGTTTATTTAACTAATATTTTCCAAATTTTATATGAAAATTGACTTGGCTACAAAATCTCTCGATTCTGTAGCCAGTCTTGTTATGGACAACATAAATCTAAATCACTCTATATTAATTAGAAAAATAACAATAAAAGCACAAATAATAATAATAAAAAATAAATCTTACCATTCAACTGAAAATCAAATTCGAATCACAAAATTTCAGAGTTGATCACAGCCTCGATACTATTGATGTTTTTTATTATGATATTGCTAGTCCTTTTCAAGCGTTTTCCTTGCCTTTGTGCATTGATCTTGAGCTCGCAGTTTTCAATTTTCAATGAGCGGTTTTGAGCCATAAGAGCCTTGATTTTTTCTTGAAGGATGGGAATGTCTGTGTAATACAGACCTATCCAGTGTCAACACACTTCACAATTTACATCAGGGGTAAATGGTTGAGGAAGTGGATGACTGTGCGTTAAAACACTACCACTATCCACTATGGACTTTTGACTGAATTTAATTCCTGGAAAATCCTTGTTGTGCTTCAGACACGGTGGCAAGTTATTCACATAATCAAAGGCTTGACTGAGATCCGGTTTAGAGTGATTTGGGTCTTCAACTGCCAGGAATTTTTCAATCTCAGAATCAGAGCTCTCATGGACCTCGATCGATTCGATCGAGCTCACATGAGATTTTGATCTATTTCGTAGGCTCCTCGAAATTAGTCTCCCAGCCCTCTTGTTATTATACCTTCGCATGTCTCGATTTTTCTTTGACTGTTTGGAAGGGTTTCCACTGGTGGATTTGATGTCAAGGTTAGGGTCAATGTCTTGTTCACACTCAGGAATTTTGACTAGCTTGGAGCTAATGTCCTGCTGTTCACACACAGACCGATTAGGTGTAGCCCTTTCACAAGGGTTTTTACATAAGAAAACTGGCCTATCACTGGAGGGAAAAAGAGACTTCTCTAGCATAGGTTTATCAACCATCGGAGTTTCCACAGGGTTTACTATAACAAAGACATTTCGAGTCACGAAAGCATCCCAATCATCATTAAGTAGTTTCATATGATGGACTATCAAAAACTTAATCAACCCATGATGAAATAAGCTGGAATCCAATTTCTGCCTTTTATATCTCTTTGACATCTTATATAAACTTCTTAATAAGTAAAAAGGCATGTTTAATTGGAAACCGATAAAATGCATTAGCAGTCTTATGTGATAAAGGAAGACGAGACCGTAACGACCTTCACAAGTAACAAATTGCCTTAACACTGCCAATAGACTGTGCCATCTATCTTTCAAAAGAGAGAGCGGTATACCTTTGTCACAACATTGAATTTTCTGAAAGGTGACGAACAGATTCCATGGTACCTCTTCCAACTTTGAATTTTTAAACCATTTTTGGCCGGTGAGGGGAATGCCCGTTGCCTTGATCAAAAATTCCTTGGTGATTTCCAATTGAAAATTTCCCACTTTAGCTCTGCATCCATCGAATGTGAGGGCAAAATCTTGGGCTTCTTGTAAGTTATAACACTAGAATTTCTTGAGAAACACAACCCAACCCTGACTTTTAAGGTCTTCGCTCGTGTGATCACACAACAACAAAGTTTGGGAGCCATTCATCTCAACACGGACGACAGGGGCCATAAGGGTTTGGACAGTCAGTCACAAAGGCGACCATAACTCATTGTGAGCATAAGGGGTAGCAGAAACAGAGGAAGGCCAGAGCAAGTAACAAAGGAATAAAATCCACAGTTACCCTAACACGACCAAAATGAGAGCATAAGGGGTTTCAAGCCACGAAAATCGGGTGTTTCAGGTAATGAATGACTTGAGTACAGAGCGAAACCCAAGACTTTAGTTTGTAATGATGTATCTATTGATTCAAACTACCATTTCAAACAGAGTACAGGGTACGACCGAATTGTGTTTGAATCTCATCATATGTAATGGGTGCATTGATTTGCCAAGGTTAGGAGATGATGCGATCCAAAAATCAAAATACCAATCAAATGATTTAAAATCGAAAATAATCTACCAAGAACGTTAAATGAAAAAGCGTATAGTCGTAATGCGAATCTATTCTTGATGTGTTTACAAAGTACTCAAGATATAGCTTATAATCCAGGAGCAACTCAAAAACAAATGTTTTATTGATATATGATAAGCTTCAAAGAAAAACAACATTCATTAAAAGAGTTGTAAGAACATTCACCCTACATAAAGACCAAGCCTTGGATATAATTGCAATTTGATTATAAGTTTTAATGTTTCATTCATGCTTTCAGTCATGAATGAAGCATGAAAATAAAAAAATAAAATAGGAACAATCAAAGTATCTTTTTTACAATTGAGTAATCACCTTCAAATAGCAATATTTACATGACGAAGCGTAGGCAGCTATAGGAATTGTTATTTGTCACTTTAAAAGGCAAAAATCGTGTAGGGCTTCCAACAATGGCGACTTACTGGGAGAAGCAGTTATCTCTGCATTACCAATGAGTTCATGTTAGGACTGCTTAGAATGATTACAGATCAAAGCATAGTTGAAGGACATCAAGCATATCAACAATCATTACACAGTCCAACTTTAGATATCTTTCTGTCCAAATGAAATCCGGTGACAAAATTTTAACTACGAGAGAAACGATGTTCAAGTCAATGGCTTCGATACTATTGATAGGGCCACTGCTACCAATAGGCATCCATAACCTCGACAGGGATGTCAATTAATCCATTTTGATGCCTCTAACATGTCCAAGAAATTTCAATTCAAAATGAAGGATACTTAAGGCCAATATCAAAATTTATACCTGATAATTTTCTTGAACCCGACATTGCTTCACTGCCAGCAGGCCTGTTCAATACCCCAGTGAAGTTGTCTTGGCATCATGCATGCATTTACCCACTGTTAGTAGACCTTTTCAGTATCTCGGTGGGTTTACAAACACTTCCCACAAGTCTTGAGAAATTGTTTACAATCTGATATAAATTTAAAGATATTCAGAAGATCGGGGTGATGTTGAAAATTTCAGTGCTTAGAACACTTGTTATTTTCCAGCCTTTAATTTTCTTCTTAATCACCTTCATTATGATCTGAAATTAGTTTCTTGATGAAACCAATTTTTCGAGGATAGGAAGGCATACTTGAGTTTCTTTCTTTAAAAGCAGGGACAATGTAAAAAGATTTAAAGATCATCACATTTGCTGATAATTATAAAGTGAGACCAGGAAGTCTGTTTCAAATAGAAATTTTCTTTAGTTAGTATGTGTTTCAACAATTCACAGCATTGATGCTCTTGAGAAGACCTTAACATTTTCTTCATAATGATGCATTCTAGTTCCCCTCCATGAACTAAAAGGTGACATAGACATAATTTTAACCAAAAAGCAGCGAAAATAAACAAAATGAAAAGAACCAAAATAAAAATAAATCAAAACAGAAAAATATGTACAAAAGGTGGATATGGAATTATCACGAAAAATACCTCTTGAGAGCTTGGCCATTCACTGGGAAGGTGTCTGGCTGTCCCTCTAAATTCTTTAGGCGGAAAGATCTGGGACCTAGTTTTTCAGCGATTATGAAGGGCCCCAACTGGAACTTGGTATGTTCCCCTTTTCTCTCATGAGGTTTATCCCATTTGAGAACCAGATCTCCTACCTTGAAGTTTCTATCTAAAGCAAAGTTTGAATTGAACCACATTTTCACAATATGTTGATGTTGATCCAGTCTCTCTTTTGCTTGTGCTCTTACTTCCTCTAATTTCAACAAAGCATTAATTCAACTTTCAAGAGGAGGACAATCCTCTTCCTGAACTTTCTGCGATAATTGTAGAGACGGAAGCAGAACATGAGGAGGGAGAATTGCTTCTCTTCCGTAGATGATAAAGAAAGGAGAATTACCAACAAAAGTTTTCGGTGTCACCCTATCAACCCAGAGCGCATTAAAAAACGCATTATGCTAGTTCTTGTGGTTTTCATAAACTGTCCTCTTGATGATTTTGATCAAGTTTTTGTTTGTGGATTCTGCTAAGCTGTTTCCTTGGGGGTAATAGCTGACAGAATATTTCATTTTGATCCCTTTTTCTAAAGCAAAAACACTCATATCGAGCGATGAAAAGTAGGAAGCATTATCGAAGACCAAACACTCGGGAATACCGAATCTAGTAATGATGTTTGAGTTAAGGAAAGATATTACCTGACTAGTGTTTACCACCTTTAGTGGTGCAGCCTCGGACCATCTGGTAAAATAATCCGTTGATGTAATGATGTATTTATGCTGCTGTGAGGAAGTGGGGTTAATCAACCCTATGATGTCAAGACTCCACTGCTGAAAAGTTGTATCTACCAAAACAGACTGCAATGGGAATGCTGCCTTTTGTACTCATCTAGAAGCCTTTTGGCAGATTATGCATTTACGACATAATGCATGGGCATCTTTGAACAATGTGGGCCAATAGTACCCAGCTCTTAATACTTTTTGAGCAATGGTGTCTCCACCGAAGTGCCCACCAAATTCACCTGTATGCAGTTCAGATAATAATTTCTCTGCTTCATCTCTTTCCAAACAACACATGAGGACATTATCAAATTTTTTATGGAATAATACATCATTTACCAGCTGGAAAGGAGTATATTTTAGTCTTAATGCTCTTCTCTTTTTGGGATCGAGATAGCGAGGAGCAGAACCGTGTGTTAGATAAAACTTAATATCATCAAACCAAGAATTAACAACGACTTGTGTACAACAGATCTGATTTTCACTACGCTGATTTACAATTAAGACATTAATTTGACTCCGTCGCTCTTCAACTGAATCAACCACTAGTTTGCACAGACCTTGACCTTTGACAATTTGTGCAGGGGTAATTTCCAGGTCATACTGTTGTAACGATGTCATCTATTTTGCCTGTTTTTCACCCAATTCCTTTTGTACTAACAAGTTTATGACAGCAGGATAAGGCACAACGACTTTAGTTCTAGATTTCAGCAAATATGATCGGAAATGTTTCACTGCTTTGAAAACTACATAAGCTTGTTTATCTACAGCCAAGTAGTTAAGCTCTGCTCCTTTGAAGGCTAAGCTCATAAAGGCAACGGGGATTTCATTGCTTTCAATGTTCTTTTGGGTCAACACAACGGCATAAGTTCGATCAGAGGTGAAAGTATAAAGAGTGAAATCTTGTGAAAAATCATGACTCATCAGGGAAGGGGCCTCCACTATGGATTTTTTGATGGAATCAAAAGCTTGATTTCCTTTGGTCCCCAATGATACTGAGCATCCTTTTTAATTAAGTTTTTCAATGGCCTTACAATTTCTGAGAAACGCGGGAAAAACCTTCTGACAAAATTGATCTGGCCTAAAAAAGATTGCATAAATTTTTTGGAGGAGGGGGGAGGAAGTTTGGAAATGGCTTGAGTTCTATCGGGATCGATGATCATCCCATCATTGGATACTATGAATCCGAGAAGTTTTACTTGTTCCACTGCAAAGATAGACTTCTTAGGGTTGAGAGATATGTCGTACTTGCAACATTGTTCTAGGATAGACCTAAGGTGAGACAAATGATCTTTCTTGTTTTTGGAGAAAACAATAACATCATCAAGATAGCTCACTACGGATTGATTTATGAGACCATGAAAAGAAATATCCGTTGCTCTTTGAAAAGTGGCCCCAACATTTGTAAGCCCAAAAGGCATTTTCCTGTAGGCGTAAGTACGCCATGGGGTACGAAAAGTGTTTTTTAACTGGTTTGGGGGAGACACGAGGACCTGGTTGTATCCCGAGAAATCGTCTAGTAGTGATAGTCTTTCGGAACCAGATACCCACTGAGGATTTGTTCCATTGGAGGAACAAGATAATTGTCTTTGTCAGACGCTCGGTTCAAGTTTCGAAAATCGACACAGAGTCGAATTTCACCACTTTTCTTCCTTACAGGAACCATATTAGACACCCATTGTGTGTGTCTTACTGGGAAGATTATCTTTGCATTCAATAATTTATTTAGTTCTTTCTTGACCGTTGATTCTAGCTTAGGGTGCATGTTTCTCAGCTTCTGCTGAAAAAGTTGAGTCTGGGGTTTTATGGGGATGATATGTTGTATTATGTTAGGGTCAAAATTTTTTAAATCATCGTATGTCCAAGCAAAGACATTCTTGAATTTCCTAAAGAGTTTTATAAAATCAGACTGCTCTTGCTCGGAGCATCCCATTCCCAGATTAATATATTGTGGATTATCTTTAGTCTCTAGATTTACTTTCTCATGAGTCAAGGAAGAACTGTTTATTTTACAATTTACCTATTTTCTGAATTTATCATGCAAATCATAAAACTTCTCTAGTATTACCATGGATTTAGGGATATAATTTACCAGATCAGATGTTGATTCAGGAGACCTCGGCTCTGAAATTACTATGAAATTGTAGAGATTTTCATCGTGAGTGCCTTCATTAATAACCGCACCTTGGAATGTGTCCTCCATGTGCAAAAAATATGATATGTTGATCATAATCAAACACTCTCCAATTAGTGATGTTGTCTGGGATTGATGGTCTGAACAACAACTCAATTGAAAATGCATTTGGAAATAGACCTTCTGCGGGAATTTTTTTGGAAGCGATGTTAGCTAATAAATCAACCTCATAATTGTTTAATCTAGGAATGGAATTGATGTTAAATGCGGAAAACTTGTGCATTAGATTCCATACCTCAGCTTGGTAATTCTTTAGGTGTGGTGATAGGCAATGTATGGAATTTCTTACTTGCCTGACCACAATTTCCGAATCATTGAATACCATTAAGTTCTTTACGTTCATATCTACAACTTTCCCGAGTCCTTGCAAAAGTGCCCTGTATTCGGCGGTGTTGTTTGCACATTCAAACTCTAGTCGACAGGCGATAAAAGTTTTATTACTTGTCGGGTCGATGAGTACACATCCTGCACCAACCCCTTCTTTGGATTTGAATCCATCAAAGTAAAGTGACCATATGTGAGCTTCGTCGACAGTGTTTGGCACATTTGGTAAAGTTGCTGACTGGGTACATGTCATCATCTCCGAATGTTGTTCTGGATCGGTGATGGGGGATGTTTCGACCATGATGTTACCGAAGAAGGTGTTCATTCCCTGCATTTCAAGTGAATTAGTGGAAGTAGTAAATGGTTCATTAGCATCATTCAAATCCGTTACGGTGTGCTTGAGGTAACGTTCACGGTTAATCCTAATTTTGTTTGGTTTTCCATTTTCTGGTAGCCACAAATGAGACCAATCTGTTGCAAAGTATCCATGTAGTTGTTCGGACCAATCCCTGCTTAAGAATAAACCATAAACTTCAAGGATGTCAACAACAATGATATCAATAATTTGGTGAACCTTAGGATTAGAAGATAACCTAATGAGCACATTCTTTAGTTCACCAATTACCTTAACATTTGTCCGATCGAGCTGAATGATTTTAAGACTAGAAGGTTGAACTTCAACATTGATTTTTTGGAAAACAGACAAGGGCATCACATTTGATGATGCGCCGGAATCTACCATGCAATTATGTACATTTCTATTGAAAATTTCAAAAGTTAATAAGAAAGGTGGGACATTTTTGCGAGTATTAACAACAAAATTCTGCTGATTTTTAGTCGTTGTCCCATAAATTATTTTATCTACATTTGATACAGTTTTTTTAGTGAGATCCCTCTTATCTAGGGGTTTAGGTGTTGTTTTAGCAAAGACCTTTTGAGTTTTTTTAGAACTGATTTATGCAATTTTCTTGTTGTTCAGATTGTTATTTTTACTATTTTCTACGATGTTCTGAAGCATTTTCTACAGAAGAAGAGGGAATTTCAAAAGTTTGTAAACATAAATATTAGCTCTAAGTTTCTTTAGGTCTTCAATCAAATCATACTCTAAACTTGGGGCTGCTAGATTCTGTTTTGTTTCAGCTTGTTTAAATTGTTTTGGAGGCATATTTGTACTTATTTTGGAAGAGGACTTACTCCCAGTTTTGCTTCTGGTGTTGTAAAGATGGACAGTTTCAAAATTGGCTTGAAAAATACCGTCGAAAAAATGTCCGAAGACATTGGGAGATGATTCCTCTTCTTCAACCACGTCTTTAGAATTCTTAGGGGGGACTAAGTTATCATGTGCTTGAAGGATATTCTATAGAGTGTATTGTAAGCTTTCAAAATTCAGACCTTCAGGGGTAGGATTTGGTTGGTTGGGGGGAAAAGGTTTTCTGAAAGGAGGTTTGTAACTTCCTTTGCTCGAAGATGCTTCTTCAGCCGATTTCCTTAAGTCTACGACTTGATTTGATAATTTTTGGACGACCTTTTGCAAACTTTCTGAGTCTAAGGTTTTTGATTGGGTTTTAGTTTGGGGAGGCCTAGGAAGAATTTCTATTTTCTTTTTAGAAGATGTGGTTATTTTAGCCTCATTACTAAGATTATCTTTCAAGCACAAAATATGTTTTTCGATTTGACTCGCCTCCTCAAAGGCTTCCAGTAACGTTGACTTCTTAGACCTTTTAACTCAAATTGCTATATTATTGTGTAGAGCTTTAGTGTAATATTCCACAATAAGGCTTTCTGCGGGCATTGAATCAGTGGGGATTCAGTTTTTTAACATGAGGAACCTTTGGTTAAAATATTTTACTTTCTCCTTAGGGTTCATCCTTAAGCTGGAGAATTCCATGACTAAGACTTCCGGAGTTTTATCATCTCCAAACTTATTTAGGAAACAGGTCTCGAATCTGTCCCAAGATACAATGGTGTGAGGTTGTTGGGCGAAATACCATGTATAGGTGTTGTCCTCAAACGTGTAACGAAAAAGTCTACATACTATATCTTCATGTTCTACACTTTGGAGTCTAATGTCTAGCATGAATTTCTTTATTTGATCCTCGACGATTTTCTTAGAGTTTGGATCAAACCTAGGTAACCATTTCTCCAGGTGTTTTGGTAAAGGGTGCTGGGGTCTAGGTACAACCACAACATCTTGATCGAGCCAAGGCCTGGCGGGATTGATTTGATTTGCCATGGATGTAGTTGGTGTCGAAGGATGAGATGGTTTAGATGAAGAACTGCCTTCGTCAGATGACTCTCCTCCCGAAGAAGAAGGATATGGATAAGGTGGGTAAGGTGGAATACCAGATCCTCCGACTGCGAGAGTAGGGGTGTGATCAGAATTTATGGTATTATCTCCTAAAGGATCTAAACACATACCAGTGCCTTCAAGTTGCTCTCGAATATCAGAGAAATCTAAAGCTTATTTGAGAGGCCTACTAGGTTGTCTAATACGGGCCAAAGCATTGTGTGTCTTTAAGAGTGACTGAAAAAAGATTTCTTTTACGTCGGCCCCTTGAGGATTTGGTGTTACTGGCTCAATGAGAATTTCAGGATTTTCGTTCAAGGTAGTTGTTGTTTCAGAAGTAATGTTGTTGTCTGAGAGACTACGTGTTACTATGGGGGAGAGAGTGTGTGGGGGTGGAGTTTTGTGACCTCCACGTGCGATCAATTGTATTCAAGCCCNAGTAGGAAGCATTATCGAAGACCAAACACTCGGGAATACCGAATCTAGTAATGATGTTTGAGTTAAGGAAAGATATTACCTGACTAGTGTTTACCACCTTTAGTGGTGCAGCCTCAGACCATCTGGTAAAATAATCCATTGATGTAATGATGTATTTATGCTGCTGTGAGGAAGTGGGGTTAATCAACCCTATGATGTCAAGACTCCACTGCTGAAAAGTTGAATCTACCAAAACAGACTGCAATGGGAATGCTGCCTTTTGTACTCGTCTAGCAGCCTTTTGGCAGATTATGCATTTACGACATAATGCATGGGCATCTTTGAACAATGTGGACCAATAGTACCCAGCTCTTAATACTTTGTGAGCAATGGTGTCTCCACCAAAGTGCCCACCAAATTCACCTGTATGCAGTTCAAATAATACTTTCTCTGCTTCATCTCTTTCCAAACAACACATGAGGAAATTATCAATTTTTTTTATGGAATAATACATCATTTACCAGGTGGAAAGGAGCATATTTTAGTCTTAATGCTATTCTCTTTTTTGGATCGAGATAGCGAGGAGCAGAACCGTGTGTTAGATAAAACTTAATATCATCAAACCAAGAATTAACAACGACTTGTGTACAACAGATCTAATTTTCACTACACTAATTTACAATTAAGACATTAATTTGACTCCGTCGCTCTTCAACTGAATCAACCACTAGTTTGCACAGATCTTGACCTCTGACAATTTGTGCAGGGGTAATTTCTAGGTCATACTCTTGTAACGATGTCATCTAGTTTGCCTGTTTTTCACCCAATTCCTTTTGTACTAACAAGTTTCTGACAACAGGATAAGGCACAATGACTTTAGTTCTAGATTTCAGCAAATATGATCAGAAATGTTTCACTGCTTTGAAAACTACATAAGCCTGTTGATCTACAGCCAGGTAGTTAATCTCTGCTCCTTTAAAGGC
The DNA here is from genome assembly GCA_000966675.3 of Picea glauca. Classification (NCBI taxonomy): domain Eukaryota; kingdom Viridiplantae; phylum Streptophyta; class Pinopsida; order Pinales; family Pinaceae; genus Picea; species Picea glauca. The sequence continues at coordinate 103,605 of JZKD02S1617489.1, forward strand.
TAAGCTCATAAAGGCAACAAGGATTTAATTTCTTTCAATGTTCTTTTGGGTCAACACAACGGCATAAGTTCGATCAGAGGCGAAAGTATAAAGAGTGAAATCTTGTGAAAAATCATGACTCATCAGGGAAGGGGCCTCCACTATGGATTTTTTGATGGAATCAAAATCTTGATTTTCCTTTGGTCCCCAATGATACTGAACATCCTTTTTAATTAAGTTTTGCAATGGCCTTACAATTTCTGAGAAACGCGGGACAAACCTTCTGACAAAATTGATCTGGCCTAAAAAAGATTGCATAAATTTTTTGGAGGAGGGGGGAGGAAGTTTGGCAATGGCTTGAGTTATTTCGGGATCGATGATCATTCCATCATTGGATACTATGAATCCGAGAAGTTTTCCTTGTTCCACTGCAAAGATAGACTTCTTAGGGTTGAGAGATATGTCGTACTTGCAACATCGTTCTAGGACAAACCTAAGGTGAGACAAATGATCTTTCTTGTTTTTGGAGAAAACAATAACATCATCAAGATAGATCACTATGGATTGATTTATGAGACCATGAAAAGAAATATCCATTGCTCTTTGAAAAGTGGCCCCAACATTTGTAAGCCGAAAAGGCATTTTCCTGTAGGCGTAAGTACCCCATGGGGTACGAAAAGTGGTTTTTAACTGGTTTGGGGGAGACACGAGGCACTGGTTGTATCCCGAGAAATCGTCTAGTAGTGATAGTCTTTCGAAACCAGATACCCACTGAAGGATTTGTTCCATTGGAGGAACAAGATAATTGTCTTTGTCAGACGCTCGGTTCAAGTTCCGAAAATCGACACAGAGTCGAATTTCACCACTTTTCTTCCTTACAGGAACCATATTAGACACCCATTGTGTGTGTCTTACTGGGAAGATTATATTTGCATTCAATAATTTATTTAGTTCTTTCTTGACCATTGGTTCTAGCTTAGGGTGTATGTTTCTCAGCTTCTACTGAAAAAGTTGAGTCTGGGGTTTTATGGGGATGATATGTTGTATTATGTTAGGGTCAAAAGTTTTTAAATCATCGTATGTCCAAGCAAAGACATCCTTGAATTTCCTAAACAGTTTTATAAAAGCGGACTGCTCTTGCTCGGAGCATCCCATTCCCAGATTAATATATTGTGAATTATATTTAGTCTCTAGATTTACTTTCTCATGAGTCAAGGAAGAACTGTTTGTTTTACAATTTACCTATTTTCTGAATTTATCATGCAAATCATAAAACTTCTCTAGTATTACCATGGATTTAGGGATATAATTTACCAGATCAGATGTTGATTTAGGAGACCTCGGCTATGAAATTACTATGAAATTGTAGAGATTTTCATCGTGAGTGCCTTCATTAATAACCGCACCTTGGAATGTGTCCTCCATGTGCAAAAAATATGATATGTTGAACATAATCAAACACTCTCCAATTAGTGATGTTGTCTGGGATTGATGGTCTGAACAACAACTCAATTGAAAATGCATTTGGAAATAGACCTTCTGCGGGAAAAAGTTTGGAAGCGACGTTAGCTAATAAATCAACCTCATAATTGTTTAATCTAGGAATGGGATTGATGTTAAATGCGGTAAACTTGTGCATTAGATTCCATACCTCAGCTTGGTAACTCTTTAGGTGTGGTGATAGGCAATGTATGGAATTTCTTACTTGCTTGACCACAATTTTTGAATCACCAAATACCATTAAGTTCTTTACGTTCATATCTACAACTTTCCCGAGTCCTTGCAAAAGTGCCCTGTATTCAGCGGTGTTGTTTGCACATTCAAACTCTAGTCGACAGGCGATAAAAGTTTTATTACTTGTCGGGTCGATGAGTACACATCCTGCACCAACTCCTTCTTTGGATTTGAATCCATCAAAGTAAAGTGACCATATGTGAGCTTCGTCGATAGTGGTTGGCACATTCGGTAAAGTTGCTGACTGGGTACATGTCATCATCTCCGAATGTTGTTCTGGATCGGTGATGGGGGATGTTTCAACCATGATGTTACCGAAGAAGGTGTTCATTCCCTACATTTCAAGTGAATTAGTGGAAGCAGTAAATGGTTCATTAGCATCATTCAAATCCGTTACGGTGTGCTTGAGGTAACGTTCACGATTAATCCTAATTTTGTTTGGTTTTCCATTTTTTGGTAGCCACAAATGAGACCAATCTATTGCAAAGTATCCATGTAGTTGTTCGGACCAATCCCTGCTTAATAATAAACCATAAACTTCAAGGATGTCAACAACAATGATATCAATAATTTGGTGAACCTTAGGATTAGAAGATAGCCTAATGAGCACATTCTTTAGTTCACCAATTACCTTAACATTTGTCCGATCGAGCTGAATGATTTTAAGACTAGAAGGTTAAACTTCCGCTTTGATTTTTTGGAAAACAGACAAGGGCATCACATTTGATGATGCATCGGAATCTACCATGCAATTATGTACATTTCTATTGAAAATTTCAAAAGTTAATAAGAAAGGTGGGACATTTTTGCGAGTATTAACAACAGAATTCTGTTGATTTTTAGTCGTTGTCCCATAAATTATTTTATCTACATTTGATACAGTTTTTTTAGTGAGATCCCTCTTATCTAGGGGTTCATGTGTTGTTTTAGCAAAGACCTTTTGAGTTGTTTTAGAACTGATTTATGCAATTTTCTTGTTGTTCAGATTGTTATTTTTACTATTTTCTACGATGTTCTGAAGCATTTTCTACAGAAGAAGAGGGAATTTCAAAAGTTCGTAAACATAAATATTAGCTCTAAGTTTCTTTAGGTCTTCAATCAAATCATACTCTAAACTTGGGGCTGCTAGATTCTGTTTTGTTTCATATTGTTTAAATTGTTTTGGAGGCACATTTGTACTTATTTCGGAAGAGGACTTACTCCGAGTTTTGCTTCTGGTGTTGTAAAGATGGACAGTTTCAAAATTGGCTTGAAAAATACCGTCAAAAAAATGTCCGAAGACATTGGGAGATGATTCCTCTTCTTCAACCACATCTTCAGAATTCTTAGGGGGGACTAAGTTATCATCTACTTGAAGGATAGTCTGTAGAGTGTATTGTAAGCTTTCAAAATTCAGACCTTCAGGGGTAGGATTCGGTTGGTTGGGGGGAAAAGGTTTTCTGAAAGGAGGTTTGTAACTTCCTTTGCTCGAAGATGCTTCTTCATCCGATCTCCTTAAGTCTACGACTTGATTTGATAATTTTTTGACGACCTTTTGCAAACTTTCTGAGTCTAAGGTTTCTGATTGGGTTTTAGTTTGGGGAGGCCTAGGGAGAATTTCTATTTTCTTTTTAGAAGATGTGGTTATTTTAGCCTCATTACTAAGATTATCTTTCAAGCACAAAATATCTTTTTCGATTTGACTCGCCTCCTCAAAGGCTTCCAATAACGTTGACTTCTTAGACCTTTTAACCCAAATTGCTATATTATTGTGTAGAGCTTTAGTGTAATATTCCACAATAAGGCTTTCTGCGGGCATTGAATCAGTGGGGATTCAGTTTTTTAACATGAGGAACCTTTGGTTAAAATATTTTACTTTCTCCTTAGGGTTCATCCTTAAGCTGGAGAATTCCATGACTAAGACTTCCAGAGTTTTATCATCTCCAAACTTATTTAGGAAACAGGTCTCGAATCTGTCCCAAGATACAATGGTGTGAGGTTGTTGGGTGAAATACCATGTAGAGGTGTTGTCCTCAAACATGTAAGGAAAAATTCTACATACTACATCTTCATGTTCTACACTTTGGAGTCTAATGGCTAGCATGAATTTCTTTATTTGATCCTCGACGATTTTCTTAGAGTTTGGATCGAACCTAGGTAACCATTTATCCAGGTGTTTTGGTAAAGGGTGCTGGGGTCTAGGTACAACCACAACATCTTGATCGAGCCAAGGCCTGGCGGGATTGATTTGATTTTCCATGGATGTAGTTGGTGTCGAAGGCTGAGATGGTTCAGATGAAGAACTTCCTTCGTCAGATGACTCTCCTCCCGAAGAAGAAGGATATGGATGAGGTGGGTAAGGTGGAATACCAGATCCTCCGACTGCGAGAGTAGGGGTGTGATCGGGATTTGTGGTATTATCTCCTAAAGGATCTAAACGCATACCAGTGCCTTCAAGTTGCTCTCGGATATCCGAGAAATCTAAAGCTTATTTGAGAGGCCTACTAGGTTGTCTAATATGGGCCAAAGCACTATGTGTCTTTAAGAGTGACTGAAAAATGATTTCTTGTACGTCGGCCCCTTGAGGATTTGGTGTTACTAACTCAATGAGAATTTCAGGATTTTCGTTCGAGGTAGTTGTTGTTTCAGAAGTAATGTTGTTGTCTGAGAGACTACGTGTTACTATGGGGGAGCGAGTGTGTGGGGGTGGAGTTTTGTGACCTCCACGTACCATCAATTGTATTCAGGCCCTCCTTATAGCAACATTTGTTGGCGGACAAAAATGACCGTCCGTCAACTGGAAGAACGAGTCTGGTCCGGTGTTGTCTAAATAACCCAAGCCGTTTGGTATAACTCATTCTGGTGGGTTTAATGGCTCCGTTAGCCAATCTAAAAATCCTAAAAGAAACATAACAAAATAAAGAAATAACTATCTAATTACTAAACACTATATATATATGTGCTCTAATGTAATTGTAGTAGGTATATTTAAGCAAAAGATAGATAAATCTCATTTATGTACATTATTTACAAGTTGCAAGTTTTAATCAAAACTTACAAAAATCGATGGAAAACTAAATTGCTTGTAAGGAGCAGATAAAGAAAGCACATAAAAATCTTTTTTTGTTTTTCCTTTATAAATCTATAAAAAAAAACTTGTAAAAATATTAATGAAACATGAACATGTCGATAGTCAAAAGATGAACCATATATTCTAGTTTCAGTGATATGTGAACAACAGAAAAATATAAAGAAGCTAACCTGTCAGTGAGTTAGTGAGGTTTCTCCAAGCATCTGCATTAGTGGTGAACATCCAACTGCCATGTCCAAGAGAGAAATTTGCAATGAACCTTATGACTGTTCTAAATAAATTCAGAACATATATTAGCAGTTTAAGTTTTAATGACAGAAAAGGAGACAAAAACATAAACCTGTGATCTCATAATTACATATGATCGCAGCGAGATAAATCTAAAAGCAACCTGTGCATATTATCATTCAATTAAAACTCAAAGACAAATCCTATTATTCATCAAAGTATTCATCCTCTCAATTTCTATTAATAATGTTGGTTCATTCAGGGACTAGTCTGTCTGGACTTGGTGTGAGTACTTCCTTGGCCACCATCTCTCGAGCCTCTTTTTCTTTCCTCAGACTCCTCAGAACCTTTATCATCATCTTTCATCTGCTCAAGGATTTGCCTGGACTCGATGTGAATGCTTCCTGAGTTACCACCTTTCAAGCTTCTTCTCCCTTTCTTAAATCCATCAAAGTCTCTGTTACCAATCCTTCTATCTCACTTATTGTTACCAGTCCTTCTATTTCACTTGTGGCATCTCCCCAACCACTCTCTTTGTTTGGAGAACTTGGAATATCCATAGGTTCTCTTTGAGGAGAAGGTATGTTTGGAATGGTCTCCTGTTTAGCCATACTTCTGGTGGTCCTGCATATGGGTGGCGAGGCTTTATTAGACTTACTGACAGGGGTAGGAGTTTCTTCAAACAATTTCCTTTTCTTAGATTTACTTATAGGGACAGGCCTGGACATCTGTACTTCCTGTGTTGACTAGACCTTTATCTTGCGAGCTTGAACTGTAAATTCTGGGTTTTTCTTTTGCTGGAAAACCCGTATTCCTAACCTGGAAGATTGAGATGTGGGCTCAGGAACTTGTGCCTCCTTTCCTTCTAGTTTCTTTCTGTTTTTACTTGTCACCTTAGCAGTCTCCTTCAAGCCACCAACTGAGCTTTGGGAAGGCAAAGTAACTTCATAAATACTTTTCAATTCTTTAGGGGATTTTAGAGGGGGTTTTATAGTTGGCTCTAGTAAAATCCTCTGTTAATCCGTCTCCCCCTTCTTTTGTTTCTGATTCTGTGACCGTTGGTCTTTAGGGTGTAGGACTGAGCTAGATGCTTTAGCTGGTGCAGACTTTTTCTTGCTTTGTAACTAGAAGTCAGGGGTCTTCTCTATTGGAATAGTTGGTTTTGATGACATTCCCATAATTGTTTTGGGAACACTATCCGATTGACCACATGGTTCTGAGCCCTCCTTTCATATTTTACCCCTTTGAACCGAAGTAGAGCTTACTCTTTGGAATTGAGTGGTTGTCTTCTTTCTTGATATAAAAGGCTCTCCCACAACAGAATTTTCTATCACTGATTTCTAAATGGGCTGAGATGCGTTGGGTGCAGCAGTGTATTCTTTACCTCGTGATGCCATGTCTTTCTTTTCTTTTCTGCTTGAGCCTTCATTGTGTGTCCCGGCCTTCTGTGTCTCGACCGACTTGGATTTCTCTTGAGTGAAGCTCTATTGGAGCAACTGTTTCCAACTACCCCCTTGTGTTTTTAGAGCATGAACAACCAAAAGTTTGATTAAACCGTGATGATGAAGACTGGTCTCGGGTTTTTTAGAAGCTGACCTCACCCGTCGTGCCATTTTATTTAAACTCATCCATAAACAATGGGGAAAATTTATCTGTGGTCCTCCCTAAAAATGTGACAAAATCTTTAAATGATAAATGAAGGTCACAACATACCTTCCCTCACAGGTGAGGAATTTCTGCAGACTGATAAGCATTGTCAAATATTTTTCTTTGATATAGCTCTGAGTGATGCCCTTGGTCCAATCGGGATCGTGATGTTCTGGTTTGAGGAATTGTTGATAGATCTTTTTGTCTACGATCACTCGTTTGAAGTATCTTTCTCCAGCCATCGAGAGACCCGTGGCCTCTGTTATAGTGGCCTCTGTAAATTTTAACTTCACATCCCCAAGATGCACATTCTCTCCATCATATGTTTGTGAAAAGATGAGAGAAATTCCCTCATGATGGCCCCTAAATTTCTCCAAGAATGGCACCCACCCTGCCTGTTCATATTTTTTCTTACAAGCCTGATATTCTGTCATTTCTTTATATATTTGAAATATTGGCTCATGCCTGTCGACCCCCATACTATTTTAAGAAATTCTCTTGGGTGGATAAGGCACAGACGGAAGGTCGAGGGTGAGTACTGGATGATAGAGTATTGGTTGGGAGAAACGTACAAGGGATACAAAGGCATAGGGTGTCTGTAGATAGTATGAAAACAAGGGTAAATAATGCTCATCTGGATGGTTGAGCCATCCAGAGGAGCATTTATGAATGGAAGTGTAGATTACAACAGTCACGTCGATACTCATGATGATATGGCGAGGTAAGTCAGATCTAATAACGGTTTCCAAATTCGTGGGAAGCTTGGTGGCGGATGATATTCACGAAAGGAGGTGGTCATTATGATCGGGACTTGTGTATATGAAATCAACTGGGATCATTACTTGATATACTAAGATTCGTGGTTCACGTTGTCTCATATAGTATGACAACTAATCATGGGATTTATTTATCATATAGACAGAGGGAGGTTGATCCGATAAAAGACATCGTGATTTTGCATTCTTGATGTTTCATAGGACACTTCCTTCTCACAGCGGTGAGGTCTAAGATTTCTACAGAGATTCATGACAAAACAGGGGTACGTCATGATCCAAGAGCAATCAGATGTTCTAAATGCATATTTAGTCTAATTCCTTTAAATAATACAAAAATAAGTGTCGAATATGTATGTCCTCGCACTAATAATTTGACAGTGACTTAGAAACATGATGAAAGTTACCCGTCATATTCTTACCAGTACTGGATCACCTAAGTACTGGATCACCTGTGTGTAGAATTTGTAATTGATACGGGATCACCTGAGTGTCAGATCGCCTATGTGTAAGACTTGCAGTTTGTACAGGATCTCCTGATTACCTGAGTGTTGGATCACCTGTATGTAAAATTTGCAGTCGGTACAAGATCACCTGATTATCTGAGTGCTAGATCACCTATGTGTAAAATTTGCAGTCGGTATAGAATCACCTGATTATCTGAGTGTCAGATCACCTGTGTGTAAAATTTGAAGTCGGTACAGGATCACCTGATTATCTGAGTGCCGGATCACCTGTGTGTAAAATTTGCAGTTGGTACAGGATCACTTGATTATCTAAGTGTCGGATCACCTGTGTGTAAAATTTTCAATTGGTACAAGATCACCTGAGTGCCGGATCACCTGTGTGTAAAATTTGCAGTTGGTATCGGAATAACGCAGGGCCCCTTCTTTTATATTGGATAGGATCTGGTACCGGATAGGCACAACGAGATGATTTGGTGGCCCTTCATACATAGAGGTGATCATCGATGCGAGATAAGAAAAAAAAAAATGAGCTTTCTTGAGCTTAAAAATCTTGACACTGATTCTGATGACAATGATTTATAAAAATAGTTGGTGTTCTATGGTCAAATCTGTCTAAAAAACCCTGCAGTTGCCAAAGTATATAGAGAAATAATGCAAGAAATATTTATAACAGGAGGGTACTCTGTAATGACCAGTAACTGAGATGACATAACTCCTTTTCTTCTAGAGCCAAGGTGACCACACTTTTGCTGGCATTTCCTCTTTTATTACAACCCGATAATAATCCTAACTACTACTTTTCTGTGGATTTTTATCGAGCCCAGATTAGTTAATGCTCGCCGGTATTTTTAATTTTATAGAGTCTGAAAAACTTAAAGGAAACTCTCTATACTGTCCCGTGGATTTTTGTCGAGCCCGGGCTAGTTCCTCCTCGCCGATGTTTTCAATTTTAAAGAGTCTGAAAAACTTAAAGGAAACTCTCTATACTGTCCCGTGGATTTTTATCCAGCCTGGGCCAGTTCCTTCTCCCCAGTGTTTTCAATTTTAAAGAGTCTGAAAAACTTAAAGAATAGTCTTTTTGGTAGTTGTCCTCCTTATTTGTTTATCTACATGGGAACACCACCAATTTTTCTTTTGTCTTTGTTAGTTAAAAATAAAAATAAAACTTCATCTCATGACACACCTATGTACAGAAAATGCATTTATACAATTTGAACTTACTATGGTAGGTCAGCAGGAGGGAAAACCCTCTCGCTTATCAGTTGCATTTTGGCAGTCTGAAGAACATTTTTGACAAAATCCTCCTTTGACAACGGTTTGTGATAAACCTTTAGTCAATGTCCATTTACAACAAGGGAAGTTTGCTTTTCATCAATAGTTTTTATCCTTACTACACCATTGTCATATATTGTATCAACCTCATAGGGCCCCATCCATTTGGTAGATAGTTTGCCTTTGAAATTTTTAAATCTGCTATCATATAGGAGGGCCCAATCACCTGGTTGGAAGGACTTCTGTTTAATGTACTTGTCATGCCATTTGGTCCTTTGTTCTTGTATCAGGGTGGTTCTTTTTAGAGCATCTTGTCTTATCTCATCAAGCTCATTTAATTGTAATAGCCTCTGTTTTTGGGCTTCATCCAGGTCCATTCCTAATTGCATGGCAATTCTGATGGTCTTTACCTGAAACTCTATGGGCAGTAGTACCTGCTTCCCATATACCAACTCATACGGTGTATGGCCTGTTGTATTTCTCCAGGCTGTCCTGTAGGCCCATAAGGCCTCAGGAAACCTATCAGCCTAGTCTTTGTGATGCAGTTGAACAGTCTTAGTGAGGATGGCCTCTATCACTTTGTTGGTCGATTCTACTTGGCCATTAACTTGGGGGTGATAGGGTGAGGACTTTCTGTGTTTGATCTTGTATTGTTCGGTAAGGGCCTTAACCAAATTTGAGGTGAATTGTGTTTCTTGATCAGTGACTATCTCCTGAGGTACCCCGAAACGAGTGAAAATTTCCTCAAAGAGAAAATCTACAACAAATTGTTCATTGGCTGAATACAAGGCCTTAACTTTTACCCATTTTGTTACATAGTCTGTGCAAAATAATATGTACTTTTTATTCTGGGACATGGGATTGATAGGTCCTACAAATTCTAATGCCCATTTTTCAAAGGGTTCGATTACTACTTGGGCTTGGAGTGGCATTTCATCGACTGATGTAGGTCTTCCCATTCTTTGGCAATCGTCACAGCTGGCCACGTATTTCTTTGCATCTTTAAAAATGGTCAACCAATAATAGCCAAATTGTAAGATTTTGTAAGCTGTCCTTTTGTCAACAAAGTGGCCACCACATGGGTCATCATGGAAGGCTCCGAAGATATCCTGCATTTCATCTTCCTGGACACATCTTTTGATTACCAAATCAGGTCCTGTTCGGTATAAGGTATCTTCATGCCACATATAATTGGCACTTAGCTGAATGATTCTTTGTTTTTCTTTGGATGTCATACCTTGAGGCAGCTTGTCGGTTACCAAATAGTTGGCTACGTCTGCATACCAAGGGGTGAAAGTAGAAATGGTAAATAAATTCTCATCCGGAAAATCATCATCTACTGGAGTACTGTCACCTGTATGGATAAGCCTAGACAGAAAATCAGCAACCAAGTTATCTCTTTCAGGCCTATCTATAATAGTGATATTAAATTCTTGTAGTAACAAGAGCCATCTAGTTATTCTAGCATTTGTAACAGGTTTATTCATTAGAAATATGATAGCTGAGTGATCTGTGTGCACAAAAACTTCATATCCTGTTATATAGTGTCTAAACTTGTTGATGGCATGTACTACTGATAAGAATTCTTTCTCTGTGATAGTATAGTTTGCTTCAGCAGGTGAGAGGTTCTTACTAACAAAGTATATAGCATAAGGAATCTGCGCTTCCCTTTGTCCTAATACAACTCCTAAAGTGGTATCTTAGGCATCTGTACAGATGTGGAAAGGAAGAGACTAGTTTGGACCTTTCAAAGCAGGAGCAGTTGAAAGTTTTGTTTTTAAGATTTCAAAGGAGATTTGGCATTGCTCATCCAAACAGAATTTAGCATCTTTGGTGAGTAGTTTGAAAAGGGGGGCAACTAGGTTTGTAAAATTTTGATTAAACCTCCTATAGTAGCCGGCATGCCCTAAGAAACTTCTGATTTCCTTTTGTGAACTAAGGATCTTAATTTGGGAAATAATGTCGATTTTGGCAGGGTCCACTCTTATTCTGGTACTGGAGATGTGGTGACCTAGAACAATTCCTTCAGTAAGCATCATTCTTGATTTTTCATGACTAAGTGAGAGGTTGGTCTCTTTGCATCCAACCAATACCTTCTTCAAATTATCCATTGTCTATTAGAAATCATTCCCATATACCGTGAAGTCATCCATGTATACTTCCACACCATCATTGGTCAGATCGGAGAAAATAACCAAGACAACCCTCTGAAAGGTAGCAGGGGCATTACATAGCCCAAAGGGGAGAACCCTATAAGCATAGGTTCCCCAAGGGCAAGTGAATGTGGTCTTATCCTGGTCTTCTGGTGAAATTTTTATTTGGTTGTAGCCATTAAACCCATCCGGAAAAGAAAAGTACCTCTTCCCAGATAAAGTATCCAAGACCTGATCTATGAAAGGTAAAGGGAAGTAGTCTCTATAGGTGGCCTTGTTTAGTTCTCAAAAGTCCACACAAATCCTCCATTTCCTATTTTTCTTGGGTACAATAACTAATGGGGAGACCCATTTGCTATCTGATATGGGGTAAATGAAATTGGCTTGTAGGAGTTTTTGGAGTTCTTCCTTTACTATATCTTTCAAGGTTGGCTTCATTCTTCTCTGGGGTTGTCAAATAGGTTTGATTTGATCGTTAGTGTAAATATGATGCATACATGTATCTGGGTGGATCCCTTTCATGTCAAAGTAATCCCATGCAAACACATCGGATTGCCCCTGAATCATTTGTACCAGCTTTTGTTGTTGATTTGTTTCTAGGCTGGAATTGATATACAGGGACTTCCCAGGTCTGATTTCTACAACTTGGATAGTAGACTCCTTCCCTTCCTCTATTTCTAAAAGAGTGGTTGTTGTAGAAGTAGAAGGGTGCCAAATTTCTTGAAATTCAGGGCTAAAGATGTGTGTGTAGTTGGGGAAAGATTGGGGATAGTCAATGCATGCCGAAGCAGCCA
>JZKD02S1617489.1:134975-148152 GCA_000966675.3 Picea glauca
ATGCAAAAGTTACGACCCCGAGAAGTTGATGCACCAACTTACCCAAACGGGGCCCACATGACTTTTGGTGCTTCATCTCCTAGGGTTAGGTTTTTGGATGTCTAGGACTTTTGGCGTTCCCGATTATTGTAAAAAGGCCTCCAGATCCTCATTGTAACCATCTTCTTGCGAATCCGAGTAGCCGTCACATCTCTTCTCAGAGATAAGCTGCCACCATTCTAGCGAGTCTTTCACTGTGTATTTTTACAGTCTCTGTACATTTCTATGATTAATAGAAATCGTGTATTACTGTATATCTGTGTTTATGGTTGCATCTTTGATACATTTCTTTTATATTATTGAACATCTGCAATATCTCTGTGCATTTCTTTATTATATCTCCGCTCTCATTTCGTGCCGAAAATAATCCGGATCAACCTAGATAATGGTGGAGATTTCGAGAAGACAATTGGATATAAGCGTCTGAGTTAGTTCTCCAGTTGCAAGAGACTCCATCACTCATGCACTTCATGTCATGAGGATAGAGTTGGCTCCTCAAAATTCGATGTAAATCTTAATCCTAGAATTTCCTGAACTATTTAATGTTTATCCATAAATATTGGTAGTATCGGCTTACCTTATATAAGGGATGTTGTGTAGAAAGGAATGTAAGAAATATATGATAAGAATCAGATAGTACTTGTCGTCGTCATGTATGAAGTAAAAGACTGTTGATCCAATTTACCAGCTGAATTAATACAGAAGATCTTTTATGACAATTCTTGGATGTGAGTGAAAGCTTTAGTCTGTTAACTCCTTAAGAGGTTCCTTGTTGGTTCGGAAAGGGCCCACCGCCCCAACTAAGGTAAACCTCATTGTATATGTTCTGTGTGTTTGTGTGGATAGTTTACATCAGCATGTGTGTGTGATTAATCTTTAATTCATTCTTAGGATTGAGCATCAAGTTCATTATTTTGGATTGGTGTGTAACAACAAGTGTTATATCGAATAGACATTTTATTCTTAGATGTTGAAGACAACTATCGCATAATTTGAAGTGTGGGATTGATATTTTAAGTTTATGATTGAAGTATCACAAGGGACCAGGAGACTTTATCTTTCATCTTCATGTGCTATAATAAAGTCTTTTAGTCATACCGAATTTCCCTTGTGCTGGTTTGATTGAATTACATGAAATTGAATTAGGTTTTTGTTTCAAGAATGGTTGGAGTTGATTGTTTTAATCACTACAGGAGACAAGCTTCTTAAAGTTCATCTTTTCAATACAAGTGCCTAAAATGAACAGACTTGTTTCTCTGGTACACCATTTATTGGATTGACTATTTTTCTAAGTTTCATTATCAGTTTTAGGTTCAGAGGATATTTTGAAGTATTTAGAGATCTTAGAAATGGAATTTTTATGTTATTGATTATTTCCTATATGCAATAGACTTAGATAGGTTACTTGTTCTCGGCACATATGGTGTAATGACTCTTTCAATTACGAATCCCGGATTGACATTTAAATGAGTGTGAGATATACAGTGAACATATTTACGCACCAACAAGAACTGTATTGAGTCTATATTGTAAGATCTTCAGTTGGGTGCAAAGATCAACCCTGCAGCTGGGTGCGTAGGGAGGGGAGAGAAGAAGAGAAAGAGAGAGAGATCTGGAAGCTAAGAGCGCAAATAGAATTGTATGTTTTCATATAATATCAATAAATGCAGTTCTATGGATGTATCCCTAGGGAGAGGGTGAACCGCGTATATCTTGTTTCTCTGTGTGATTGATGTTGTGTTCTTTTTCTTCCTGTTATACTGTTATTGCAATATTGTGTTAGATTTGAGATATAACTTGCACAGTAGGCTTAAGGGAGATAGAGAATAAATAGGTTTCTAGGTGTTTTTTCCTTGGATCCACTTTTCATTTTGATGCAGGAGCATCTCCCGAGACAAGCGAGCCAGCGCAGAAGACAAAGGATAGTTGGGCACACGCCAGCCCAAAAATTTTGAAATTTCCCTTGAAGTTGATGCGCCAAGCATAAATGAGATCATTTAATGAAGGTGCCTTGGAAAAATGTAATCAGACCTTGAGCGCCCCGCTCTCGTCTGAGATAGACAGAGGCATTTATAGTAGTTAATTCTAGTAGATAGGAATTTAATTTTAGATTTGATAGCTTTAGAGTCCAAGAGGGAGAACGGATATAGACACCCTCATTGTATATTGTAAGATAGTTCAGGAAGATTTAGAAGATTCCAGAGCATAGGAGAGAAGCAGAGAACTGTAGAAGAACACCCATGTATAGATCTTGAATTAATAGAAGAAGTTGATTCAGATTCATGGCTGTCGTGTTATTCTCTGTGTATGTGTGTTGAATACTGTGCTCATGAATATTTACTTCCTGTTATGCCTTTTCTATTGTGCTATGTGTATGATTTCAGGTGTTGAGATTGAAATCTGAAGGAAGTAAATGAGTTTCAAATGTTTCTCTAATTGAGCAGAGGATTCCTGCAAGGAGTTCAGTTGAATTGTCCGCAAGGAGTGCGTTGACAGAAGGGTTCAACTAGAGTTAGTTTTTGTTCTCATTTTCCTCGAAGGTGCAGTTAAGCACAGTGCCATGCAAGGAGTGCGTAGGCCAAGCTAAGCCTTAGAGTTGCGATTCTGAGTAGAGCATTGGAAGACTGCTGCTACAGGTGTGCGCAGAGTTGAGCGACTTCAACACTTAAACTTTGTTGAAGATTTGCTGCAAGAAGTGCACGCAAGAAGCTCTCTGGAGGACTTGGGAAGTCGAGGAAAAGATTAGGAAGGATAGGCCTTTGAATTGCTGAAGATCAACATTGGCAAGTGTGACTTAAAGCTGCAAGAACGCCGTAGGTTGGCGAGTAGGCGAACCAGTCTCGTAAAGAGACATTCAGTCATCCCGTGGATTTACGAAAGGAGGAATAGACAGACAAAATCCTTTGAGGAAATTTCGTGAAGTCCCGTGAGCCGTTAGATCTCACGAAGGTGCAAGGAGGTCATGGTGCGAACTTCCAAAGGGTCCAAGCTCAGGAGGGGTGGAGCCGTCGATTTGAACCACAAGGGTCGTTGGATCCGAGTACATATCGGAAAATCAGGGTTTTCAAAGACAGAGAAATCTTGCCGCTTGAAATCGCGATCCGTGATATCCCGACAAGGCTAGAACCATTTGTTGTGGAGGACGCGTGTCAGTATATCCAGAAGAGTCGTATTTTGGAGCATCGGGGATTTCGAAGGAAAGAAACCCTTGCAGTTTGGACTCGCGATACGCGAAATTTCGACGGGAGAGTTGTCTGGGCTACAGTCGGAGCTAGTGGAGGACAGGTGTTAGAAATCCGGCGAGAGTCGGAAATCGAGAAATCGGGGATCCCGGTGACAAAGTGTCTATGCACTTTGGTATCGCGAACCACGAAATAGCGAGGGGAAGCGAGAACCGTCCATCCTAGAGGACGCGTGGCTGAGATCGAAGTGATCGGGAAATCGACATTAGTGAGATCGGGAAAATCAAAGATCAAGGAATTCCGACACTAGAAGCTGTGAAACCCCAAGGAATATCTGGAGCCGTTGATCTCAGCGACTACTCACCGCCGTTGATTTTTGGTTACGGAGGAAAGGCTTCCTGGTGACGTCAAATCAGGAATCGGTGCATCGGGAAATTGGGGATCCTGTTGATAAGAGGTTTAGTGCATTTCGACATGCGAAATCCCGAACCCCGATAAGAGATAAGACCGTGGTCATAGGTTAACGGTCCTATGGTTCGAAGCCTATAGCTAGAGGGATATCGTGGAAAAGGCGTGTCGTGATTTGGGGAATCGCGAGTCTTGGAGACACGAGTATTTCGACATCGCAAACCCCGAAACCCCGATGGGAGTTACAGCTGCGGTCGCATAGGAGCCGGTCGTGTGGACTAAAGGCTTAGCCAAGTGGGGCTAAGGCAACAAAGGAGCGCATCGGAGATCAGAGATCGGTGATTCGAGTTGCCAGAACATCGTGGGTGTCAAAACTCCGATAGTGGGAACCCCGATAGAAGGAGGGGAGTCCCTGAAGAGTGTGGGTGAAATATTTCCCGTTATGGAAATAGAGAACCTTTGAGTTCTTCGGGCCGGGAAGGAAATAGAAGGTCCTATGAGCGGACGTGCCCTAGGTGGTGCGCCTGCGCCAAGTGGTATCAGAGCTTTGAAAAACTTCTTTGCTTTCTGTAGCATAGAAAAGGAAAAATTCACCATGCCACCGAGGAGAAGGGGTGGACCATCACCCAATCTGGAGGAGGAAAGGGAAATGTCCAGAGAAAGAGGTAAGCAAGTACAGAATCCAGACTTGGAGAGAGGAATGCGAAATCTTCGTGCCAGAATGGAGGACATGGAGATAAGAGAAAGGCACAAAGCTGATGCAGGAGATATCAGTAAATCCGAAAATGAAGATGATGCTAGACATGAAGAAGAAGAGATCCCAGCGGAAGATGCAGTGAGTGAACGCTTACTTAAAGCTGTTGCAAGAATGAGTACAAAGGTAAAAATGGACTTTCCAGTTTATGAGGAAAATCTGGATGGGGAAGAGCTGCTAGATTGGATCAGAGCTCTAGACACTTACTTCGACTATGAAGATATCAAAGAAGATAAGAATGTCAGGCATGCCGTCACAAGATTAAAAGGACATACAGCCTTGTGGTGGGATGAACTACAAGCTAACATGCATTGCCAAGGCAAGCATAAAATTAAGAGCTGGGACAGGATGATTGCAAAAATGAAGGCAAAATTCATTCCCAGGGATTATCAAATTTCTCTGTTCAGGAGGATGCAGAACCTGAGACAGAAGATGATGACAGTGAAGGAGTATACTGAGGAATTTTACAGGCTGAATATCAGGGCAGGTCATCGCGAAAGCAATGATGAAAAGGTGGCCACATATATGAATGGCCTGAGATATGAGATTCAGGATGAAATAAGTATGGCAACCATCCGAACGGTGGAGGATGCTTACCAAATGGCTTTGAAAGCTGAGGAGAAGCTGAGCCGTAAAAAAAGTCAGGGGGGCCGAGGTAGGAGCCATCCCAGGGGAAAAGAAGTTGCCCAAGATAAATACCAGAAGCCCAAGGACGACTGGAAGAAGCCTCAGACTAGAACCGAGAGAGGTTGAAGTTCATAGCAAGGGCGATATGCTAAGCAAAGAGAACAACATACTGAGCAGAGAGGAGGATATGCTGATAATAATAGGTTTCCTCGTACCAGAGGTAGAGGAAGAGAAAGGGGTGGAGTAATCACATGCTTCACATGTGGAAAGAATGGGTACATGTCGTTCGAGTGTCCAGAGAAAAAGAAAGAAACTGGAGAGACTCACATCACCGAGGCACAAAGGCGAGATGTTGAGGCTGAATACGCAGAAGGTGGAAGGTCGCTGGTGATGCGAAAATTCCTTTTGACACCAGGGAAGGAGATCCATAATTCAGTGCAGAGGAATAGTCTTTTTAGAACTGCTTGCAAGACCAAGGATAGAGTGTGCAAGGTCATTGTGGATAGTGGGAGCACAGATAATCTCGTTTCAATCGAGATGGTGGAAAAGCTGGAGCTGGAGACAGTTGCTCACCTGAGTCCATACAAAGTTTCATGGCTACAGAAGGGACATCAGGTAAATGTCACTAAACAATGTTTAGTTGAATTCAAAATAGGAGGGTATAATGATAAAGTACTCTGTGATGTTATTCCTATGAATGTTTGTCATCTATTGCTGGGTAGACCATGGAAATATGATAGAAATGTGATTCATGATGGGAGGATGAACACATATACCCTGACGAAGAATGGGAGAACCCATATGTTGCATCCAATTGAGGATAAAGAGGTGAAGCCAGAAGTAAGCAACATAGTACTTCTCATGAGTGGGAAGGAACTTCTTACCGAAGTTAAGAAAAAGGAGGATCCACAATTCTTTGTGGTCAGAAAACCGAGAATTGTTCTGACTAGTAAAAGGGTGGATGATTTGCCAGAATAAGTTCAGGAACTGCTGGAAGGGTTCGTTGATATTGTAGTGGATGAACTACCTCGTTCATTTCCACCGATGAGAAGTGTGAGTCATCATATAGACCTCATACCAAGAGCTAGTTTTCCAAACAAATCCATGTACAGATTGACGCCGCAGGAGAATGAAGAGGTTAAAAGATAGGTCCAGGATTTATTGGGCAAGGGATTGGTCAGAGAAAGCTTGAGTCTGTGTGTTGTTCTGATGGTACTTAGTCCAAAGAAAGACGGAGGCTCGAGGATGTGCACTGATTCAAGAGCCATTAACAAGATAATCATCAGGTACAGATTTCCATTGCCAAGGATGGATGATCTGATGGATTGCTTAAGTGGAGCAATTTTTTTTTCAAAGATAGATCTGAAGAGTGGATATCATCAGATTCATATGAGAGAAGGTGATGAATGGAAAACAACATTCAAGACAAACGAAGGTTTGTATGCATGGCTTGTCATGCCATTTGGCTTGACGAATGCACCAAGTACCTTTATGAGGTTGATGAATGAAGTCCTGAAGGATTTCATCGAGAAATTTGTCATTGTGTATCTGGATGACATATTGGTTTTTAGCAAGACAAAGGCTGAGCATTTGAAGCATTTGGCCATTGTGATGAAGAGACTACAACAAGAGAAGCTGTTGATAAATATGAAGAAGTCCTCTTTTATGAAGACAGAGCTCATTTATCTGGGTTTTGTTATATCTGCAAATGAGTTGAGGATGGATCCAAATAAGGTAGAAGTGATCAAGAATTGGCCATCACCGAGGAACACATTTGAGGTGAGAAGTTTTCACGGTCTGGCTAGTTTCTACCGAAAATTCATCAGGAATTTCAGCAGGATTAATGCAGCAATGATGGACACAGTGAAGAAAAGACATAAGTCTTTTCACTGGACAGCAGAGGCTGAGAGGAGCTTCAATCTTTTGAAGCAGAAGATCATGGAGCAACCGGTTTTGGTGTTGCCGAATTTTCAGAAAACATTTTAGGTGAAATGTGATGCAAGTGGGTTTTCCATAAGAGCAGTCTTGATCTAGGAAGACAGGCCGATTGCATATTTTAGCGAGAATTTGAATGAGGCAAAAGCAAAGTACTCCACGTATGATAAGGAATTCTATGCCATCATCCAGGCATTGAAGAAATGGAGGCACTATTTGATTCCAAAGGAATTTTTTTTATATAGTGATAACCATGCATTATAGTTTGTGACTCAACAAGAAAAGTTGAATCAGAGGCATGTTAAGTGGATCGAATACATGCATAATTTTACATTTGTAATTAAGCATATTTCAGGTACTTCTAACAAAGTTGTTGATGCTTTGAGCAGGAGATGTTTACTCTTGCAGGAGTTCAAAGTCAGGACGTTAGGCTTTGATGATCTCAGAGACATGTATGCGGATGACCAGGATTTTAAGGAGGTGTATGAAACAACTG
This sequence comes from Picea glauca, assembly GCA_000966675.3. Lineage (NCBI taxonomy): Eukaryota > Viridiplantae > Streptophyta > Pinopsida > Pinales > Pinaceae > Picea > Picea glauca. The sequence continues at coordinate 142,417 of JZKD02S1617489.1, forward strand.
AGAATCCAGTTCTCAGAGATAGAATCCCTTGGACAGACTATATGATCCAAGACAGATTATTGTTCAAAGGAAATCAAATATGTATTCCGAATTGCTCCATGAGGGAGAATCTGCTAAAAGAAAAACACAGCGGAGGATTAGCAGGACATTTTGGTCATGACAAGACATTCACAAAGTTGAGCGAGTCATACTTTTGGCCAGGGATGAGGTCAGATGTCAAGAGGTTTGTAGACAAGTGTAAATTTTTCCATCATTCGAAGGGAAGAAAGTAGAATGCAGGTCTTTATCAACCATTTCCCATACCAGAGAGGTTGTGGGAGGCGATAAGCATGGATTTTGTATTGGGTTTGTCGAGGGCACAGAGAGGTGTTGATTCCATCTTTGTGGTGGTGGATAGGTTTTCTAAGATGGCACATTTTATCCCATGCTAGAAGACCAACGATGTGACTCACATCACATATTTGTTATTCAAGGAGGTCATTCGACTTCATAGATTGCCAAAAAGTATAGTTTCAGACAGAGACACAAAATTCATAGGGAATTTTTGGAGGACCTTATGGAAGAAGCTTGGGACTAACTTGATGTTTAGTTCTGCTTATCATCCTCAGATAGATGGGCAAACAGAAGTGGTGAATAGAAGTCTGGGAGACTTGCTGAGAAGCTTGGTGACAGAGCGCCATAGCAGTTGGGACAATATATTGCCGCAGGCAGAGTTTGCTTACAATGACTCTGTTAGTCGGAGCACAGGAAAAAGTCCATTTCAGATTGTATATGGAATGCAGCCGAGAGGATTTTCTGAATTGAGGGATTTTGGATAGACTGCGACTAGCAGCGCTAGTGCAGAAGAATTTGCTGAAGCGATGAAGGAACTTCACAGCCAGGTGAAGGAGCGATTGCTGAAATCAAGCCAAGAATACAAGCGCAGAGCTGATCAACATAGAAGACAAATTCAGTTAAAGATTGGCGATTTGGTTCTGGCACATTTGAGGAAAGAAAGGTTCCTGAGGGGAACATATAATAAATTAAAGATGAAGAAAATCATACCATGCAAGATCTTGAAGAAGATGGGAGAAAATGCTTATGAGATCGAGTTACCCGATGGGATCGGGATATCCCCGATATTTAATGTTTCAAATTTATACCCATATAACAATGATGAAGAAAGAGCTGCAAGTGATGGACAACCAGAGGTTCAGTGGCAGAAGTAGATGCCAATTGCAGAGAAGCCACAGATGGAGTAGATACTGAATAAACAAGTGGGTAAGAAAACCAGAAGGAAAGAATATTTTGAATATTTGGTCAAGTGGAAGGGCCATCCAGTTGAAGATGCCAGCTGGGAGACTGAAGCAGAAATCCTAAAGCATGGACACAATGTGCAGGAGCTCATGGGTAGGAGTCCATGCAAATTTTCAAGCGAGGGAGTATGATGCAGGAGCATCTCCCAAGACAAGCGAGCCAACGCAGAAGACAAAGGATAGTTGGGCACACGCCAGCCCAAAAATTTTGAAATTTCCCTTGAAGTTGATGCGCCAAGCATAAATGAGATCATTTAATGAAGGCCCCTTGGAAAAATGTAATCAGACCTTGAGCGCCCCGCTCTCGTCTGAGATAGACAGAGGCATTTATAGTAGTTAATGCTGGTAGATAGGAATTTAATTTTAGATTTGATAGCTTCAGAGTCCAAAAGGGAGAACGGATATAGACACCCTCATTGTATATTGTAAGATAGTTCAGGAAGATTTAGAAGAATCCAGAGCATATGAGAGAAGCAGAGAACTATAGAAGAACACCCATGTATAGATCTTGAATTAATAGAAGAATTTGATTCAGATTCATGGCTGTCGTGTTATTCTCTGTGTATGTGTGTTGAATACTGTGCTCATGAGTATTTACTTCCTGTTATGCATTTTCTATTATGCTATGTGTATGATTTCAGGTGTTGAGATTGAAATCTGAAGGAAGTAAATGAGTTTCAAATGTTTCTCTAATTGAGCAGAGGATTCCTGCAAGGAGTGCAGTTGAATTGTCCACAAGGAGTGCGTTGACTAAAGGGTTCAACTAGAGTTAGTTTTTGGTCTCATTTTCCTCGAAGGTGCAGTTAAGCATAATGTCGTGCAAGGAGTGCGCAGGCCAAGCTAAGCCTCAGAGTTGCGATTCTGATTAGAGCATCGGAATATTGCTGCCGCAGGTGTGTGCAGAGTCGAGCAACTTCAACACTTAAACATTGTTGAAGATTTTCCGCAAGAAGTGCGTGCAAGAAGCTCTATGGAGGACTTGGGAAGTCGAGGAAAATCTCAGGAAGGATAGGCCTTTGAGTTGCTGAAGATTAGCATTAGCAAGTGCGACTTAAAGCTGCAAGAACTCCGTAGGTTGGCGAGTAGGCGAACCAGTCTCGTAAAGAGACATTCAGTCATCTCGTGGATTTACGAAAGGAGGAACAGACAGACGAAATCCTTTGAGGAAATTTCTTGAAGTCCCGTGAGCTGTTAGATCTCACGGAGGTGCAAGGAGGTTACGGTGCAAACATCCAAAGGGTCCAAGCTCAAGAGGGGTGGAGCCGTCGATTTGAACCACAAGGGTCGTTGGATCCGAGTAGATATCGAAAAATCGAGGTTTTCAAAGACAGAGAAATCTTGCCGCTTGAAATCGCGATCCACGATATCCCGACAAGGCCAAAACCGTTCATTGTGGAGGACGCGTTTCAGTAGATCTAGAAGAGTCAAAGTTTGGAGCATCGAGGATTTCGAAGGAAAGAAACCCTTGCAGTTTGGACTCGCGATACGCGAAATTTCGACGGCAGAATTGTGTGGTCTACAGTCAGAGCTAGTGGAGGACAGGTGTCAGGAATCCAGCGAGAGTCAGAAATCGGGAAATCGGGGATCTCGGTGACAAATTGTCTATGCACTTTGGTATCACGAATCATGAAATAGCGAGGGGCAGCGAGAACCGTCCATCCTAGAGGACGCGTGGCTGAGATCGAAGTGAACGGACAATCGACATTAGTGAGATCGGGAAAATCAAAGCACAAGGAATCCCGACACTAGAAGCCGCAAAAACCTGAGGAAGATCTGGAGCCATTGATCTTAGTGACTGCTCACCGCTGTTGATTTTTGGTTACGGAGGAAAGGCTTCCTGGTGACATCAAATCGGGAATTGGTGCATCGGGAAATCGGGGATCCTGTTGATAAGAGGTTTAGTGCATTTAGACATGCGAAATCCCGAACCCCGATAAGAGATAAGACCGTGGTCATAGGTTAATGGTCCTATGGTTCGAAGCCTATAGCCAGAGTGCTATCGTGGAAAAGGCACGTCGCGATTCAGGGAATCGCGAGTCTTGGAGACACGAGTATTTCGACATCGCGAACCCCGAAACCCCGATGGGAGTTACAACTGCGGTCGCATAGGAGCCGGTCGTGTGGACTAAAGGCTTAGACAAGTGGGGCTAAGGTAACAAAGGAGTGCATCAGAGAGTGGAGATAGGTGATTCCAGTTGCCAGAACATCGTGGGTGTCAAAACTCCGATAGTGGGAACCCCGATAGAAGGAGGGGAGTCCCTGAAGAGATTTATGTGGGTGAAATATTTCTCGTTAGGGAAATAGAGAACCTTTGAGTTCTTCAGGCTAGGAAGGAAATAGAAGGTCCTATGAGCGGGTGTGCCCTGGGTGGTGCGCCTGCGCCACATTTCCTCTGGTTGTAGACTCCCATGTCCTGCAACCCCCTCTTGTTGCTTCGGGTGAGACTGCATCTGCTTCATAGGTGTTGTCAAAAGGGCTAGTAGTTAGGGCTTGTTGGTGTGTTGTTAGAGTTGAACCCTGGGTCTGCCCCCGTGCTAATACTCCACCTTATACTCATCCTTTTTCAAAGCCTTCTATTATACAGATTGCATTTTCACTTGTTAAGTCAGCTTCTACTTCTCCTAAAATTGAGAGTCCTCCTTTTCCAAAAAAATGGAAGGAATTAATCCTCCTCAAAATAGAATGGATGCCATTGTGGCTGCTAGGTATGCACCATTAATGCTTCCTCAACCCATGAATTCTCTTCCAGTAGGAGATTACCTTAAGTACATGCCTAAATTCACTAGAGAGAAAGATATCACTACAGAAGAACATATTGCTGCATTTTACAGTTATGCAAATAATTTGAATATTGAAAATGAAGATGTCTGGATGAGGGTCTTTGTGAAAAGTCTATATGGAGAAGCTAGGAAGTGGTTCAGAAGTTTATCTCATGGATCAATAGCTGGAATTGAATCCATGGATGATTCCTTTTTAAGACATCAGGGTGACAAAAAATAATTCTTATATTATATTACATAATTTGGGGCTCTTAAAAGGAAAGAGAGTGAATCAGTGTTAGATTTTTCAAAAAGGTTTAATAAGATGTACAAAAAAATTCCTATTGCATTTAAACCTAGTGAAACTTCCATTAAAATAACGTATGCAAGTGCTTTTGACCTATAATTATGTCTTTTGTTAAGAGAAAGAAGGTCTACAACATTGTCCCATATGCAAGATGTTTCCCTAGAGGTTGAATCAAACATACTGGCAACATATATGTTGAGGGGAAAATATGATAGATATATAAGAAAACAAAAGGAAAAAGCCTCATCTTCAGATGCTTCAAGAATTAATCCCCAAGTTGATGAATTTACTAAGTTGGTTAAGTCATTATCTGCAGAAATGGAAAGATTAAAACTTGAAGGGAGACAAGAAAATAGAAATCCTCAAGACTTTGGAAACATAAATAATTTTAGAAGGCCAAATAATACACCTCAAATTGTGTAGAGAGATCAGAGAAATAGAGAGGATTAGAAGGTTCAAACTCCTCTACAGAACAATTTGGTTGATGATGAAGAAGGAAATAGTGAGGAAGCAAACCAATAAATTCATTTTTTAGGGGATACAATTGCTTCCACTCATTTAATACAGATTTCTTATGAAGAGTCTTTAATGAGCAATCAATTGAATGAGTTAAGTAAAGGAGAAAAATTCAATGAAGCCAAAAATAAGTATAACTTGAGGTCAAAACAAAAGGAGGAAAAACCAAGTACATATACTCAACGTAAAAAAGAAAATACCCCTCCCAAGACAGTGGTTACACCAAATAAAGAAACAGAAGAACAAAACAATAAACCCATCATTATGGCTCCTATTGAAGAGACAAAGGAAATTCTAAAATGCCAATCCTATTTTAATTTTGAGAATGAAATCCAGAAATTCAAGATTCCCGTCCCACTCTTAGAATTGATGAAAAATGAAGATTTTAAGAAATCTATCTAAAAAATGTTGTAGCATGAATCTTATTCTTCTTCAACATACTCTGTTAACTTGTAGGATAAAAAACCTTCAGTTATGTTGGGACCACTAGTAGAAGACAGAGATGACTCCTCACCCCCCTTTTACACTTATTTGAATGTGCCCAGCAAAATCTTGCACAATTGTCTTATGGACTCAGGTGCATCCCACAACTTGATGCCTAAGGTTGTCATGGATGAATTGGGTCTAGAAATTACTAAATCATATCATGATTTGTATTCCTTTGACTCAAGAAAAGTAAAATGTCTTGGAGTTATTAAAGATCTAGTTGTCACTCTTTTTCAACTACCTATGAAAAGCATAGTAATGGATATTGTAGTTGCAGATTTCCCTCCCAAATTTGGGATGTTGCTATCTAGATCATGGATCAAGAGGTTAGGAGGGACTTTGCAAATGGTTCTCTCCTATGATACCATACTGG
>JZKD02S1617489.1:148162-167174 GCA_000966675.3 Picea glauca
TCTTTTCACAACTAACCAATTCAATTCTTAGTTTTCTATGCGTGTTTTTGAGCTTGCTATTTTCAATCTCAACATGCTTCAATTTTTTAAGATTATCACCTTCTTGTTGAATCATTTCTACTTCATGATTTTCTTATTCATTGGACTTTTCTTCTTCAATATCATCTCTTTCAATACTTCGATAAGGACATTCAAATTCAACACGTCCTACTCCTTCACAATTAAAGCAAAATAACTCACCTCCATTTTCTTCTTTGAAATATGAGTTGTTGTAATTTGCTTCAACTTCTTCTTCTTCTTCTAATTCTTCCCTTACATAAAGGTCTTTTAGCTTGTCCCAAAGATCTTTTGTTGATGCACATGATCCCACCTTGGATTTCACTGAATCCGTCAATCCATCCAGGATGGTATCTATTGCCAATTTGTTGTCTTCCATTTCTGCTTAGGATCTTCCTTCCAGTGGTTAATCTCTTTTCAAGGCAACCTTCTCTTATATCAATTATTGATACTTAGAACACATCACCAAAATATTTCATCCTCCCTTGAAATCCGTCTTTCTTTACTTCATATTTCCTCTGAAATTCGAGTTATATATCCTTGTTCATTAACAAACTTGTGTGTATAAAATGAATGTATAATGATATGTATTTATACCCTTTATGTCACTTCCTTTTAACATTAGGGCCGACCTGACACTTTATTATTTTGTAATTCTTTTCTTTAATTATCTTCAGGGCTGACCTATACCTCCTTCTTCAATTCACTTTGTCATCTTCAAAAATTCATTTCTCCTCAACCATGAGGATCCACGTGATGTGTCACCTACCACCGGAAAAATCATGATGTATACTATCCATCCATAGGTGTTGTATCTACATGTGCACTTTCCTTCATGTCCAAATACCTTAATCAATCTTGGGGTCAAAAACCAATGACTAGGGTTTACATCAATAACAACAACCAATCTTCCAACAAAATTGACCCAAATAGAGTAGAGGCTATCAAAACTCTTTGTCTCCCAAGGTCCAAGAAATAAATTCATTCTTTCTTAGGTAAGATAAACATCTTGAAGAGATTTATATCTAACTTTATTGAGTTAGTGAAATTCATCACAACCATGTTGAGAAAAGGGATTGAAGTAAAATGGACACCAGAAGCTAGGAGTTCTTTTGAACATATAAAACAAGCACTGGGTGATGCTCATGTTTTGATTAGTCCTGACTACTCAAAGGAGATTTTATTTTTTCCTTTGCCTCAAATGATACATTAGCTATTGTCCTTCTTCAGAAGAATTCATATGGAATGGAGCAGCCTATTTCTTTTTTTAGTAGGGCCTTGAGATATGCTGAAGTAAAATATGACATCATGGAGAAACACGTTTATGCTTTAGTCAAAGCTCTAAAAGATTTCAGGGTATATGTTCTTCACTAAAAAATATTTTTTATGTTCCTTCAAGCACTGTAAAATAAATTCTGATTTAGACTGATATAGATGGGAAAATAAGTAAGTGGATTGCTAAGATTTTGGAGTTTGATCTTGAGGTGAAACCCACCAAGATGGTAAAAGGTCAAGGTTTAGCCAGATTGCTAGCTGAATCCAATTGTAAGGCACTAGGAGTAAATTTCATGAGTACTTATTCTGTAAATCAACAATCTGATATTCCTAACAACAGCTTGTAAATCATCTCAAAATTGGCAGAATGCAGTTGGTACAAATACCTCATCTATTTCCTACAAAATTTGTAGCCTCCCACTGGACTTGAGAAGACCAAAGTAACGGATCTGAAACTTAAAGTAGTCAAGTATTGTATCATTGATCAGGTTCTGTATTGGAAATATCCTTTAGGGGTTCTTTTAATATGTTTAAATCCGAAAGAGTATAAACAAACTATGACTGAATTTCATGGGAGTTTATGTGGAGGTCATCACTTCTGGAGGACTACATCATACACGATACTTAGGGCTAAGGTACTTGTAGCCTAGTTTTTTCACTGATGTGTGTGCAAAGATTAGGACTTGTGACAAATGTCAGAAGTTCTCAGGAAAACAACAACTAAAATCTTTACCTATGAAACCCATAATGGTATCTAGCCCTTTTCAGCAAAGGGGGCTAGACTTTATTGGAGAAATTCATTCATCCTTAAGTGGCCAACACCGGTTGATTCTGATTGCCACTGATTACTTTACCAAATGAATAGAAGTCATTCCCACCAAGAATGAAACACACAAAGTAATTATTGGATTCTTGGAATATATTCTATCAAGGTTTGGTTGCCCAAATAAAATTTTCACTGATAATGCAACAAAGTTTAAGACTTAGCCCCTGGTGAAGTTCTATGAAAATTTTGGTATTCAACTTATCCACTCCACTCCAAATTACTCTCAAGGTAATGGATTATAATAATCCTCCAACAAAATCTTAGTGAATATCATCCGAAAATTCCTGGAAGATAATAAGAAGTCATGGGATTCAAATTTTAAGTTTTCCCTATAGGCAGATAGAGTAACCACCAAAAGGTCAATTGGCACCACACCNTCTTTTCACAACTAACCAATTCAATTCTTAGTTTTCTATGCGTGTTTTTGAGCTTGCTATTTTCAATCTCAACATGCTTCAATTTTTTAAGATTATCACCTTCTTGTTGAATCATTTCTACTTCATGATTTTCTTATTCATTGGACTTTTCTTCTTCAATATCATCTCTTTCAATACTTCGATAAGGACATTCAAATTCAACACGTCCTACTCCTTCACAATTAAAGCAAAATAACTCACCTCCATTTTCTTCTTTGAAATATGAGTTGTTGTAATTTGCTTCAACTTCTTCTTCTTCTTCTAATTCTTCCCTTACATAAAGGTCTTTTAGCTTGTCCCAAAGATCTTTTGTTGATGCACATGATCCCACCTTGGATTTCACTGAATCCGTCAATCCATCCAGGATGGTATCTATTGCCAATTTGTTGTCTTCCATTTCTGCTTAGGATCTTCCTTCCAGTGGTTAATCTCTTTTCAAGGCAACCTTCTCTTATATCAATTATTGATACTTAGAACACATCACCAAAATATTTCATCCTCCCTTGAAATCCGTCTTTCTTTACTTCATATTTCCTCTGAAATTCGAGTTATATATCCTTGTTCATTAACAAACTTGTGTGTATAAAATGAATGTATAATGATATGTATTTATACCCTTTATGTCACTTCCTTTTAACATTAGGGCCGACCTGACACTTTCTTATTTTGTAATTCTTTTCTTTAATTATCTTCAGGGCCGACCTATACTTCCTTCTTCAATTCACTTTGTCATCTTCAAAAATTCATTTCTTCTCAACCATGAGGATCCACGTGACGTGTCACCTACCACCGGAAAAATCATGATGTATACTATCCATCCATGGGTGTTGTATCTACATGTGCACTTTCCTTCATGTCCAAATACCTTAATCAATCTTGGGGTCAAAAACCAATGACTAGGGTTTACATCAATGACAACAACCAATCTTCCAACAAAATTGACCCAAATAGAGTAGAGGCTATCAAAACTCTTTCTCTCCCAAGGTCCAAGAAATAAATTCATTCTTTCTTCGGTAAGATAAACATCTTGAGGATACTTATATCTAACTTTATTGAGTTAGTGAAATTCATCACAACCATGCTGAGAAAAGGGAATGAAGTAAAATGGACACCAGAAGCTAGGAGTTATTTTGAACATATAAAACAAGCACTGGGTGATGCTCATGTTTTGATTAGTCTTGACTACTCAAAGGAGATTTTATTTTTTCCTTTGCCTCAAATGATACATTAGCTATTGTCCTTCTTCATAAGAATTCATATGGAATGGAGCAACCTATTTCTTTTTTCAGTAGGGCCTTGAGATATGCTGAAGTAAAATATGACATCATGGAGAAAGACGTTTATGCTTTAGTCAAAGCTCTAAAAGATTTCAGGGTATATGTTCTTCACTAAAAAATATTTCTTATGTGCCTTCAATCACTGTAAAATAAATTCTGATTTAGCCTGATATAGATGGGAAAATAAGTAAGTAGATTGCTAAGATTTTGGAGTTTGATCTTGAGGTGAAACCCACCAAGATGGTAAAAGGTCAAGGTTTAGCCAGATTGCTAGCTGAATCCAATTGTAAGGCACTAGGAGTAAATTTCATGAGTACTTATTCTGTAAATCAACAATCTGATATTCCTAACAACAGCTTGTAAATCATCTCAAAATTGGCAGAATGCAGTTGGTACAAATACCTCATCTATTTCCTACAAAATTTGTAGCCTCCCACTGGACTTGAGAAGACCAAAGTAACGGATCTGAAACTTAAAGTAGTCAAGTATTGTATCATTGATCAGGTTCTGTATTGGAAATATCCTTTAGGGGTTCTTTTAATATGTTTAAATCCGAAAGAGTATAAACAAACTATGACTGAATTTCATGGGAGTTTATGTGGAGGTCATCACTTCTGGAGGACTACATCATACACGATACTTAGGGCTAAGGTACTTGTAGCCTAGTTTTTTCACTGATGTGTGTGCAAAGATTAGGACTTGTGACAAATGTCAGAAGTTCTCAGGAAAACAACAACTAAAATCTTTACCTATGAAACCCATAATGGTATCTAGCCCTTTTCAGCAAAGGGGGCTAGACTTTATTGGAGAAATTCATTCATCCTTAAGTGGCCAACACCGGTTGATTCTGATTGCCACTGATTACTTTACCAAATGAATAGAAGTCATTCCCACCAAGAATGAAACACACAAAGTAATTATTGGATTCTTGGAATATATTCTATCAAGGTTTGGTTGCCCAAATAAAATTTTCACTGATAATGCAACAAAGTTTAAGACTTAGCCCCTGGTGAAGTTCTATGAAAATTTTGGTATTCAACTTATCCACTCCACTCCAAATTACTCTCAAGGTAATGGATTATAATAATCCTCCAACAAAATCTTAGTGAATATCATCCGAAAATTCCTGGAAGATAATAAGAAGTCATGGGATTCAAATTTTAAGTTTTCCCTATAGGCAGATAGAGTAACCACCAAAAGGTCAATTGGCACCACACCTTTTCAGTTGGTATATGGAACTGAAGTTGTTTTCCCTGCTCAGTTATCCTTACCTGTGGTAAAGTTTATTAAATATCAAGAATGGGAACTAGATGACATGATTAGGAGGATGCATCAACTTGTGGAAGTAAAACAAACTAGAGAGAAACTCTTTGACAAAGCACATAGTCATCAACAAAAAATCAAAGAATTTTTTGACAAAAAGGTGAAGAAGGAAGATTTTCAGCTTGGAGACCTGGTACTCAAATGGGATGCTCAAAGGAAAGATAAGGGAAAAAATGGTAAATTCAAAGCCTTTTGGGTTGGTCCTTTTAAAATTTGTGAAGTTTTGCAAAATAATACTTTTAAGCTGTAGAATTTGGAAGATGTTGAAATTCCTGGTGGCCCAATCAATGGGAATTTTCTAAATAAATATTGTTTTCTAAAATCCATGGGTGGTTTCGTTTCATTGCAAATACCAGTCTTTAGTTAGTTATGTTTTCTTTCAATAATGATTCTTTTCCCAATGGATAAGGCACTGGAACTACAATGTTCTTGGAGCCTCATAGGGAGGTCTCCATCCTCTGTGGAGCCAGATGTTAGCACATAGAATGTGTATGGGTCAAAATATTTTTAGATTTCTAGGTTTGAGTCATAGGATCTTTAAATTTTTAGGTTTTGAAATTATGTCTCATGTCATAACTCATGTTTGATTTTTCCATGAGCATAGTTGTGATTTTAGTCTTTGAAGAAGCCTCGGTGTCATGATATTTTTCATCATCATGAAAGGAGTAAGGGTCTGCATGGGTCACACCCCTAGTCTTAAAATCATCATCATCATATGTCTTGTCTGTGTACAAAAGTTCCATTATGTCATTTTCAACCATTTGAAGGTCAAGTCGGATGTCATATTTACTTGCTACCAACTCACCTAAAAGTTTTCAGTGTACCAAGAAGTACCTTATGCACTATCTCTCATCATTTCACTTTGAAAACGTGTCAGGGGAGATCTCATCATCTTCAACGCATTCAATTCATTATGATTTTCAGGATTATGTCAAGGAACAACTCTAACAGTTTGAATGAAGCGTGCTACTGGAGTTTGAAATCTGGAGCTGCAAACTGGTTGTAGTGGATTAAAAAGGATTGGATGATTCCACTTAAGTCCAAGTCGAGTTCACAAAACACTAGTCTAAATTTAGACACACCATGTACTCCTTTGACGATTGTATGCTTCTTAAATGGTTGATTGAGAATGTAAAGCTGTTGTATGTTGTTCCTGTGCTGCAAATTGTTAAATGTTCAATGCGCTGCCAACTCTTTGCACCATTAAAACCAACATATTTGGTTTCCTAAACCTTGTCCATTTTTCAAGATTGTTATCTCACAGGGTCAACCTATAGTTTCCTCTTACAAACAATAGCATTATCCACTGCCAAATCTGCACTACAAATTGTCCATTACAACTTTGTGCTACAAACACTCTGTTCCTTGATAGATCAAACCTTTTTCAGATGAGATTCATCCATTGCCAAGGTATTAACCATTCAATTCATATGTCTCTCCTCATGCGTGGAAAACCTTGCATTCTTTCATAAAAACCTAGTTCAATTTGTGCTGCAAATTGGCACTGCAAACTTAACCAACGCACTACAAATCCTCTGATTTACACAGAGCTACTTAATTTCTTTTTATCCGAAATTTTCACCCATTTGAATTTATTTTTCTCTCTTCTCACTTCCTACATGCATCCTATTCAACCTCACACTACTGCTATGCATAATTGTTAATTCAAGTAAACCCTAAGCTGTGCTAGCTCTATAAACAAACCCTAAAGTTTCATGTTTTATTACATATATCATAAAAAACCATTATAAGATGATACAAGAGGTTTTCAAATCACATTATGGATAGTCAACAAGGTAATAAGATCCAAAAATGGGGGAGAGATTGTGAGAGTTGAACCACATGATATGCAACACATCAATTCTGAACCATTTTTCAAGGAGTCTTTCTAGAGGGTGGGTTGCCTTAATTTTTGTGAGAAAATGGAAAGAGGACATCCTGATGTAGCTAAGCAGTTTGCACTCAAATTCATTGGGACAAATACTAAGATGGGGGTACTGGAGTTTGAATTTTCTGAGCAGTCTATTTTTGTAGCCACAAAGATACATGATTGTGGTGAGAAGTGGTTTAAAGCCATGTCTCTGAACTATTCTTTTTGCAAGGAATTCCTAAAACCTAAATATTATGGGGACAACCTATCCACGTGAGTGCCAAGAAGTCACATGCTGGAGTATTTTGAAAAGATGCTCAGGGTCATTCAAAGGTAATTCACTTATAAAGGAAGGTTCAACATGGTATATCAATACCATATCAGATTGCTATTACACTTCATTGGGGAAGAGTCCATGAACCTTCCCTTTTATATTTTTTAGGAGTATTGGCAAGATGTCAGATAGAGTCCAGGCCAAGTCCAAGCAAGTGGATACCAGTTTTTTTCACTTTGGTTTAATCAAGATGTTAGTACTAGAAGAATTGAAGAAGACTAACACTGACTGGGAGACTTTCCTAGCTGCATAAGATTTTCAGCCAAATATTTCTCCTACACCATGGTCCAAAAGACAAACACCTACCCCTCTTGAGAAGACCGTGCATTCATATTCAATCAAGAAGAGGAATATGAATAGGAGTGAGAAATCCTTTCAGGTTACTGATAAAACAACTAAAGGTGGTCCCTCACAACCTCTTGATAGAGAAATTTCCCTTGTGGCATAACTTATACCTATGGAGATATCATCAGGAAAAGAAAGGAGTTTAAAGGGAGATAAACTCATCTTTTCCCCACCTGTTGTTGTAGAAATATTCAAATTTAGAAAACCTTTCACCATATCAGCTGCTAAACAACATGTTCCTATGGAAGATGGTGCAGCATAAGCTTCAACTAAGAAAAAGGACAAATCTCATCCCTCCAAGCAGCCCATAGAGATTATTGATATCAACACTCCTCCTCATGAAAGTAATCCTACTTTCAAAAGGCTCAGGAGGCAACTCAAGGAGGAAAGAACTGAAAATTACAAATTGAAAAAGAAGGATTTGGAGACCCGAATCAAGCTGAAGGATATAACTTCTTGCAGTAAAGCCACATCATCAAGATATTAAGGGTTGTTCTAAACGTTGCCAACATCCTCCTTGATAATAACATTTTGTTGCATTCTTGTTGTACACTTAGTGCCATGTTTTCCTTAGGCATAAAATCCTATGAGGAAATTAAGGGACAAATGCTAAACAATTATGTTTGATGTTTTGGTTATTTAACATGCATTTTAACTTGAGATGAGGTTCAAATGGTTATGCAGAGAAGCTCTAATCTTTATTTAAAAACTGTAACTGATTTTTTCTTGAAATATCAGTCATTTTCCTACTTCCATTTCTGTTCTAGCTCACTTTGGTGTTAGTCTTTAGTGAAGGATTCATCATGATACTTGCTTTATTATTACAATAACTGATTTATTGTTGGTGATTTATGCAGGTTGATCAAAGTGCTTTTCTCTTTTTGATTAAGTAGTTATTATTCAAGGATATTTCTTCCATATGTGTTCTAGAAGTACATGATGTGATCTGATACACATATTTCACTTTTCTTGCTAAGTCTTCTATCTTCCATTTATATATTTAAACACTAATTTGAAGCCATTCAAAGCCTTACTTGCTGGTGTGTATTTCATGGAGGGTTTTGTTATTGACATTACAAACTGAGTTTCACATCCATTTGCCACACTTTTAAAATAACTATTATTCACATTCTGATGGGTATTAGGCTTACATATACAATAGTCTAGGTGTGTCTTCTAGTGCTAATAGTTGTATCAATCTAAGTCCATAGTAAATAAACTATTCCTGAGAAAGAAGTTGTATAACATGAGGATGCGAGATGGAGACTTGGTGGCAGAGCATTTGAATGCCTTCAATACTGTGGTAAGTCAGTTAGTATATGTTGAGAGTAAAATTTCAGATGAATATAAGTGTATCAGTTTACTGTTCTCTTTACCAGACTCGTGGGATAGGCTGGTTGTGGCCATAGGTAGTAATACAACTTCCTTGAAGTTTGATGAAGTGGTATCATCCTTGTTGTCGGAGGAGATGAGATAGAAGAACATGGTAGGATAGAGAACATATGAAATATTTGAAAGAGGATGCTCCCAAGGAAGAAATAGATCTAATTCCTCAAGTCGGAGATCTAAGTTTAAGGGTAGTTCTAAATCTCTCATAAATTTTGTAAACCTATGTTGGAGATGTGGGAAAGAAGGGCAATAAAAGAAGCAATGTAGATCCAAAGTTGAGAAAAAGAAGGGATCTGAAGAAGCTCCTTCTAGATAAGAAAAGAGATCCAAGGAAGAAGGAGGGGATGTGTACTTGGATTCTTCAAGAACACATGCAGATCATGAGGCATGGTTGGTTGACTCAGGTGCATCCTTTCATATGAATCCCCACAGGGAGTTGTTCTGTGAAAATGAAAGGTATGATTGAGGTAATGTTTTCCTCGATGATGACTTGACAACTAGAACCATGGGATGAGGAAAAGTCAAGTTGAGGCTCATAGATGGAAGGATTATAAAACTACTTGGTGTTCTACACATCCCAGGATTGGCCAGAAATTTGATTTCTGTATGAAAAATGGACGATGCAGGGGTAAAAACAATATTTGAAAAGGAAACTTGCAGGATGGTTCGAGGAGCAATGATACTATTTAAGGGAGTTCGATTTGGAACTCTGCATAAGCTACAAGGAAGCACTATTAGTGATGGGTGTAATAGTCCCATTGTTCATGATATTGGATTTGAAGAAGAAAGAAATCCTACAGTCTCTAGAGAAAATGTTATGATGTGGCATCAAAGACTGGGGAATATGGAAGATAAGGGTCTTCGACTACTACACGATAAAGGTATGGTTGAAGGTATGTTTAACTACTCTTTGGATTTTGATTTCTGTGAACATTGTGTATATGGGAAGAAGAATCGGGTAAGATTCCCGTCTGGTTCAACAAGGGCAGAAGGAATTTTACAGCTAGTTCACAGTGATGTGTTTTGACCTGTGTCAGTTCCATCATTGGGAAAATTTGTGCACTATGTCTCATTTATAGATGACTTCTTGAGGAATTCTTGGATATATTTCCTTAGTAAGAAATATGAAGACTTTGACAGGTTTAATGAGTTTAAGGCTCTTGTTGAGAATCAAACATAGAAAATAATTAAGGTGTTGAGGAAAGATAATGACATAGAGTTCTATAGGAATGAATTTGAAGAATTCCAGAAGAAGTGTGGTATATCAAGGTAGAAGACTACTCCATATACACCTCAACAGAATGGAGTTGCATAAAGGATGAAGAGGATGTTGATGGAAAAATCAAGATGCATGCTCAGTGGTGTTGGGTTAGGGTAATAATTTTGGGCAGAGGAAGTGGGTATTGCATGTTACCTGGTCAATAAATCACCATCAACAACACTAGATGACAAGACTCCACAAAAGGTATGGATTGGTAAGAAACATTCTCTCACACATGTCAAGGTATTTGGCTGTGAGGCCTATGTTCATGCTCCAAAGGAAAACAAGAGTAAGCTAGATAAGAAGACTGAAAAGTGTATCTTTATTGGGTATAAATATGGTCTCAAAGGTTATAATCTTTGGAACCTAGAAACTAAGAAGGTTGTGTATAGCTGAGATGTGGTATTTAGAGAAATGAAGGATGTTGTTAAACATGAAGTCCTACCAAGTAAGGAAGAACCAGAGAAAATATAGTTTGATTTAAAGGATGATGAATCAGACTCTATAGAAGAATATCAATCAAAATAAGAATATCCTCATACTCCAGTATTGATGAGATCGGTTCGAGAAAGAAGGCTACTGGAAAGGCATACTCCATTTGATTTCTATTCAAATTTTTCTTTGTCTATTACTGATGATGATCCTAGAATTCTCAGTGAGGCAATGGATTCAGAGGATGGAAAACTATGGAAAAAGGCCATGGATGAAGAAATGGTAGCCTTGGATAAGAATGAGACTTGGTATCTAGTGGAGTTGTCGAATGGAAGAAAGCCCATTGGCAGAAAATGGGTATTTAAAAAGAAGATGAATGCAGAAGAAAAAGTGGAGAAATACAAAGCTCAGTTTGTAGCAAAGGGTTATTCCCAGGTTGAGGGAATTGATTTTGGTGATATTTTTTCTCCTGTTGCCAAGTTAACTTCTATAAGATTTCTTTTATTTGTTGCTACTGTATGAGATTTTGAAGTAGAACAGATGGATGTGAAGACAACATTTTCTATTTTTGTATTTCTTTTTATCTTGTTTCTGTCCTACTCTCTATTATAATACACTATGTACATGTTTTCTTACTGCACTGTAACTTTTAATTATTAGGAGGTCGATTGTCCCTGTATAGTTTCAGTCGACTCCCGTTGATCATTCCTTTCAGTTCTTTTCNGATTGCTAAGATTTTGGAGTTTGATCTTGAGGTGAAACCCACCAAGATGGTAAAAGGTCAAGGTTTAGCCAGATTGCTAGCTGAATCCAATTGTAAGGCACTAGGAGTAAATTTCATGAGTACTTATTCTGTAAATCAACAATCTGATATTCCTAACAACAGCTTGTAAATCATCTCAAAATTGGCAGAATGCAGTTGGTACAAATACCTCATCTATTTCCTACAAAATTTGTAGCCTCCCACTGGACTTGAGAAGACCAAAGTAACGGATCTGAAACTTAAAGTAGTCAAGTATTGTATCATTGATCAGGTTCTGTATTGGAAATATCCTTTAGGGGTTCTTTTAATATGTTTAAATCCGAAAGAGTATAAACAAACTATGACTGAATTTCATGGGAGTTTATGTGGAGGTCATCACTTCTGGAGGACTACATCATACACGATACTTAGGGCTAAGGTACTTGTAGCCTAGTTTTTTCACTGATGTGTGTGCAAAGATTAGGACTTGTGACAAATGTCAGAAGTTCTCAGGAAAACAACAACTAAAATCTTTACCTATGAAACCCATAATGGTATCTAGCCCTTTTCAGCAAAGGGGGCTAGACTTTATTGGAGAAATTCATTCATCCTTAAGTGGCCAACACCGGTTGATTCTGATTGCCACTGATTACTTTACCAAATGAATAGAAGTCATTCCCACCAAGAATGAAACACACAAAGTAATTATTGGATTCTTGGAATATATTCTATCAAGGTTTGGTTGCCCAAATAAAATTTTCACTGATAATGCAACAAAGTTTAAGACTTAGCCCCTGGTGAAGTTCTATGAAAATTTTGGTATTCAACTTATCCACTCCACTCCAAATTACTCTCAAGGTAATGGATTATAATAATCCTCCAACAAAATCTTAGTGAATATCATCCGAAAATTCCTGGAAGATAATAAGAAGTCATGGGATTCAAATTTTAAGTTTTCCCTATAGGCAGATAGAGTAACCACCAAAAGGTCAATTGGCACCACACCATTTCAGTTGGTATATGGAATTGAAGTTGTTTTCCCTTCTCATTTATCCTTACCTGTGGGAAAGTTTCTTCAATATCAAGAAGGGGAACTAGATGACATGATTAGGAGGATGCATTAACTTGTGGAAGTAAAACAAACAAGAGAGCAACTCTTTGACAAAGTACAGAGTCATCAACAAAAAATCAAAGAATTGTTTGACAAAAAGGTGAAGAAGGAAGATTTTCAGCTTGGAGACCTGGTACTCAAATGGCATGCTCAAAGGAAAGATAAGGGAAAAAATGGTAAATTCAAAGCCTTTTGGGTTGGTCCTTTTAAAATTTGTGAATTTTTGCAAAATAATACTTTTAAGCTGTAGAATTTGGAAGATGTTGAAATTCCTGGTGGCCCAATCAATGGGAATTTTCTAAATAAATATTTTTTTCTAAAAGCCATGGGTGGTTTCATTTCATTGCAAATATCAGTCTTTAGTTAGTTATGTTTTCTTTCAATAACGATTCTTTTCCCAATGGATAAGGCACTGGAAATACAATGTTCTTGGAGCCTCACAGGGAGGTCTCCATCCTCTGTGGAGCCAGATGTTAGCACATAGAATGTGTATGGGTCAAAATATTTTTAGATTTCTAGGTTTGAGTCATAGTATCTTTAAATTTTTAGGTTTTGAAATTATGTCTCATGTCATAACTCATGTTTGATTTTTCCATGAGCATAGTTGTGATTTTAGTCTTTGAAGAAGCCTCGGTGTCATGATATTTTTCATCATCATGAAAGGAGTAAGGGTCTGCATGGGTCACACCCCTAGTCTTAAAATCATCATCATCATATGTCTTGTCTGTGTACAAAAGTTCCATTATGTCATTTTCAACCATTTGAAGGTCAAGTCGGATGTCATATTTACTTGCTACCAACTCACCTAAAAGTTTTCAGTGTACCAAGAAGTACCTTATGCACTATCTCTCATCATTTCACTTTGAAAACGTGTCAGGGGAGATCTCATCATCTTCAACGCATTCAATTCATTATGATTTTCAGGATTATGTCAAGGAACAACTCTAACAGTTTGAATGAAGCGTGCTACTGGAGTTTGAAATCTGGAGCTGCAAACTGGTTGTAGTGGATTAAAAAGGATTGGATGATTCCACTTAAGTCCAAGTCGAGTTCACAAAACACTAGTCTAAATTTAGACACACCATGTACTCCTTTGACGATTGTATGCTTCTTAAATGGTTGATTGAGAATGTAAAGCTGTTGTATGTTGTTCCTGTGCTGCAAATTGTTAAATGTTCAATGCGCTGCCAACTCTTTGCACCATTAAAACCAACATATTTGGTTTCCTAAACCTTGTCCATTTTTCAAGATTGTTATCTCACAGGGTCAACCTATAGTTTCCTCTTACAAACAATAGCATTATCCACTGCCAAATCTGCACTACAAATTGTCCATTACAACTTTGTGCTACAAACACTCTGTTCCTTGATAGATCAAACCTTTTTCAGATGAGATTCATCCATTGCCAAGGTATTAACCATTCAATTCATATGTCTCTCCTCATGCGTGGAAAACCTTGCATTCTTTCATAAAAACCTAGTTCAATTTGTGCTGCAAATTGGCACTGCAAACTTAACCAACGCACTACAAATCCTCTGATTTACACAGAGCTACTTAATTTCTTTTTATCCGAAATTTTCACCCATTTGAATTTATTTTTCTCTCTTCTCACTTCCTACATGCATCCTATTCAACCTCACACTACTGCTATGCATAATTGTTAATTCAAGTAAACCCTAAGCTGTGCTAGCTCTATAAACAAACCCTAAAGTTTCATGTTTTATTACATATATCATAAAAAACCATTATAAGATGATACAAGAGGTTTTCAAATCACATTATGGATAGTCAACAAGGTAATAAGATCCAAAAATGGGGGAGAGATTGTGAGAGTTGAACCACATGATATGCAACACATCAATTCTGAACCATTTTTCAAGGAGTCTTTCTAGAGGGTGGGTTGCCTTAATTTTTGTGAGAAAATGGAAAGAGGACATCCTGATGTAGCTAAGCAGTTTGCACTCAAATTCATTGGGACAAATACTAAGATGGGGGTACTGGAGTTTGAATTTTCTGAGCAGTCTATTTTTGTAGCCACAAAGATACATGATTGTGGTGAGAAGTGGTTTAAAGCCATGTCTCTGAACTATTCTTTTTGCAAGGAATTCCTAAAACCTAAATATTATGGGGACAACCTATCCACGTGAGTGCCAAGAAGTCACATGCTGGAGTATTTTGAAAAGATGCTCAGGGTCATTCAAAGGTAATTCACTTATAAAGGAAGGTTCAACATGGTATATCAATACCATATCAGATTGCTATTACACTTCATTGGGGAAGAGTCCATGAACCTTCCCTTTTATATTTTTTAGGAGTATTGGCAAGATGTCAGATAGAGTCCAGGCCAAGTCCAAGCAAGTGGATACCAGTTTTTTTCACTTTGGTTTAATCAAGATGTTAGTACTAGAAGAATTGAAGAAGACTAACACTGACTGGGAGACTTTCCTAGCTGCATAAGATTTTCAGCCAAATATTTCTCCTACACCATGGTCCAAAAGACAAACACCTACCCCTCTTGAGAAGACCGTGCATTCATATTCAATCAAGAAGAGGAATATGAATAGGAGTGAGAAATCCTTTCAGGTTACTGATAAAACAACTAAAGGTGGTCCCTCACAACCTCTTGATAGAGAAATTTCCCTTGTGGCATAACTTATACCTATGGAGATATCATCAGGAAAAGAAAGGAGTTTAAAGGGAGATAAACTCATCTTTTCCCCACCTGTTGTTGTAGAAATATTCAAATTTAGAAAACCTTTCACCATATCAGCTGCTAAACAACATGTTCCTATGGAAGATGGTGCAGCATAAGCTTCAACTAAGAAAAAGGACAAATCTCATCCCTCCAAGCAGCCCATAGAGATTATTGATATCAACACTCCTCCTCATGAAAGTAATCCTACTTTCAAAAGGCTCAGGAGGCAACTCAAGGAGGAAAGAACTGAAAATTACAAATTGAAAAAGAAGGATTTGGAGACCCGAATCAAGCTGAAGGATATAACTTCTTGCAGTAAAGCCACATCATCAAGATATTAAGGGTTGTTCTAAACGTTGCCAACATCCTCCTTGATAATAACATTTTGTTGCATTCTTGTTGTACACTTAGTGCCATGTTTTCCTTAGGCATAAAATCCTATGAGGAAATTAAGGGACAAATGCTAAACAATTATGTTTGATGTTTTGGTTATTTAACATGCATTTTAACTTGAGATGAGGTTCAAATGGTTATGCAGAGAAGCTCTAATCTTTATTTAAAAACTGTAACTGATTTTTTCTTGAAATATCAGTCATTTTCCTACTTCCATTTCTGTTCTAGCTCACTTTGGTGTTAGTCTTTAGTGAAGGATTCATCATGATACTTGCTTTATTATTACAATAACTGATTTATTGTTGGTGATTTATGCAGGTTGATCAAAGTGCTTTTCTCTTTTTGATTAAGTAGTTATTATTCAAGGATATTTCTTCCATATGTGTTCTAGAAGTACATGATGTGATCTGATACACATATTTCACTTTTCTTGCTAAGTCTTCTATCTTCCATTTATATATTTAAACACTAATTTGAAGCCATTCAAAGCCTTACTTGCTGGTGTGTATTTCATGGAGGGTTTTGTTATTGACATTACAAACTGAGTTTCACATCCATTTGCCACACTTTTAAAATAACTATTATTCACATTCTGATGGGTATTAGGCTTACATATACAATAGTCTAGGTGTGTCTTCTAGTGCTAATAGTTGTATCAATCTAAGTCCATAGTAAATAAACTATTCCTGAGAAAGAAGTTGTATAACATGAGGATGCGAGATGGAGACTTGGTGGCAGAGCATTTGAATGCCTTCAATACTGTGGTAAGTCAGTTAGTATATGTTGAGAGTAAAATTTCAGATGAATATAAGTGTATCAGTTTACTGTTCTCTTTACCAGACTCGTGGGATAGGCTGGTTGTGGCCATAGGTAGTAATACAACTTCCTTGAAGTTTGATGAAGTGGTATCATCCTTGTTGTCGGAGGAGATGAGATAGAAGAACATGGTAGGATAGAGAACATATGAAATATTTGAAAGAGGATGCTCCCAAGGAAGAAATAGATCTAATTCCTCAAGTCGGAGATCTAAGTTTAAGGGTAGTTCTAAATCTCTCATAAATTTTGTAAACCTATGTTGGAGATGTGGGAAAGAAGGGCAATAAAAGAAGCAATGTAGATCCAAAGTTGAGAAAAAGAAGGGATCTGAAGAAGCTCCTTCTAGATAAGAAAAGAGATCCAAGGAAGAAGGAGGGGATGTGTACTTGGATTCTTCAAGAACACATGCAGATCATGAGGCATGGTTGGTTGACTCAGGTGCATCCTTTCATATGAATCCCCACAGGGAGTTGTTCTGTGAAAATGAAAGGTATGATTGAGGTAATGTTTTCCTCGATGATGACTTGACAACTAGAACCATGGGATGAGGAAAAGTCAAGTTGAGGCTCATAGATGGAAGGATTATAAAACTACTTGGTGTTCTACACATCCCAGGATTGGCCAGAAATTTGATTTCTGTATGAAAAATGGACGATGCAGGGGTAAAAACAATATTTGAAAAGGAAACTTGCAGGATGGTTCGAGGAGCAATGATACTATTTAAGGGAGTTCGATTTGGAACTCTGCATAAGCTACAAGGAAGCACTATTAGTGATGGGTGTAATAGTCCCATTGTTCATGATATTGGATTTGAAGAAGAAAGAAATCCTACAGTCTCTAGAGAAAATGTTATGATGTGGCATCAAAGACTGGGGAATATGGAAGATAAGGGTCTTCGACTACTACACGATAAAGGTATGGTTGAAGGTATGTTTAACTACTCTTTGGATTTTGATTTCTGTGAACATTGTGTATATGGGAAGAAGAATCGGGTAAGATTCCCGTCTGGTTCAACAAGGGCAGAAGGAATTTTACAGCTAGTTCACAGTGATGTGTTTTGACCTGTGTCAGTTCCATCATTGGGAAAATTTGTGCACTATGTCTCATTTATAGATGACTTCTTGAGGAATTCTTGGATATATTTCCTTAGTAAGAAATATGAAGACTTTGACAGGTTTAATGAGTTTAAGGCTCTTGTTGAGAATCAAACATAGAAAATAATTAAGGTGTTGAGGAAAGATAATGACATAGAGTTCTATAGGAATGAATTTGAAGAATTCCAGAAGAAGTGTGGTATATCAAGGTAGAAGACTACTCCATATACACCTCAACAGAATGGAGTTGCATAAAGGATGAAGAGGATGTTGATGGAAAAATCAAGATGCATGCTCAGTGGTGTTGGGTTAGGGTAATAATTTTGGGCAGAGGAAGTGGGTATTGCATGTTACCTGGTCAATAAATCACCATCAACAACACTAGATGACAAGACTCCACAAAAGGTATGGATTGGTAAGAAACATTCTCTCACACATGTCAAGGTATTTGGCTGTGAGGCCTATGTTCATGCTCCAAAGGAAAACAAGAGTAAGCTAGATAAGAAGACTGAAAAGTGTATCTTTATTGGGTATAAATATGGTCTCAAAGGTTATAATCTTTGGAACCTAGAAACTAAGAAGGTTGTGTATAGCTGAGATGTGGTATTTAGAGAAATGAAGGATGTTGTTAAACATGAAGTCCTACCAAGTAAGGAAGAACCAGAGAAAATATAGTTTGATTTAAAGGATGATGAATCAGACTCTATAGAAGAATATCAATCAAAATAAGAATATCCTCATACTCCAGTATTGATGAGATCGGTTCGAGAAAGAAGGCTACTGGAAAGGCATACTCCATTTGATTTCTATTCAAATTTTTCTTTGTCTATTACTGATGATGATCCTAGAATTCTCAGTGAGGCAATGGATTCAGAGGATGGAAAACTATGGAAAAAGGCCATGGATGAAGAAATGGTAGCCTTGGATAAGAATGAGACTTGGTATCTAGTGGAGTTGTCGAATGGAAGAAAGCCCATTGGCAGAAAATGGGTATTTAAAAAGAAGATGAATGCAGAAGAAAAAGTGGAGAAATACAAAGCTCAGTTTGTAGCAAAGGGTTATTCCCAGGTTGAGGGAATTGATTTTGGTGATATTTTTTCTCCTGTTGCCAAGTTAACTTCTATAAGATTTCTTTTATTTGTTGCTACTGTATGAGATTTTGAAGTAGAACAGATGGATGTGAAGACAACATTTTCTATTTTTGTATTTCTTTTTATCTTGTTTCTGTCCTACTCTCTATTATAATACACTATGTACATGTTTTCTTACTGCACTGTAACTTTTAATTATTAGGAGGTCGATTGTCCCTGTATAGTTTCAGTCGACTCCCGTTGATCATTCCTTTCAGTTCTTTTC
>JZKD02S1617500.1:10472-28182 GCA_000966675.3 Picea glauca
TTTTTGTATTTCAAAAACCACTTGTCATACTTCAATGATTATTGTTATACTTTCCCACACTACTTTTCTCAAGTCAAGATGTAGTGGGCTAATTGTACATGTCTTGCTTCTACTTTCTCTTTTTTATGCTCAGATCTCAAGGTCTCTAATTTCAAAACATATTGTTTTTTACATTTTCACATTTGAATTCAAATAAGTACATTGTAATTTTTTTTTATAGAAAATAAATTTATAATTTTGTATAAGATAATCATCTACTTATTCTTCTTTCTGCTGAGATCTCAAGGTCTTATTCCAAACATATTGTTACTTATTGTTCTTTTTGCTGAGATCTCAAGGTCTTATTCCAAACATATTGTTTCTTAAATTCTCATTTGAATTTAAATAAGTATATAAATGTTTATAATTTTTTTTTATAGAAAATAAATTTATAATTTTGTATAAGATAATCATTTACTACTTTTTTTTTTTCAAAAAAAATTTCTCGAATTTATATAGCGTATAAATTCATTTACAAATCAAACTGCAGCAAGTTATGAGGTCAGAGTGCACTCTCATTTAGGACCCATACAATCTATATTCAGCAAGATCGAAAGAACTAGGCTGGCCATGCTTGAGTAAGACTGATTCGATATCGAGAGACGAAGACTTCCCCAGTACTAAGTGTTGCTGCAAAGGGAGGCAGGCAACATCATTCAAAGATATTTATAGAGGAAATGGGGCTCTCGATCCCTCTATCACAGTGGTAGACCGAGAGCCTCCCTACCACTTCAGTTAGGGCCCTTTTTGAGAGAGCATCAGCTGCCCTATTGTGAGAGCGGGGAACGTGGAGAAAGTTAATGTCGGAGAAGCGCATAGAAAGTTCTCTCATTTTTTGCATCCAGCCTTCTAAATGGATGGAGTGAAGCTTGCACTAATTAGATATCCAGTCAATAATAACTCTCGAGTCACCCTGGACGTGTAAGTCGTCGATAGACCATAAGACAGCGAGAGTGAGCGTGGCCCATAAGCCCATGAGCTTTGCTTTTGTATTTGTACCGACTCCACAGTTGATGAACCAATTAGTGGTTCTTGATGGATGGGTTTTGAAGGTGCCTCCAGCCCCGCAACAAGAGCCACTTGACTGAGCAGCACCGTCGAAAAAAGCAATGGTGTGTCCCTCGGCCAAAACAAAATCAAAAGCTCGAAGTGGAAGGCATCTGACCGTGGTCGGTTGCCAGTTGAAAGATATCAGAAGCTTATGGAAAACCTTCGGCAAAGAAGGTTGGTCGTCCTCAAAGATCACTTTATTTCTCTCTAACCAAATTTGCCAGCTGATGTGTACCGCCAGACTAGGCGGGGCCGATTTATGAGAGGACCAAAAGGAGAAACAATCTGTGATGGAGGAGCCGCACCAGGCAAAAGGAATGGAAAAGTGCTTTAACGATCGGTACCAGACCTCTTTAGAAAACGGACAATGAATAAGTAGTGAGTGATTCAGGACCTGAATCATTCACTATTTACTCTTCTTTATGCTCAGATCTCAAGGTATTCAAATTCAAAAAATATTGTTTCTTAAATTCTCATTTGAATTCAAATAAGTATATAAATGTTTGTAATTTGTTTTATAGAAAATAAATTTATAATTTTGTATAAAATAATCATTCACATAAACCATTATTTAATAAATGGATGGAATGTTCAAGGAATCCCACAAGTTTATGTAAGTTAATTTCAACATAGATTTTAAGTGATATGCCTTCCCATAAGAAACTAATCATAGTTTTTGTTCCCATGATTTAGATCTTACTAATCCCCCCAAACTTATGCATGTCACATTTAGTTTATCTAGAAGTAATTATAAACTTTAGAAATTTATGTGCCCATATTTTATGTCTCATTTTTTTCTTTAATCAACTAAAGATATCACCAATACAGTGTAATCCTTGTCATAAAAAACAACCACCCAATACCTATTGCATATTGTTCTTGTCTTTTATCATACATTTATTTTCATTGAACTTAACTTTCATATTCAACTTGGTCATTTGGGTTAGTGACAATATGTTATGTACCAAATGCTTAAGATCTCATAATAAGACATAAGTACACACCATGTACAATAATGTGAGCGTGGACCACAACTCCAATATAGATAACAAAGATGAGTTACAAAATAACTCTTTAAATAATATGAGAATCTCTTTCACATAACCAAATACATTCATACATCACAATTCACATGTACTCAATAATGAATACATGATATCTATATATACCTATTCACACACTACACATGAAGCTACTTTACTATTAGGCCGACCCTATTACATATATATTTACACATTACATGTACATTTAGTCCCATATATTCCCCCCCTTGGAGTCATATCATATACATTTTTGACCCCATATATGCCCCACTTGGGTCATAACATAGTACCCCATATATGTTATCAAAGCTTTGCAATTAAAGGATTCACATATGATGAAACCAAGAAATATGATTTTCTTATGTTCATGCTTTCTTCATTCCATTGATGATGATCCATCCATCCAAAATCAATTATTTTCAATCTTAATCCTTGGTGGCTAGTTGTTACATAATTTTATTTCCTTTGATTCCATGTATTGTTATTGTAACTTCTCCAAATTGTAGTGGTTGTTGGTCTATGATAATATCTTGTTGAATAATGGTTTTGGGATGCCTTGTTCCATGAATATTGATAAGTTTCCCATCTTCTTCCTTGATAATGATGATATTGACCTTCTTATTTTCCTTGAAATCTTTCTTGATAATGGGGGCATCAATATGGTTTCACATTTCATGGTTTTCCTTCACTCTGCAAATGCATTTCATCTATCTTCTTTTCAGAGACAATGGCATCCTCTATCCTCTTTGCTTGGTCTTCGATTACTCTATCCTTGGAGATAATACCATCATATTTGACATGTACATCCTCTAGATGAAGTTCAACTTCTTCAAGTATCTTCTGGTGACCTCCTTGAATCTTGTTTTCTTTCTCCTTTTGAAGCTGAAATGTCACCCCATTTATCAAATTCTAACATTCTTCTTCAATTCTAGATTTCATTTCTAATTTTACCTCATCAGTATTTAGGGATTCCTCAACCTTCTTGCAAATTTCCCCTACAAGTCTTTTGGTAGATTCTTCATCTAATTTCCTTTTTTTTTTGTTTTGATTTTGACCATGCTTCTTTTCTTCTTTCAATTTCTTAACCTCAGCCAATAGTTTTTTATTATGGTTTTGTAATCTACATATTTCTTCATCTTTTTTTTTCAATTCTTCCCTTGCCTTATCCTTTTCCCACTTCCCTTTACTCCTCATTCCCTGTTTTAATTTTTAAACTTCTTTAACAAGTGTTTCATTAAGGTCTCATATCTTAGATAGTTCATCACCCTTTTTCTTGACCTCTTCTTTTTCTTCTTTTAACTCCCCTATTTGTATCCTTGATCCATTTATTTGAGAAGAGTTTTTCAAAATTTTCCCATGTGGGGGAGAGTTTAGTATCTTTATCAAGGTTATCCCACCACTCGAAAGCTTCACCAGTCAAGAAACTTATTGCCATAAAAGGTGTCAAATTAATTTTCTTTATCATCCTCAACCATTCCCTGGGATTGATTTCATCTTTATCTTCATCTCCACTAAACTTAGGCATTGTCATTGATGCTTAATTGAGGTCTAAGCCAAACATTCAACTTAAAACTTCAATATATTAATAATAGAGATCTAAAATAGTTATAATCCATGTTCCCATATAATCTTCTATGTTTTCTCTTTTCAATGGATTTTGAATCAGCTCAATTGGACATTCCAATCAAAAGTTATGATAGTTTTAAGTGAACGTACCTTTGAAACCATGATTCACAGTCTGTCCTTCTGGCCAACCTTTCTTTTGATGTATTTCTGAAATTTTGTCCCCTATGAATCTGAAATTGTGGTCCCTATGAGTCTGAAATTGCATCCTGTAGTACTCTGATATGTCTTTGTTGGAGATATTACACACTCACCTAGGTAATTCTTTTCCTAAGGTTGATAGTCCAATGTTGAGGGTGCTTCCATAGATGAGAATATTCTCTTCTAATAATATTCCCCCACAAATTAGGGCACCTCCTAAAGAATAGGGAACCTTCCCTCTTCAGTTCAGATTCAATTACACCTCAGTTAGACTAGTGGAGGCTACTCATGCATGGAAACCTCAGTAGTTCCATGTTCACCCCAATTTCCTCACAAAGAGGGTGCATATCTCATGCATGTGGCTAAGAGGGTGCATATCTCATGCATGTTTCCAAGAGGGTGCATATATTGTGATTTCATGTGTTTCTCTCACTTCCACACTTGTGGCTCGATTAACCGATGATTGCATGGACTAATTAACTAAGACTAGGTGGGAGATTACTTCAGATTCTGTCAGTGAGTGTTTATATCTCTCTAGATCGCCACTATGGCACATTCACTTAGACATGTAGAATATATCATGTGTATTTTACCATTTACTCATTTAGTTAATACAATTCATTCTTCCTCTCAAGATTGTCTCTCTTCTCTTCTCTCTCTAGCAAGCTTTGTGTGATTTTTCTACTAGCTAGGTTCACTGTGAAAAATTCACATGGTATCGGAGCCTTGATTGCTAGGAGAAAGTGCATAAGAATTTGTATTTACAGGTTTAGGAGGAAGATGTAGTCATAAAGGATGGAGTACTCGCTGAAAATTCTTCTCACACCACATAACTACTTCGAGTGAAATCTAAAAATTATGCATCAGCTCAGATGCAAAGGCTTGTACCATATTACCATGGCTACAGAGGTGGAGCCAACATCAGCTATCAAGAAGAACAAGTATCTGAACTGCATGGATGAGGCCTATAACCTCATATGCATGTCTATGTCCCTTGAGCTTCTATTTCACATTGAAGCTTGTACCCCACCAGATGAGATTTGGACAAAGTTGGATAATCTCTTTGGAAAACAAGACGAAAAGAGAGGCCATATGCTTAAGGTAGAGATGAATTCCTTAGATCCCAATAATTTGAATAACATCTAGGACTTATTTATGAAGTTCAAGTCACTTTTTCTTCATCTAAAGGGAGATGGTATAGACAAATCAACTCAACACAATTAGTTAATCATTTCTATCTTGGAAAAACTTGGTCTAGATTATGCTATTTTTGTCTCATTTCCATACAAACAGATTCACTTCAGGAGCAATCTAGAAAATGTCGACATTGGATCAATTTATTGAAGCCCTAATGTATGAGCAAGATAATCTCATCAAAATGGGGATAATCAAGGGACCCAGTGCACATGCACTTGATGTGCATGAGAGCAACAACACTTTCAATTTAAATTCCAAGAAGAAAAGCAAGGGAAAGGCACATGGAGAGCCAAAGAAGGAAGGGTACTCCAAACCCTTCGATGATTCCTCATGCTCCAAAGGTGGAAAAAGAAAGAAAGGGAAGACCAAATGTGGTTACTACAACTGTGGCTGTCATCCTGAATCAACATGCATGAAGAAACAGATTGATCTAATGGAGAAGATACTTCATAAGAGCAACCTTGGGGATCACATTCCTGAAGCTGCCAAGAAGAAGTTGGAATACCAAGAACCAAAAAAATGAGCTAACTCTCATGCATTGATTTCCATTAACTGTACTCCTGATGCATGGATCTTACATTCAGGGTCATCCCATCATATGGAAGCAACAAAAAATGTTTTATCTTCTATTTCTGCATGCATGGGTCCTCCCATCCTCATTGGAGATGATACCCCAGTTGTGGTCATTGTCCAAGGGAGAGTATAACTACAGCGCATAAGTTTTTAGAACGTCTTGCATGTTCTAAAACTCTTTGTAAATCTGCTTTTTTTATCAGATAACACATTCTGGTACTGAAAAAAGGGTGGATTTCACACCTGATTTCGTAACCATATCTGATATGCATGATAACTCCACAATTGTTGTTGGTGAGGTAAATCACCAATTTTGTTTGTATACTTTCAGTAAGTTCACTGGTAAATTTGATTATGCTTTACTAATGATACATGTTAATTATACTAGTAGATTATGGCATGAGATATCCAATCATCTAAACTTCAAATACATGCAACAACTATGAAAACAGGATATGATCACCGACTTTCCCAACATACACTTTTACAAAGGAGTTTATCAAGGATGTGTTCTTGGTGAACATCCTCAAGAGAAGTTTGAGAAAGGGAAGGCATGGAGGCCCTCCTCTCCTTTGGAACTCATCGACAGTGGTTTAATGGTACCATTTCCTAATTCGTCCATCAACAAAAGCGAGGTGTGTGCTTACATTTATTGATGATTTCTCACGATACACTAGGGTGTATTTTCTCAGGAAAAACTCCAAAGTTTTTGAGCATCTCAAAGACTTCAAAGCACATGTAGAGACTTGGTCCAGGAGAAATATCAAAATCCTTTGCATAGAAAATGGGGGGGAATATGTGAACTAAGATTTCCAACATATTTTTTCAGAGGTAGGTATACAACTACAACACACAATACCTTGCACTTCACAGCAAAGCGAAGTATCCAAAAGGGAGAACAAATCCCTCAAGGAGATGGCCACTTGAATGTTGCATGCAAGATCTCTATTGCCCAAGCTTTTGGTTGAGGCACTTAACTATGCTAACTACTTTTAGAAAATTTATCTTCATCGATTTGTCAAGGACCGAAATCCCTTTGAGGCATTGAGAGACAACAAATTGGAAATCACCCACTTCTGAATATTTGGATCACGTACATGGCCCCGTGTACCTTATAAAAAAAAGAAAGCATCATATCCATAGAGTACGGCATGCATATTCATGGGATATCCATATGGTGTGAAGGGTTACATGTTACTCAATCCCTCTACTGACATGATCATCATTGAGCGCGGTGTTTAGTTTGAGGAAACTCCCTTGCATGCACCATTGGAGCCACATGCAGAGACCTTTGTATCACTTCCTATACCAGACATCTGTGATGATGAGTCCACTTATTCATATCATGGTTCGGATCTGAGTTTTGGATCTTATTAGGATGATGATGAGCATGTAGACGATGAGACACCACATATGCCCAAGTGGGCACAAACCACCCTACAGGCAGCATGAGATCTTGTGGGGGGTCCAACATACTATAGGAGAACCATGTATGCACTCACAACTACCGAGATAGTGATGCCCATGCATTGCTATATGGTTCTATATTCATACCCACATACCTATGCAAAGGGTGCAGGGAATCCCTTTTGGGAATCCACTATGCAAGAGGAGTACAACTCTCTCCTCGAGAACCAGACTTGGGATCTGGTTCCGCTTCCTTCATAAAAGAATCTTTCCATATGCATATGGGTCTACAGGACCAAGAAGGCATCAAACAGACAGGTGAGAAAGTATAAGGAAAGACTAGTTTCCAAAGGTTTTCAACAGATCCATGCGATAGACTATGATGAGACCTTTTCTCCCATAGAAAATATGGACTCCATTTCATTAGCCCTTGCCATTATTGTAGTCAGGGGGTGGTAAGTTCACTATATATATTTGAAGAATGCCTTTCTTAATGGGATCTCGTAGATGATATTTACATGGAGAAACCTTAGGGGTTCATACAAAACTCATCCTTAGTATGTTGACTGAAAGAGTCATTTTATGGCCTCAAGCAGGCACCTAGAGCATGGTATGCGAAGATGGATTCCTACTTGATTTATCATCATTTTTTTAGATGAAAAAAAAATACGAACATATACATGTTGAGAACCTCGGATTCCTTGCTAATCTTAGTTCTCTATGTTGATAACCTCCTTATCACAAAAAATTCGACCTCAACAATTGTTGCGGTCAAATAATTTTGCACGATAGGTTCTCTATGACAGACATGGGTCCATTGCACTATTTACATGGTATCGATATCAGTCACGATGCTTCATGAACCAATCTATCTTGGACTAAGTATGTCATGGATCTATTGGTTAGATTCCACATGATCGACTACAAGTCAACAAACACACCCTTTATGTCTGGGATGCATCTTAAGGATGGCATGGATACACAAGTGGTGGAAAACACCTTGTATCTATAACTTGTGGGGATCCTTCTATATATCACCCAAACCTGGTTGGATCTCTCATATGTAGTAGGGGCAGTTTCTAGGTACATGTAGGAGAAACATGAGCTACACTAGAAGGATTCCAAGCGCATCCTCATATATGTTCAAGGCACCACAGGTTATGGGATCCACTATGAAACAAGTTGTGCATTGGATATCATGGGATTCAACGATTCTGATTGGGATGGAGATAGCACAGATCACAAATCCACTTATGTTTACATACTTAGTTTGGGTTCTGATCCCATCTGTTGGTTGAGAAAAAAGTTGTTACCTATTGCTCTATCTTCAGTAGAGGCCAAATATAGAGGAGCAGTCAACATCACTATTCAAGAAATTTGGCTTCAAAACTTCCGCACTGAGCTTGACATCTAGTTCCATCATCCAACTATCATTTGGTGTGAAAATCAGAGTACTATCAAGTTTTGCAAAGACACATTGCAGTGACAACGAACCAAACACATTGAGATCCATATGCATTACATCAGAGAGATGGTAAATGTCAAGATCATCGATTTGCAGTATTTTCCATCCGTTGAATAGTCTATAGACATATTCACCAAGACATTTACTGAGAAGAAGTTTCACCTTTTTTGCAATTGTCTTGGAGTGAAGGACACAGTTTCTCAGCAACTGTTTTTCTTCCTTATTCATTTTTTATGCATTGTACTTTTAGGGGGTTTTTTTCCCATGAGCTTTTCCCTATTTCCTCTATTTTTTCAGTGTTTCATTCTTAGATTCATTGTACAATGAGTACATAACATGGCCTTGGTTGTTGGGACCCATTCATCATGTACACCCTACTAGTGTTCAGGGGGGGTGTTAAAGATATTACAAACTCACCTAGGTAAAAAATTTCCTAAGGTTGATAGTCCAATCTTGAGGGTGCTGCCATAGATGATAATATTATCTCCTAAGAATATTCCACTGCAAATTAGGGATCGCCCTACAAAATAGGATGCCTTCCCTCTTTAGTTCAGAGTCAATTACACCTCATTTAGACTAATGGAGGCTACTAATGCATGGAAACCTCATTTTTATCACCAACAGTTGAATTTTCACCTCAGTCTCCTCACCACGAGGGCACATATCTCATGCATGTTTCCAAGATGGTGCATATCATTTGATTGCATTTGTTTCTCTCACTTCCACACTTGTGACTCAGTTAATTGATTATTTCATGGACCAATTAACTAGGACTAGGTGGTAGATTACTTCGTTTTTTTTAGTGAGTATCTAGATATCTTTAGATCACTACTATGGCACATTCACTTATCCATGTAGAGTATGTCATGTGTATTTTACCATTTATTCATCCAGCTAATACACTCCATTCTTCTTCTCAAGCTTGTCTCTCTTCTCTTCTCTCTCTCACAAGCTTTGTGTGATTTTTATACTAGCTAGGTTCACTATGAAAACTTCACAATCTTCTCTGCAATGCCACTGGTCTGACCAAAATTTGATGTGCCAAGTGAAAGTTATGGTAACTTTCCCAAACCTTGCTGATTTTTTCCTTTTCTAGAGAGAAAACTTGTACAAAATGCCACGTGTCCACTATTTAATACTTGATTCTGAAAATTGCACCAGAAATACTATGGACTATATTGTTTCAAATGCAACTGGTGTCACTGAATTTGGATCCTCGCTGAAGAATATATGATTGTTTTACCCAGAACACTTGTTTGAAACTAGTTATAGGAATAGTAAAAAACCCTATCTTCCATAGAGTATATCTTTGAAAGTATAACGACCCAGAATTTGAAATTTGTACCATATATACCTTGATATGTCTTATAAATAACCTACAAGTTTCGCTATTCGAGTAGTCCCAGAAACAAATTTATAGAAAAAAATCCCAAGATGACTCGTTTAAAACTAAATTTTGGATGAGTCAAAAACCCTTACCAACAGGCAATAGGCATTCTTATATTAAAAATGGAAGGAAATATCCAAATTATTGTTACCCTATCTAACCTAGGGGTAACTAGAGGAGATCATGTATGATGGTCCACAATGAAGACAGTGATCTCAGAGATGATCATCGACAATCTCCATAGACATCAGCCCCTTGGATGCCTCCCTCCTCATCATAGTTCAATCAATTTCACTTGATGAGAATGGTTCATCCGATGATGGTGGTCCAACACACATGAGGTACATTAGTCATTGTTTCATATAAAGTGTTACATTTAATGCATTAGGAATTTAGGTGAGGATCATGGTTTGAAGCCAAATAATGGATCATGATTGCTTGGAAGTTATGCGAGTTTCTTTGTTTCACCTTAGTGGCCAACATATGTGTACTAGTCCAATGTTTTCATTCTTGGGGAAGAGGGGTACTACTAGGAGCCTTGATAAGGGAATTGCACCACTCCCTTCCATACCTAACACATTCCATGAATTTTCCTTCCATTGTCCCATATTTTGGAAATGGTCATTACATGTATCCAAAAAAGGTTTGTGTCTTCATCCTCCTATGATAAGAAGGGATAGAATGTCGAGGTTGATGACATTGGTAGAAAAAAGAATAAAAAATCATGCTATAAAAGAAAGAAGAAATAATGGGTTACAAATGACCAAATCAAAAGCCAAAGGTCAACTTGAGATCTACCCCCTCACTATGAGGTGATCCCCCCAAGTCCCAATGCACTGAATGCATATCAAATTAAAATAACTTAATCCCAGTAAGAAAAGTAATAAATGCATGAACCTGAAAAGGGGGCTTGCTAAGAAATTAAAAAATATCAAAAGGAAAGAAAGGGTTTGGAATATGCACAATGTCAAGGAAAGGGTAACTTAAGCACCAAGTGATCCCTCTATAGAGGTGCTCATGGAGATGAACCCACATGTGGCCTTGCATGTCAATGACACCATGACCATGAAGTAAACCCCATACCACTTCATTCACTTATACTTACACTTTGAAAGGTTTATTGGGAACTACTCCTCTACTTGGGTGTTGGAACACCTAATAATATCTTATGATGACCCTCCCATGCCTAAACCTGAAAAATTACATAAATTCCTAAGCTAAAGTTAATTTTGAAGAAGATACCTACTGTGAATTGCTTAAGGGGATTTTGTATTAAGTTGTCCCTCACTTTGTATGATTCTAATGACTCTTGTATCTTGTAATGGTTGGTCTTACTTGATTCTATGAACCTTGTTTTGGTGATGCACCCTAGTATGGTCCTTTAGAGGACGTTCTCATGATGATGTATACATTATTTGGAGGATGTTTCATTTTAGATGATGAGTGTTGGGTCCCTTGATGAATTGGCCTCCCTATGGACACCTTCTAGCACCTCCTAGACCTTGGACGTTGGATTGATGAATTGAAACGTTGTAGATATAATTAGATGGGTCATCAAAGGGCAAGAAGTTGATCACCATTGATGTTATTCCCTTTGAGGATTTGATCTTGGGATTGATGACACAAGCATTGATTATGGTACTCCTATTTGGAAAGGTTGTGGAGCCTTCTTCCCTCATGATGTCACACCCTATCCCTTGGACGTTACACATATTGATGATGATGTCATACATGATGGTGATTTTATGCTTTCTTGGGCTGACCTAGCATTGGTGATAATGAGTTGGCACCTTCTAACAATGAGACATGAACTACCATGATTCTTTGAACCTTTTGGGGAGAGACGTGGACTTTGGAAGCCTTTATGCCCCTTGAGGAGTTGATGTCACCCTCTTTATCCTCTTACACTTACAGGTGTAATAGGATGTTTTGATGTTTTAGCATTATTTTCTTATGTTGGAGGCTATTTTTGGGGTCAGACTCGACCTATCCACCTTTAATAATAGATATTATGATTTTTAGAGGCTTTTGGAGAGGTAAAGCGCTAGGGTTTCCTCATATATAAAGGCTAGAACTACCTCATTTGTAAATAATAAATCACACTTTTGGAGAATCACTTACATTGTCTTCTTTACTTCTTTTTCATCATGGAGTACTTATGTGCACCTCTTGAAGAGTGATATTGTGGATGTTTCTTCATATTTTTTGGATGATTCATGTTCTAGGGTTTTTTTCATGCCAATGACTTGACTAATAAATGCCTTTTCAAGTATTTAATGGTTTATTCTTGGTTTATTAAGTGAATGCTTTATCAAAGAGGTGATAATTTACATGTTATCTTGTTTCCCTTGGATAAATGTTGTTTTGAAACCATAGTAAGGCTTTCAATTGTGCTCCTTTCCCTTGTCATCATCCATTTTAAGCATGTTAAATCATTTAAGGTTAATTTTAGGGCTTGTGGTTGTGCTCCCATAGGGTTGCCCTTATTGGTTAAATTCCAAAGCTTATGATTGTACTCCTCTATGGTTTTAACCTAAGATCCACCTTGATCCATAGTTAAAGGTCTTAGAAGACATAGGACAACATTTAGGGTTTGTGATTGTACTCCCCTAATTTGGTTTTCTAAAATATCTAAACCTAGTGCGTGTGAGTGTACGCCCCTAGGGTTTGATTTATAAGTTTTAGCTTACTTTTATTCACCATACAACTTGAATTTGTTGACTCCATATGCACAAGGAACTAAGATGGCATTAGTATTTCTCTTTTGCAAGTGACTTTAGAACCCTAATCCACTCTCTCTCTTAACGTCTTGTGTTATTTTAGGCTTCATTGCATTGCATTTCCATTTTCTAGTCATTATCAAGTCTAACTTCTAGGGTTTCTTTGCATTTCTTGCTTAGAATAATCTCTAACATCATTATTGCTACATTTTCAGCCATTAGGGTTAGCCATCTTGCATCCATTTAAAGTAATTTCATGCTATTTATTTTTAGCAATCATTAGCTAATGGTTTGTTAGTATTTATCTTGCATTTAATGCCATTTTCCATTGCATCTTTACTAATTTAGGACTGATTTATTTATGTTGTCATAAACATGTCATATGTCGAAGTGTATCATCTTTTGTTCAAGCTTTGTTACAACAAATTATTTTTCTTTGATAGCTAATGTTTCGAGGCATTTACTTTACTCTTTTAACTTGATAGTTATCATTGATTGTCTTAGAAACACTCCTCACACATGCACATCGAATTTTCTTTGTCTAATCCACCCCAACCTAGCTAATGGTACAATAAAGTAACCAAGATAATTAAGGCATTGTAGATTTTCTTAGCCTTGATATAGGATCCTTTGAGGTTACTAGGGAAGCCTCCCTTGTGTTGGACCTTAATCCTTCACTAAAACAAGGGAAGTAATTGCTTAGGTGACAATGGAAATTACTTCCATATGTTGCACATATCAAGCATCTTGTGAAGGATTTTCACAAGTACTAAATTTGGGTGATAACATTGTGGAACCATTTTGGGGGATAATTGAGTCATTATTCTCAAAGATCTAAAGTTTATGCTTCGACATTTTCTTGGTAAGCTTACATCAAATCCTTACTTAGATAGATTTCCTTGTGACTTCATTGAGGGAAGAAGCCCTCTTTCTTATACACATCTTTATGAGCTGTGTCTAACAAGATCATCTAACGACTCCACAAAACCTAAGTTTTAAAAACACTAACCAAGAGATTAACGGAAGGTTTGCTAATCCTACCAAGGTTTATAAGAGAAGGAAC
The DNA here is from genome assembly GCA_000966675.3 of Picea glauca. NCBI lineage: Eukaryota > Viridiplantae > Streptophyta > Pinopsida > Pinales > Pinaceae > Picea > Picea glauca. The sequence goes on from JZKD02S1617500.1 coordinate 24,181, forward strand.
CCTCATAATTCCCATGTAGTAAAATCCTTATTTGGAGGAAGATTTCCTTTATCTCCAATGGCTCAACGACCATGGGTTGCCAATGCCTTCAAACCTTTAAACATGTCCGCAATCCAAGGGTACCATCATGCTATGCCTCAAAAATTTGATAGGTGGTTTCTTAAATTATCTAGTAATAATTTCATAACTATTGAAGAACATATGGATAACTTTTATATGTGCTTTCAAAATCTCCCTCTTAATAATGCTGATGAAGATGTGCTTATGAAACTCTTTGATACTTCTTTGGTTGAAGATGCTAGAAAATGGTATGATAACCTTCCTGATAAGACTATCAAAACTTGGGAAGCCTTTCATGATGTCTTTATGAAGAGATGGGGTATGAAGAGGGATCTTAGGTTGTTATTAGTGCAATTTAATGAAATGAAGAAGAGGGAAAATGAATCGGTAAAATAATTTTACATGAGATTTGAAAATTTACTATATCAAATTCCTAAAGAAATTATCCCAAGGGGTGGTGTCATCCTTCTTCAATACAAAAATTCATTTAAGGGGTAATTTAGATTTATGCTAAGGGACAAGTCCCCAAAGACCCGTGTAGAAGCACAAGAGAAAGTTTCTAAGAATGGAGAAAGTCTTCTAGCTTCTAAGGTAGAATATTTTCATGCCCCTCATGCTAAGGTTGAGACAAAGCCTAGAACTTTACATAATGATAAAACTTTTCAAGATTATGTGACACTTTTGGCCCAAATACTTGATAAAATAGTAACTGACTTCTCACGGAATCAAAGTCTCGTGATGAACAAAATCACTAATCTAGAGAGAGCTCAACAACAAAATTTTCCTCCTAAACCTCCATATAACAACAAAGAATAAATATAGGATGGAAACCTAGGCCCCTTAATGAGAAAATAATTCCTAATACCCTAGCTCCCAATAATGTGATTAGTCAAAAACATGGTCCTTGGTGTTTACCTTGTGGTGATTCTCATAATTGGGAGCATGAATGCCCTAGACTTCATAGTAATGGTAATAATGAGGACCCTAATAATTGTGAATACAGGAACTTATTTGATACATTGGATCCTTTTTACACCATATCATCCCAATAATACTACAATGTTACCTTGGAACAACTTGAGCAAAACAAACAAGACACTACTAGGAAAGCTATGTTAGAAGTCATAATCCTAATGAATGAGGAATCTAGGGAGAAACTTAGGAAGAAAGAATACTTGAATTACTATAGAAGGGATAAAGCACCCAAGACCTCTCCTAGTGATCCTAAACCTCCTTAGACAAGACTCTCTTTACCATTGAATGTTAATCCTCCTCTTCAACCAACCTTGCCTAAGAGTGGTGATATAGATTTGAACATTGATATGGATAATATCTTGGCAAAGGTTAATGTACTTGTGCCTCTTACTAAAATAATGAAGATTTATTCCTTAAGGTATAAGGTGAAGAAGTTATTAAGTATCCAATATGATTTTTAGGATCCTCTTATACTATTACAATCCATGCATTATGACCAAAGCAAGGAGGAACATGTGCCTTTTTTCATCATTTTGGTATTAAATGGTGTATTACTTCATAATTGTATGCTTGATTCTAGGGATTTTTCCAATGTTATGTCTTTAAAGGTCATGAATCAATTAGGTTTGAAGATCAAAATACCTTATAGGAATGTGTGTGGGATTGATTCCAAATTTATTAAAGTTTGTGGTTTGATCAAATACCTTAAGGTATACCTTGCTACTTATCCTAAGGTTTCTCTTTCAATGGATGTTATGGTTATTGATGTGTCATATGCTTGTGGAATGTTATTGTCTAGGAAGTGGGATGCAACTTTGGGTGGTATTCTTCAAATGGATTTATCATGTTCAACCATCCCAATTGGATGTGGGAGTTATGCTACCCTATATAATTATCTTGTAACTAGAAATCATGTAGAAGATCCTAGAGATAAAGATGATTGGAGTGAGAATGGATTTGAAGGAAGAGAAATATGTGATGAACCTTATGATACTTGTGAAGAATTAATAGATTATCATCTTGACCCTGATACTTCTCAATACTTGGCCATTCTTCCTTTTGTGCAAGAAGATAATATTGATGATGTTGACAATATGGTATTGCCAAAATGACAAGACTGGAAAGAGCAACTTATGAAGTAAAAAGACAAAGATTTGGGCTCTCTTACAATCTTGAACCAAAGTAATAAAGGAAACTTACATTTGTGTGAAGATGGTCAGAATAATATTGCCTTGATTAAGTATCATCCGCCTTCTTTATATAAAGGAAATGATACTCGAGAAGATGAGGGAATGGTTGATCTTAGAGTGAGGAAGGAAGATTTTCAACAAGGAAGGCTAGCATTGTCAGAACATTTGGTTCCTTTGTAACCTCACTTTGTTAGATTGTTTGGTTCAACCAAGTCTTTGGGTCGACGAACGACTAAAACCTTGGTTGACCATTTCCACTTATGGATTTTTGATCCACATATTATGGACATGTGCAACCGCCTTCACATGTGTTTTTAAAAGTGGGAGAACATGTGTTTTTAAAAGTGAAGGCAAAAAGAAGTTCACTAAGATTAGGAATTTGCCCAAAGTCGGCAGCAAGATATTGTGGACCTTTTGAAATATTATAAAAGACAAGGAAATTTGCATACATTCTATAATTGCATGCATCCATGAGAGTGCACAATGTATTTCATGTGTCATTATTAAATAAATATCTGCCTAACCCTACCCACATAATTGATTGGAATGTGATCTAGGTGGAGCATGAAGGGGATTTTCACGTGGAATTAGTATGCATCCTAGACTATAAAGTAAAAGTGATCAAGAACAAGGCCATATGGATGGTGAATGTTCAATGGATTTTCTATAGTCCTAAATATGCTACATGGGAACATGAAGAAATCATGCGGGAAGAATACCCGCAAATATTTGTCAATTTTGAAGAAAACAAAATGCAAGACTATGTTTTGAGCAGCTAAAGTTCTGGAACCACATCTCAGATTCCTAGCCAACCATGTTGGGGGGCCTAATAAAATAATGGAAAATTCCTTGGGTTATCCCTGATAAACGAATGGTGCATTCATTGGGTCAGTGGGTTGAAAGGAACAAAATATTTTGGTTGGAATTGTTGTTGGAGTTGTGAAATTGAATAATTGTATTTCTTAAAGTATTGTGATGTAAATTGCATATGTATATCAGCATAGTGTGCACTAAGGAAGGAACACAATCATAGGGGAGGGGAAATGTAATGTTCCCACCATAATTCCCAGTTTATTTATGTGTAATGTAGATATAATATGTGGCTACGACCAAGTGATTTATATGCAAAATATACTTCTGAATTTTAATAATAAAATGTGATGTCAGGTGCTAAGGGGACATGGACATAGATGAGGGCTTAATTAATCCACAAGAGAGAGGAGGGTGTTCGCGTTGAAATGGTCACCAGGTGAGCAAAAGGAGAGCGCTTGCATACCCTGTTGGGTCTGGCAGGGAAGAAAAGCTGTGGAGCAGAGGGTTAAAGAAAACAAAACTAACTACAATCTAACTATCAACTGAAAACAAATAACACTGCAAAAAATAAACAACAAACATCAAACACAAGACACAGGGGTCACCAATGATTTCAGGCTGGTGTATTAATGAAACCAGAGCACACTAAAGGAAGAGACCAGAGGTTCCTTCTCCCCCCAATGGAAGGCTTTTTGGGGCCCTCACACAATTTTCTTTCCTTACAAATGAGATGAACTGCACATAGCAGTGAAAGAACTCTCGGTGATGCAGCTGATGGGTTGTTGTTAAAGGATGAGCCCTTAACCATCTGAACAACATAACAGTGCTTAGAATTCCTTGCCAAAACAATGTATCTTCACGGCTTTTTATAGCAGCTCCTCGGGCGGTCACGTAACCTTCTCAAAGTGTGAACAGGGACCCTTTTAGGGTTTCTTTAGGTCATTAACTCGCCGATTTTGCAGAT
>JZKD02S1617500.1:39596-49959 GCA_000966675.3 Picea glauca
AGTTGGTGGTATTTTCCTTTTGGGACCCTCATACATGTCACCTTTATGTTAAATCGGACCCCCCTCTCTCATTACCACTTACCTCCTGACCCCCCCTCTTAGTAAACCACCAAACCACTCATACATACCATCTTCGCACTCTGACGTCACACTCCACTATCCGCTACACGTCACACTCCACTACTGCGCTCTGCCTCCACACCCCACTACATTGCCTACACCTTTCACCCACGTCATCAAACCACCTCGACAAGGACATGTGGTAGACCATGTCAGCAAGGACATGTGGTAGACCATGTCGGCAAGGACAAGTGGCACTAATTCACTACTTTGAAGTGAAGTAAAGTTTGAGATTTGAGATCTCAGAAGTCCGGAGACCTGAAGCAGATCTCAATCGTTGATTGAGAAAGGGAACACAGAACCATTGATCTCGTTGAAATTTCAAAATCTTGAAGTGAACAAGGACCATTGATGAGATAAGGGACATGCATCAGTGGATTTTCAACTCCGAAAGTTTGGCATATGGAAAAAGAGAGGTTGGAGATTTGAAACTCTCGAAGCCCGGATCACGAAGTAAATCTTAGTCGTTGATTTAGGGAGGTTATATTTGATCTGCAGATCAGGAAAGGACATATATGAACCGTCTGCTCAGGGGTATCGTCAAGATCGTAATATCGACAGTCCCATCGCAATCGTGTGGTCACATGAGATCATTTCCCAAGGTCATATCGAGAAATGGAGCTAGCACTCACTAGACCGAGATCGGGAAGCGCCTTTTGAATAGGGGTTTGGTCACCTCTAATGGTCACGTGAGGGAAGGGGATTAGAATCCAAAGAAACCAAAGAAGACTAACTGTAACTAACAGAGAAGACAAAGAGTTTTGACTGCCAGAGAAGCCAAAGAATCTCAAGAAAATGACCATCGATGATGAACACATTCAACATAACCACCAGAGAATACGAAGAGTTTCCATGATGATCATGAAGAGGAATCAGCGTGTGAAAGATATGCAAAACATAGATGAGGAGGTTGATTTTCTTGAGAGCGTAGGAATGGGAAGGACGAGACATAGTGAACAACCTGAAGGGTAGAACGGTGATTCATTGAAGATCATGCAGAGGCATAGCGCATAGAAGGGACATGGTGCACAGAGCATAAAATGCAGAAGAACAAAATGTGAAAGGTATGCGTGTAGGAACACACTGATGCAAGCAGAGAAGAGCAGGGTAGAAGAACAGTGATGAGACCGATAATCCATTGATAAATATTGTATCACTGTGATAAATTCAAGAAAGAAAATATTTATATTTCAGGGTGGTAGGGAGGTGGTAGGGAGGTGGTAGGGAGGACTGTTTTCCTCAGAGTTTCAAGTGGGTGCTTGAACACAAGGAGTTGTAGCTTCCATCTGGTTGCAGCGAGAAAAAACAAGGTGGCAAGGTGGTGTAAGGAAGAATAATTGTTCTCTGTTATACAGATTGGTGCCTGTGTAACTAGAAGTTAGTGCTTCCTTCTAGTGGGTGCTAGAGAAACCAGAGAGTTGGTGCTCTCAGCAAGTTGCTTCTTGTAAAATATAGGTTGTATCCTTAAGAGGAGTTGGATCTCATAAGAATGATAATGTACAAAAAATAAATATACTTATCATATCAAGAAGAAGAGGTTTTTCCCTTTATGGGTTTCCTCAGGAAATATTTATCTCTGTATATTTCATGTGTGTGATTGATGTTGAATATTCTATTGCTTACTTCCCTGCATTATTGTGATCGTCATTGAGTGTTCTTTAAAGAGTTTAGAATGGGCATAACTATTTAAGCACAGTAACAACTGATTCACCCCCCCTCTCTCAATTGTCCAACCATTGGTATCAGATTCAGTTCCTTTTATTTAAAGGTAGATTAGTAAGCTTAAACATGTCAAGTCATGAAGGAAATTCAACCAATAAGGCCCCCCTATTCAATAGAACAAAATTTTCCTTCTGGAAAGTTAGGATGAGAACCTACATAATGGCTTTAGGTGCAGATGTCTAGGATGTGGTAGAGACTGTATATGTAAATCCATTTCTACTAGCTAATAAGGATGACAACCTAGAATTCATCTTCAATGCTAAGGCTATGAATGTTATTCTGAGTGGGCTTGCAGAAGAAAAATTTGTAAAAGTTATGCACTTAGAATATGCCAAAGACATGTGGGACAAACTCATTAGTAGTTATGAAGGTAATGAGAAGGTAAAGGATGCCAAGCTTCAAACCTATAGAGTATAGCTTGAACAACTACATATGAAAGAAGATGAAATTGTTGGGAAGTACTTTCTGAGAGTTGAAGAACTAGTAAATGCAATGAAAGCACTTGGTGAAAAAATTGAGGAAGCCTCTTTAGTTCAGAAAATTTTAGATCTCTACCAGATAGGTTCAACCCAAAGGTCTCTACTATAGAAGAACTTAATGATCTAAAATCTTTGTCTTTTGATCAAATTCTAGGAACGTTGACTTCATATGAAATGAGGATAGGTAAAGATAAATCCACCACTAGAGAAGCATCTTTTAAAGCAGATAAGAATGAGGAATCTGATCCTGATGAAATTGAAGAAAAATTTGTGAGAAGATTAAAGAAAGAATCAGGAAAGTATCAAGGCAAGTTTCCATTCAAGTGTTTTAACTGTGGAAAGATAGGTCATTTTGCATCTAAGTGTCCACACAAGAAGCAAGATCAAAATTCTGAAGGTGAAAAGAAGTACAAACCCAGGAGATTTGGTAAAAAGAAAAGTTTATGTGTAAACAATGATGACTCTTCAGAAAACACAGATAGTGACTCTTCCTATGAAGATAAGGTTAATGAATTTATGCTTATGGCCAAAGAATATTATGATAATAAAAACATAGGAAGTGATGTTAATGATGAAGAAGTTGTGGTTGATATGGAAGGTGAACTAATCAGTGCTTTATAAGAGATTGACAGACTCAGAATTAAGAAGAGAAAACAAAAACAATTGTCGATGCAGTTTGAAAAGAATGGTAAAAAACTCGATGAAGACTTTACCCTGCTAAAAGTGGAGTTAGAAGAGGCAAAGAAAATAGAGGACATTCTAAAACAGTAGTTATCAGAAAATAAGGCAAGATGTGAAGCCTTGGAAGAAGAGGTAGTAAAAAACAGAAAAGAGATGGAGAAGTTTAAAGCATTGTATCTCCAAAATATTCCAATCATTAAAGCCTTGGAAGAACTAAATGACATTCCGAGAAAACAAAGATCTCCTTTGTTGAAGACGGGTTTAGGTTATGTAAGTGGTTCAAGTAGAAAACAGACAGAAAGCAAAGTGCCAGTAAATATGATCAAGTTCCAAGTCAGCAAACAATCAGGCCATGTGAGTACTCTGTCACCAAAAGATAAGATGATCCTTGATAAAAAAAACAGAGATATCAGAATATGGAGCAACAAATACCAAGAAGAAGGCCATCCTTTAGGTACCAAAATTTCTTCCATGGTTATTGTTTTTACTGCTCTAATTGTGGTCATAAGATTGCAAATTGTCAAATTAAGTTTAGAGACATGCAACTGAGGATATCAAGAAATAAACAATATTTGCAACATAGAACTAAATAACCAATGAGTAGACAAAGTTGCACCAATCACTTTGACCTATTGAACAATGAGATCGAATGTTATAATTGTCATAACTTTAGCCATAAAACTGCAAATTGCCATCTGAAGAATTACAAAACAGATACAAAGATAAAACCCTTAGCTAAAAATGCCAGCACATGGAAAAAGAAAGATAGTGAAAAATTTGGTCTAGTAATTTCAACTCAAAAACAAAAGGACCCCTGGTATATAAACAATGGATGTTCCAAACACATGATTGGAGACAAGAATAAGTTTTTGTCTATAAGTAAAGGAAAAACAAGAAATGTGACCTTTGGAAATGATGAACCAGGTAAAATCAAGGGTAAAGGGATGGTGAGTTTAAGTAATGGCAAAGGAAAAGCCCAGGATGTCATGCTTGTAGATGGGCTGAAACATAATTTTCTCTGTGTAATTCAAATGTGTGACAGAGGATGTGAAGTGGTGTTCACTTCCAAATATTGTAAGATAAAGTCTGTAAACTCGGGACAAGTGGTGGATAAAGGCATAAGGACAAATAATAATGTATATGTGTTGAAAGAAGATAGAGAAGAGTGTCATCTAAGAAAACATGATGAGATATGGTTATGGCATAGGAGACTTGGACATCTAAACTTTGACCACTTAATCAAGATAAAAAATCTTGAGGCAGTAAAAGATCTTCCAAGAATATCAAAGCCACAAGATTTTGTGTGTAAACCTTGACAAGTAGGAAACCTAACCAGGACACAGTTTAAATCCAAGAACTCTACTTCAATAGAGAAACCACTCCAATTAGTTCATATGGATTTATGTGGACCATCAAGACAGGAAGGCACAAGGAAGGAAAACTACTTCACGCTGATCATTGATGATTGCTCAGAACTCACTTAGGTTTCTTTTCTCAAAGAAAAAGCTGAAGCATTTGAGAAATTTAAAATATTTAAGGCTTTAACTGAGAATCAAACAAGCAACATATTAAAGGTTGTAAGATCAGACAAAGGAGGAGAATTTATGTCAAGTGATTTCAAGGAATTCTGTGATAAATATGGGATCAAAAGGGAATACACAATCCCAGGAACTCCACAGCAAAATGGAGTAGTTGATAGGCAAAACAAAACAGTTCAACAAATGGCTAGATCAATGATGAATGAGAAGAACATTGGTCAAACCTACTGGGTAGAATCAATACACACAACAATCCATATTCTTAACAAAGCTCACCTCAGACCACACAGTGACAAGACACCTTATGAACTATGGCATGGAAGACCTACTACAATCAAACACTTCAAAGTCTTTGGGAGTAAGTTCTACATAAAGAATAATAATGAAAACCTTGGAAAGTATGTTGACAGGGTTGATGAAGGAATCTTCTTAGGGTATGCTACAAACAATAAAGGATACAAATGCTATAATAAGAGGCTGCATAAATTGGTTGATTGTATTGACATAAAAGTTGATGAAGGAGTCCCAGTAAGAGAGGTGAGAAATATTGAATCAACAACAGAGGATATAGTTGAAGTTGAAGATGAACAGGTCCAATAATCAGAAAAAGAAGACTCTGGAATCAGATGGAGATACAAACACTCAGGAAGACTCAAATCAGCAGACAACATCAAATCCTTCCTCCAGAATTACTCAAAAGAATCATCCTACAAGTCAAATAATTGGTGAGAAAGACAAAGGTGTACAGACCAGGAGAAGGATAATCAAAGACATCGAGCAATCACATATAGCCCTCATATCCATGGTGGAACCCAAGAACTTCAATGAAGCCAGTGAAGATATAAATTGGTTACAATCAATGAACGAGGAACTGGATCAGATTGAGAAGAACAATAGTCAGGAGCTTGTTCCTAGACCGATAGATAAGAATGTAATTGGATCCAAATGGGTGTTTAAGAATAAAATGAATGAACAAGGACAAATTGTCAGGAATAAAGCCAGATTGGTCTGTAAAGGGTATGCTCAAATAGAAGGACTGTATTTTGATGAAACATTTGCGCCTGTAGCAATATTAGAAGCTATTAGAATGTTTCTTGCCTATGTTTTTCATAAGAAGTTTAAAGTCTATCAAATGGATGCCAAGTCATCTTTTCTAAATAGAGATCTAAAAGAAGAAGTCTATATGGAACAACAAGAAGGTTTCCAACTGTCATATAACCTTGACTTTGTCTGCAAGATGAATAAATCCTTATATGGGTTGAAACAAGTTCCTCATTCCTATTACTACAGACTGGATAAGTATCTTCAAGACAAAGGGTTCAAGAGAGGAACAGTTGACAACAATCTATATATCAAAACAGAGGGTAATTATTTGCTCATTATGTTGGTCTATGTAGATGAAATCATCTTCAGAAGTAATAATGTTTCATTAGTAAAATGGTTTTCTTCTGCCATGTAGTCTGAATTTGAAATGTATATGATAGGGGAAATTCATTTTTTCTTGGTCTGCAAAATACTCAGAGGTTTGAAGGACTATTTCTTTCTCAGGGGAGATATCTAAGAGAAATATTGAAAAGGTTTCAAATGGAATATTCTACACCTGTGAGCACACCTATGGTCACTGGATGCAAGCTAAGAAAGGATTATGACTCACCTAATGTTGATCAAAGTTCATATAGGTCTATGATAGGCAGCCTGTTGTACATCACAACATCTCGTCCAGACATAATGCATGTTGTTGGAATGGTAGGAAGGTATCAATCTACACCTAAACAAAGTCATTTGATAGTCGTCAAAAGAATATTCAAATATTTGAAAGGAACAATGAACTATGGCCTATGGTATCCTAGGAATCAGAATTTTCAATTATCAGTCTATTCAGATGCTGATTGGGATAATTGCATTGATGAAAGGAATAGCACGAGTGGAGGTGCATTCTTCTTAGGAGATTCTCTTGTAGCATGGTTGAGAAAGAAGAAAGGTTCCATTTCCTTATCGACTACATAAGCTGAGTACATTGTAGTTGCCACTTGTTGTACCCAAGTATTATGGATGATTCAATCACTTGCAGACTTGGAGGTAAATTATACTACACCAATCCCAATTCATTGTGATAATACTAGTGCAATCAGTGTGTCAAAGAATCTTGTATTTCACTCCAATACCAATCATATACCCATCAAGTATCACTTCTTGAGGGAACATGTGACCAACACTCTTGTTTATTTGCATTATATTCCATCCAAAGATTAGATTGTTGATATCTTCACTAAACCGCTTGCACAAACTCAATTTGAGTATCCACGCCAGAAGTTGGGCATGACCCCATTATCAACCTAAGAGAGTCCATCCTATCAGGGGGAGTATGTGTTGGTTTAATATCTGATACCTTCACAAAGTACTGCAATAGCTCATGGGGAGCATGTTTTCTTTGACATTGATGTCAAATGGGGAGAAAAGGAGTGGCCTGGATGCTACAGTTGGAGGTCCAAGCAGCGGCCTTTTAGGGTTGCCATCAATGCCAAAGGGGGATATTGTTGGGATGTTTTACAGGAAAGTGTGTGCTTTTCATTGATGTCAAGAACAAAAACATTGATGTTTTACAGGAAAAGCATAAGCTCAGGAGGAGAAGCGAACAGTATGCAGAAACAAGAAAGCTCAGAAGAGATAGAATTTTCCAGAATTGTAGACGAGGTCCAAGAGACGGACTCGCAGGAGGAGCAAAGGTTGAGACTCGTGAACACTTAGAAAATATTCTAAGTCAGAGAGATCAGAAGATCAGAAGATCAGGAGGAAGAGTGATAGTGGCCATTGGATCACTGATCCAAAATACCAGTAACCATTAGATCCAATGAATTTGTGAGGAGGTTATCATTCGAGGAATCTCACTTCGGAAGAATTGGCAACTTGAAAGTTGAATTACCCTAAGCCTGAAATCCGAAATGTATGTGAACCATTGGATCTGGAGAAAATATGATGACCGTCGGATTGAATTACTAGAAGGACAGGATAAGCAAGGGTTGATATATGAGATCACGATCACCCGAATATCCATCGACCGTCGGATCGAATTAATTGAAGGGTAAGTTAAATGGGGCTAAAGAGTTGAGAATTTGATTATTCAAATACCCGTCAGTCGTCGGATCAAACATGAATTTATGTCATTCATTGGATCATTCTAAGTGGAAGGACAAGATAAGATAGAAGAGTTGCATCACAGACAGATTGGGTCATTGATCTAAGATCCTGATCCAACGAACGACATTTGTTTCGGGTATAAATATGTGAGGAGGTTACTCTTCAGAAAAATATCATTTCAAGAATTCAGTTTGAGATTTGAAATTCCCGAAGTCCGGAGACCTGGAGAGCCGAAATGAATCATCGACTGTCGAATCGTCCGAAGTAAATCTCAGTCATCAAATCATCTAAAGAAGATATCAAGTGTCAGATCGTCTGAAGTGAATCTGGGTAGTCTGATCCAGAGCACCAGTTTGAGATTTGAAAACTCTAAAGTTTGGAAACCCGAAGATCTTAAATACGTTCTCGATCGTCGGATGATTCGAAGAAGATCGCAACCATCAGATCATTCTAAAGTGGAAGGAAAGAATAAGTTGGGTAAAGGGCATGCTAATCTCAGCGGCTGAGAATCGGGGACTTAGATCTACGGTCGACAGGGCATATCGGACCCCATCCCCCCTAAGAGCTTTATGCCTTTAATCGTAGGGGGGGGGGGGTCTGAGTTGGTGGTATTTTACTTGTGGGACCCTCATACGTGTCACCTTTCTACTAAATCGGACCCCCTTTGCTCATTACCACTTACCGCCTAACCCCCCCTCCGAGTAAACCACCAAACCACTCATACATACCACCTCCGCACTCCAACGTCACACTCCACTACCCGCTACACGTCACACTCCACTACCGTACTATGCCTCCACACCCCACTACACTACCTACACCTTTCACCCACATCAGTAGACCACGTCATCAAGGACATGTGGCAAACCACGTCAACAAGGACATGTGGCAGACCACGTCAACAAGGACACGTGGCACTAATCCACTACTTCAAAGGGAAGTAAAGTTTGAGATTTGAGATCTCAGAAGTCCAGAGACCCAAAGGATATCTCAACCGTTGATCGAGAAAGGGGACGTAGAACTGTTGATCTAGTTGAAATTTCAAAATATCGAAGTGAACGAGGACCATTGATGAGATGAGGGACACGCGTCAATGGATTGTCAACTCCGGAAGTTTGGCGTATGGAAAAAGCGAGGTTTGAGATTTGAAACTCCCAGAGCCCGAATCACGAAGTAAATCTGAGTAATTGATATCGGGAGGTTAGATATGATCTGCAAATCATGAAAGGACAGATATGAACCATCCTCTTAGGGGCACCGTCAAGATCATAAGATTGACAGTCCCATCACAATCACGTGGTCACATGAGATCATTGCCCAAGGTCATATCGAGAAACATAGCTAGCGCTCACTAGACCGAGATCGGGAAGTGCCTTTTGAATAGGCGTTTGGTCACCGCCGATGGTCATGTAAAGGAAGGGACTTAGAAGAAAAGGAAGCCAAAGAAAATTGACTGTAACTGACAGAGAAGACGAAGAGTTTCGACTGCCAGAGAAGCCAAAGAATATCAGGAAAACGACCACTGATGATGAACACATTCAGCATAACCATTGGAGAAGATGAAGAGTTTGCATGATTATCATGCAAAGGAATCGGCGTGTGAAATATATGCAGAACAGAGAAGAGGAGGTTGATTCTCTCGAGATCATAGGTGTGGGAAGGACGAGACCTAGTGAACAACCTGAAGGATAGAACAGTGATGCAGTGAAGAGCATGCAGAGGCATAGCGCATAGAAGGGACATGGCGTAGAGAGCATAAAATGCAGAAGAGCATAATGTGCAAGGTATGTGTGTAGGAACACACTGATGCAGGAAAATCATAACAGGGTAGCAGAACAGTGATGAGACTAGTAAGCCATTGATAAATATTGTATCATCGTGATAAATTCAAGAAATAAAAGATTTATATTTCAGGGTGGTAGGGAGGTGCTAGGGAGCACTGTTGTCCTCAGAGGTTCAAGTGGGTTCTTGAACACAGGGAGTTGTAGATTCCATCTGGTTACAGTGAGAAAAACCAGGGTGGTGCAAGGGAGAATGATTGTTCTCTGTTATACGGGTTGGTGTTTGTGTAACTAGAAGTTGGTGCTTCCTTCTAGTGGATGCTAGAGAAACCAGAGAGTTGGTGCTCTCAGCAAGTTGTTGCTTGTAAAACAGAGGTTGTAGCCTCAAGAGTAGTTAGATCTCATAAGAATGATAATGTTAAAAAAATAAAGATACTTATCATATCAAGAAGAAGAGGTTTTTCCCTTTATGGGTTTCCTCAGGAAATATCTGTCTCCGTATATTTCATGTGTGTGATTGATGTTGAATATTCTATTGCTTACTTCCCTACATTATTGTGATCGTCATTGTGTGTTTTGTAGAGAGTTTAAAATGGGCATAATTTTTTAAGCACAGTAACAACTGATTCACCCCCCCCCTCTCAGTTGTCCAAAAAATTGTAGCAGGAATTAGGCTCAAAAGCGCAAGAAACGGTATGTAATGCAACAATACAAATAGAAACAACAAGGAAGGTGGATATAAAAGGTCTCCCAAGCCCATAATAACTTCAGCATGGGCAAAAAAATGACAAGTAAGGTGCTAATTAGGGTTCATTTGATTGGTAGGCTCTATCACACAATCTACAACATGAATAAATGACAAAGGTGGTTAGTATCACAACTTGGTGGGGCGATATTTGTTGGA
>JZKD02S1617500.1:59931-83750 GCA_000966675.3 Picea glauca
TGTCTTCCACCCAACCTCTCTCCTTCCCTTATCACATCTCGACTCTCCATGTCATGAACTCCGAAATAGAGCTTGGTTTTTAGCGCCTTCCTCCAACTCTCGACGATGTGACCACAACCTATGTCCACTCGCTAATCATTTGAGTGCTTAGCTCTTCATATCAATGGTCCATGATTAGTGGTGATCGGACGGTTATCCGTCGCCCTAGAACTTCAGCTTTCGAGACTTTGGGGGAGTGTTGATACTAAAACTCCTGAAACTGAACTCCTAGAATGACGTCACTTGATGATGTGTCGTGATCTATGTGGCTACAACATGTCCTTTCTGACATAGGTTTCCACCTGTCCTTGCTGACGTGGTCTGTCATTCTCTACCTCCTAGATCTGATGACCCATATTTTTCCTTGATCCAACGACTAGGATTATTTCTCGATTTTTCATATCGCGAGTTCGAGAGGTTAGGGAACCCCATTCCTTTGACTTTCCAGTCAGCGAAGGGATGATCTTTCGCCACGTATCCTTCTTGGATTGACGGTCCCGATTTTTCCTCGATCCAACGACTGAGATTATATTGCGATTTCGCATATCGCGAGTTGGAAGGATAGAGCACCACATGCCTTTGACCTTTCAGTCAGTGAAATGTCGATCACTCTCCATGTGTCCTATGGCTTCAACGGCCAGGATCATTTCGCGATCTCGCATATCACGAATTCGAGGGGTTAGAGCACCTCCTTCCTCTGACTTTCCAGTCAGGGAAATGTTGATCTGTTACCACGTGTCCTACCCAAAGATGGGCAGTCATCCTACTTTCGGGATTTTGTAAGCCTGATTCTCCTTGCACTTTAAAGAACGTGCATGCTCTCCCGAATCCAACAACGGTTAGACCTCGTGCTCAGATCTAACGCCCGAGATATATTCTTGTCTACTGTGTGCTACTCCTCTCTGAATGCAGATCTGACGTTCATCGAGGATTCTGAATGAGATCCAACGTTCACTGTTGCTCCTCCTTTGCCATTATCGTTGCGTTGTTGACCGTGTTGATCTTTTCCATCGTTGTTCTTGCCATCGATGTTCTTGCCATTAATGACAAGCTCACTCCCAACTATGAACCTGCCAACAATCTTAAGGCAAAAAATGGTATAGGATCTTGATAATACACAATGCAAGGTGGGAATATCCTGACCTATATGTCAATTATGATTCCTTTACTTGTCAATATGGATCAAATTGGACTAAGATGATGTAAAAGAGCCACCAAATAACCCTGAAAATTTTCTCATATGTGAAAAAATACTAAGACGAACTCGAATGACAGCATTAGGCATTATGTGTGACAAAGTCGACCCACAATAATGAACAAGAGGCATTTCAAACTATAGGCAAATGGGTAAAAATCAAATATATAGGTGAAAAAATGCAATTTTACCGAGTCATTTTAAATTTTTTACCACAAAATTGTTTGGAGATAAAAACACCCCCAAAATTCAAACAAATATTGCAAAATATTTGATCATTGGTTTTCAATTTATTCTAATCCAATTTACTCCTCTCTCCCTCATATTCATTTTCTTCACTTTAAGTTTTCATTTTTTTCCTTTTTTCAGTTGTTGGGGACCCCCATTAATGAAGGGAATGTTCACACATGTATTTCCTTCACATAGGGTGCATGTGGAAGGCCCTAGACACACTCTCAGTGAAGGTAAGGTGCATGTACATGCACTTGTCCATTCACAAAGGTACATGTACCCCTTCATATTGAGAAAAATTTGAAAAGAATTCAAAAATTTTACTTGAAAATTGCAAATGGTTATTATATGGAGGGAAAGAGAACATGAGGATATAGATAAAATTGTCATAAAACATATAGAATCCATATATTCCCTTCAATATTTTGTTCTCCTCAATATTTTCACAATTCCCAATATGTGCACCCAAACATAATTATTGCAGACATCAATATCATACTAGGAACCCGACCAAGTTTCTTTTGTTTTGGATGACAAGATTTTCAATATTGAGGTTGAAGATATATGTTTCCTTACAAATTTGTCTCAATAGGGAATGTCGGTAAACTTGGAAGGAGGAGAACATGGCAGTGGTTCTATGACTATTCAGGAGTCTGTAAACACCTATTGTACCATGTGGACCCAAAAAATGGGCTCCCAAGTCCCTATCAACAATATTTAAAGCTTGAGTCTGAAAATAATCCTTCTTACTATTCCTTGGGTGGATGGATCGGAAACTTTACACCAAGATTTGTGCCCATATATTTTCTTCAAGATAGAATGAATAAAACCCAAAGTATTGGATTAGTGCACTGGGCTTCTAAAAAACATGAAATCTCAACAGACAAATTGCAGGTTGGGGAGATAAAATAACTTCAGGTATGGAATTATTCTTTGTTCATTTTTCTTTGTGAGAATTCCTTCAATGCATCCTTGCATCACATTTTCTCCTCCTAAATTTTGAGAGCCCAAAATGACTCATTGGGAAGATATGATGCATCGTCTTAGAGGCAAGCATGTCACCAATGCATTCGACAATGAATTTTTTTACTGGTGGTCACATCAATTGATCATGATTGATGACTACCCTAATGTTGGTATTTATTTATGCATAGATCTTGAGCCAGTATTACTCTAGACACAACATGGGGTGACATTGGTAAGTGATTTTTTATTTTTTTAAGTTATTCAATTTTTTTAATTTTTTTTTATATATGGAAGATGTAAAAACTTTTTTTTTGGTAAGTAGAATGACTAACAAAATACTCTAATGATAAAAGTGTAGGATCAATCTTACCTGCAAGATATCCTAGGATATGCACAGGGGAAGAGGAAAGAATCATCCCAGAGGAGGTCGAGTAGGTTATACACTCGATACAATGGAACCTAGAGGGGTTAACCCACCAGGTACTAATGGCACATGTAGAAGACCTCCTAGAATTCATCTAGAGGTGGGTGGTAAGGGTACCATGAGCTTGGGTACAACTCTTCCAGAGGGTGACCAACACCATTTTCTGTAATCATGAGACCCACACCGAGTCAAGTCCATAGGCATAGATACTATATGGACCCATTTTTGTATCAAACAATTGATATGTATCATCAATGGATATAATTACTTATTCTGTATAGCACATAAGTGAATTTTGTATTTTATGACATTATTAATACAATATTTGCATGCTTTCTGGTGTTTCCTATATTTATAAAAATAATGTGACTACATTCCATGATATGTGCATGCATGATTTGTTTTACTTAATGAAGAAAATGTCAATCTAATACATAATTAACCAATACATCAAATAAATAATTGAAAATCCTCCAAAAGTGAATATAAGTAATGAATTCAAATGAACACTTGAGAATTCACACCCATAGGAACTCCTCGAGAAGCATAGGATCACAAACTTAGTATACTCCATTTAACTACGACATCGCCAGTTGTGAATCCAAGTGAACTATCAAATGTAAAATTCCATGGGAAATGACTTCTGACAATAGTTCAATTATCGCACTATACTCAACAACATTATTGGTCAAGTTCAAGACAAGCTCCTCCCAAGTTCACAAGTTCTCCTATGGGAGAATAAATCACCCAAGAAGTGGAGGAAAGGTTTCGAGTGTGCACGATGGAACCATCCAAGCATCCCAAAAACACAGGTGTATTTGATGACATCTTCCAATAAATCACAAATCATGATAAGCAATCAATGAAATGAAATAGAAAAATAATGTAGAAAAACCACTAATCTACAAAAATTACAAGGGAATCACCCAAGCATTGCTAGTTAGGAACAATACCTCTTCAAATAGAACCTGTTTTTGGGATCATCTAGCATGTTCCTCTCAAAGTATTCTAATTCTTAATCCCCTTTACTAAGTACATGCCTCATAGTGTAAGGATCATGCCACATAGGGTTGAACTTGCTTCCCCCAAGGAATCCTTATCTTGGTCATAGACCAAAACCAAGTCTCCTTCTGAGAAAAATTAGGGGTGAATGGACTTTTCATATTGGACCTTGACATGTATTTTATGTGCCTCATTCATGGTGGCCACATCTCTGCAATGCTCATCAAGTTGTTCTAGGTGAATGAGGCATTATTCTAGGGAAGTAGTTTTAATGAGGATCTCTATGACTATCTTGAGAGAGGGAATTTCACATTCAACCGGCAGCGCTTCCACCCAATGAATGAGTTGGAAATGGGTAAACCCCATGGAAGTCTTCATTAAGGTTCAGTAAGACCATAAATCTGGGAAAATAATTAAATGCCAATTGTCTTTTCGCACATTAATTGTTCATTGCAAAAAAATTCAAGGACTTATTGACTGCCTCTACTTGTCCATTATCTTGTGGATAGTACAGTGATGAGTGTTCTTGGAATAACCCTAAATTAGTTGTTATTTATGGCATCAATTTATTCTGAAATTTACTTCCATGGTCAGTGACAATATCCCTAGGCACACCAAAGTTAGCAATGACCTAGTTGGATATGAAAAGTGTTTTTGTTTCACTATTGTTGGATGACGTTGGCATGGCTTCAACCCACTTATTAAAGTAGTCTACATCCACAATGATGTACTTGTGGCGTTTTGTTGAAGTTGGGTAATACGTTATAAAGTCAACCCCCCACTTGGTGAAAGGGCCAATGATGATAATGGGATAAAGTGGAGTTGGGTGTGCACACATTTTTCTCATGAAAATATATCACAGATGACACTTCTTGATAGATTCTACAAAATCCTTAAAGATTGAAGGCCAAAAATATCCTACACACAATATTTTATGGGTCATTGACAACCCCAACAATTGATCGCCAAAATCTCCACTTTGATAATCATTAAGAACCTTCCCAGCCTCTTCACGACTCAAGCAATGATGGAAAATTTGATCCACCCCTTGATGATACAAATTTTCTTCAATGATGAGGTAGTTCTTCGCATTATGGTGAACATGTCAGCATTCATCATGAGATAAGTTAGAGGGGAACCTTTGGGTCTAGAGATATAATAAGATGTCTCTATACCAAGGGCCATCAAAGGTGATGAGGAATAATTTATCATTAGGTAACGAGTCAATTTCAATCTAAACCTCACCATATTTGAGTAAGTTTGACATCAACTCAACAAAAACTAAGGACTTCTTCAATTTAGTTCATGCAAACTCCAATGGAACTCTTGCAATATGAAAATCCACTTATTGTACTTTCCCCCGAGTACTTGTTAGGTTAATACATATTGTAAAGGATTGGTTTTTGCAATTACAATGGTTTTTCAAAGAAGTATATAATGTTGAAGTCACTAAATAGCATGAACTACTACCAAGGCTAGCTTCTTGACAAGAGAAAACCCTAATTTAGGTCCAGGGAGACTTTTGCTCAAATAATACACTATGTTTTCCTATTGTAGGTCATCTTCTTGAACTAAGACCATACCAATGGTTGATTCATATGATGCAAGGTATAACGATAAATCTAAGATGTAGTCTAGATGACTTAGCAATGGGGTGGACATGAGAGCCTTTTTCAAAGCATCAAATGACCACAAAGAAAAATCATCCCATACAAATGGGACCCATTTCTTTAAAAGGTGCATGAAACATTTTGTGACCTCACCATAATCAGTGATGAATATTCGCAAGAAGTTTTCCTTTCCTTGAAGTATTTAATTCTAGTTAACATTGCACAAGGAAGAAAATTGTACTATTTCCTCAACCTTAAACGAGTCTACCATAATCATGTGCTTGGATAAGATAAAACCTAGCAGTCTCCCAAACACAACATAGAAGATGAATTTTTTAGGATTCAAATGAATCCTATAGTACTGAAATATATCGAATATTGCATGAAGATGGGCAGGATGATCTACCCTCTTGTGAGAGTGAGAAATAAAATCATAACGATAAGCTTCAAAAATATACTTGATGTCGTGAAAAGCATACAACATGTCCCATTGGAAAGTGGCTCCATTTTTTTTAAGGCTAAATGGAATCTTTTGATAGGAAAACATGCCCCAAGGATAGATAAACACAATCTTTTGTTGGTATTCAATATGGATCTGAATCTAGTTGTAGTCATAAAAAACCATCCATAAACGAGATTATTTTTCTTCTGGTGCATTTGTCAATAATTTGGTCGATGAATGGGGTAGGGTAGTAGTCCTTGGGACAAACTTTATTTAGATCCATAAACTCCAAACACATGCAAATGGTCCCTTATTTTTTATCCGTGGGAACTAGGTTGGAAACCCATTTGATCAAGGGAACTGTGTAGATGAAGCTACTTTTGAGTAGCTTCTCCACCTCTACCTTGATGGAAGTTTCCTTACAAGGGTTGATTGGTCACAGCTATTGTTGAATAGGCTTTACATTTTCATACAATTTTATTTCATGTTCAACAATTATAAGGTATATGCCTAGCATTTATTCATAACTCTAAGCGAAAATGTCCCAAAATTATTTGAAGAGAGCAGTATATGTTTGAATCTTCTCAGGAGAGTATTCTACTCCAACTAATACATTCTCGATGACATCGGATTTCCTAGAGATATTTATTGGTATATTTTTCTATATTTTTTCCATGTTTCCCTTAGCATGCACATCATGTGTTGAGAGAGAATTGGAATACCTTTTAAAGTCACTAGGTTTGAATATAATACCCATCTCTTTGAATTCCATTTTTATCGACTCGGGAAGAAAATATGATGTATGGTGCATATCCTCCCAAGGCCTTTTAGTGCAATTCATATCTTCCAAGATGGATTCACCCGAAGGTAAAACCATATCCAAGTAATCTTGAGAAAAATGAGAGTTGAAGACCCAAACGGGAGAAGTGAACTAACCATATTCCTCCATCAACAGAGAAGTCCAATCAATGTCTATGTAGGCCATTTAAATGGCCTAATAATAAATATCTATCAAAGACAAAGGCATGGATACTCCTATATATCCATTTTCCTCTGTTGAAATGGAAGGATTTGATACTACACACGAGTCAACAAAATACAACGTTTTGAAAGAAAATTTGACAATCGTGGTGTTTGTAATGATTAATGAGATTGAATATATAGGAGACGAGAATATAATATATCGTTGAAGGGATTTTAAAAGTTCCCATCAACTTAGGGTACATCCCAACACCTATTGGATAGTTGGTTTGGACAGTTGGTTGTCATCGATGTCAACCCTTGGAGAGTGATCTTGGAGATTGATGTCAACCCTTAAATATTAATGATGTCAACCCTTGGAGAGGTCCAGAGATGTTGGATAGTTTATTATCATATGTATGATCGAGACTAATGATGATTTATTTGGGTACATTTACTACATGTATCCCAGAGGTTTGGTTATGGGACCCATAGTTGATTCAGAAATAATGGCATGAAGGAAAGTGTAATTGCAAGTAAGACTATCATAAATGGATAGTACACATCGTTTTGTTTCTGGTGATATGTGGTACACCATGTGTTTCTTCACGGTTAGGGAGATATGGCCTTGTAAAGTTGGAAGACCCGAAGAATGGTCAAGAAGGCCTAGTTGGTTAGAAGTCAATGAATGAAAGGGTAAAGTGGTTGCAACAAGAAATATATAGAAACCCTAATTTTAAGGGAAGAGGTTACCTAGAAAAATTATAAATACCCCTCAAGGATCCATTCACAAACACATTCATATGTAAATGTGAATGAACCTACACATATAAGATCTAGCTAGCAAATGACACACAGTTTGCAGAAAAATGATAGAAGAAAGAAATGAGAGAGTGAGAACAAAGAATTTGCACTAACCAAATGAATGAATGATAATTTGCACATGATATATTTGTATAACTCAACTAATGCGCACTAGAGGAGAACCAATGCACCATAGTGGTGGTCTAGAGTGATCTGGACACACATTGACAGTTACGGGAGTAAACTACCACCTAGTCTCAGTTAATTAGTCTCTTAGTCTTCAGTTAACTAAATGAAACAAAGTGAAGTGAGGAGGAGATCAAGGAATCATGAGTAATTTTCTAATCTATTGATAATCCCAAGGACAATTCACATTAATTGGTGATGATCCCAATGTGGAATCTAGACTCCACTCAACTAATCAAACTGAAGTGTGAACTGAAGAGAATATTCTCCTAGAATGTAGGAAAATGAATATTCTCCCTAAACTATAGGAGATTGAATAATGACTAATAAACATAGGGAAAACCTTAAGAAAAAGAAATCCTAGGTGTGTGTGAAGTATCTCCAACATCATACACTTACATTGAATATCTATCTTGTGAATGTTATGGTCTAGTATTGTGATATTTTGGCTTGTTTCGATGGAGAATTTTGAGGTAGTGAAGTGGGAGAAGTGTGATATTATCGGGATTGCAGAGGAGAGTGGGAGAAAACGAGGAAACCCTAATTTAGGTCATCCTCATGGGTTGCACTATACTTGTCTAGTGAGGCCCTCGCTTGTTGCACTACACTTGTATAATGAATCCCTCGCTTGTTGTCCTATGGTTGTCTAGTGAGGCACTTTCATATTTGGGAAAATGTTAGTAACAGGTTGTTGATTGACTGTGGATGAAGCTACAGATCAGATTACGGAGTAACAAGTCAGATACAAGATCATATTTAAGGGTTAAGGCTTATGTTTTTGGTGTTATGGTACATGCATGGTGATGATAGAATGTGATTTGGTGAATCTTGGTAATGTGATGGTACATTGATTACAGGATTTACTAGTTGGTTTGGTTTCTGATTTTGTTTATGGTTTAGTTACATGTTATGGTGCATATTTGAGGCTTGGTATATTGTTTTATGAGGTTGTATCTTGGTGATGTTGAGGAGCCTGATTGAGGCATGTGGTTGAGGGCCTTGGTATATGACTTGAGGCACATCATTGGATGTGTGATGCATGTTGATTGAGGTCTACTTGTTGAGATACATTGTTGGTACATATCTTGGATACATTGGCACATGGTTTATGGTAGTTGGTTGAGGCATATCATGAGTGATATGACACTTGTTTGAGGTACATGGTTGGCATGTTGTATGGTTGATGATGTTATTGGTATAATATTTTTTTATGCATAGCTTGGTTCTCGGTTTGGCACATAATTGAGGTGCATGTTGGGCACTTGATGTTGGCATAGTGCTTGAGCAATACACTAGTATAATTTCGAAAATAAATGACTACATGACTAAAAAATTTAGTCACGACAACTAAAAATGACTAAATTCTACTATTTTTTTCCAACGCGACTATAAATGACTAAAATAAATGACCAATTTGATCATCGGATAAAAAACACAACTAAATAATTAGTCACACAAATAAAAATGACTAAATAAATTACTATTACTCATCTAGACTAACATTTGGTAATTTGGACATTAATATATATTATTTCTTGTTATATATCTTATGATTCTATTAAGGTCTCATTATATTAGACCATTTGATACTATTCTTCAAAAAACAAGGAGGGGACTATAACTTATAAGCTAGAGTGAAATCTACAACATTTATCCAGATTGATCCATGGCATATTCCTAAGTGAAGAAATTATATTGATTAAACTAAAATTGATCTATAGGGTAGAGTTCCTCCATTATGAAACTTTACTATCAAATATGGAGTCCATTTACTCATGGACGTTTTCCGTCACAACTAGTGAAACTTGGTGTCTTCATAGTTACCTCAATTTAATATAATATTGTAATACAAAAAAATTTATTATTAGTATTAGTATTAGTATTATATAGTGTAAATGTTTTTTTTCCAAGGTTATATATTGTAAATGTTTTATTTACATTTATCATATAATATTATCATATGATATTATTATAAAGACTTGCTTTAACTAATCACCCAATTTTATGCTTTTGAAAGAACCCCAATCAAGTAAATCTCTAGGGCGGTAACGTGCTTCTATCCTGAGGAAAGACTCTTGGAGCGATAAGTTACTCTTAGATTCTTCTATCAAATGTGTACTTCAAAATAAGAGGGATATGGAAGTCATCTGAACTGATCGGTAAGGTTTTATCATATGAAAATATGATAATATCATAGACAATATGATATTAAAGCGGGTAATATTATTTCCAACAATATTAAAAATATCCATGTATTACATTTCCCATTTGACATATATTGTTGGGCTAGTAATGTGTGCAGGGTTGGCGTATTGGGAAATGATTGGTGGGAGTGGGGAGTACACATTGTAGAATTTTCCCTAGTAAAGGTAATTTAATGGGGGAGTGGGGAGTACTAGTGATTTTGGGGGCATAATTCAGAGTGGGGAGTACACTAGCCAGGATAGAGAGCTTGTTAATTCACTGGTCAGGACATAATTCAAAGGAGTGGAGTTCTTTCATTAGTTGTTGGTGTTGAACCAAAAATCTTCTTTGGGAAATCAAAATGATGTTTATCATGCTAAGTCCTTCACAAAATTTCCTGAGGGATTTTCTTAGCATCCTCTTGTGCTCTGGTCCTAGTCAAAGACAGTAGTAGGGTTCATAGTCAACATGGACCTTACCCTTGAAAGAGTATTAGTGGGCTACTTAAAAAGGTTTTTCTGAGCACCATAGTGACCTATTAGACACTAGCAGAGTATCAAGCAACATTTTCAAGTCACTTGGTATCATCTCAAGTTGGTTGCAGGTTATCAATTTCAGTTGGGTGAGTGCCTCCGGTATCAATTTGAGGGATAGTAGGGCCAAAAATATTTCATATTCATAATTTTCCCTAGCCCACCATCACCCATTGGACATATATATAATGAGAATCAACACCCTTATTTCCATCGGCATCTTGACAACACCCAAGCAAACTCATCCTGGCCTTGTCCAGCTTACCTCTTGACCATGTTATTTTCCCCTAGGGGAGGCCCTATCGAGATTATTTTTGAGTTCTGAAACCCTCCAATATCATAATTTCCTATTTCAAGGCTTCTCAATTCATATTTCATGATTCGAGGACTTGGTTTACAAAAATTTCAACATTAGCCTTGTTCGCTTGTCATTAGGTGGGTCCCGCAAGGACATAGAATTCCACAAAAAATAAAACGAAATTTGTTCATTATGTAGAAATTAAAGCACATTCATCCTGTAGGGATCAAGATAATATTTCCAACGAGTTATCATCATCCTAATTATGAATTCATATGACTAGTCTACGAAGGGCCAAACTTTCACATCGCTTAAAGGGCCATAACCCATAATTGTGACTTCTCGGTCATTTTTTGTTATGATAATTGAATAGAAATGGGAATAATACCTAAAGGTGATCTAGGGAATTTTGACACATTTCCAACAGTACATCGTGTTCCTGGTTTCAATCCTTAGTTGATGAGAACAAGTCTTCGCAAATTTGTGACTAGTTTCACGGGCCAGATTGGTAGCAGTGGTTCAGGGTTAAAAATTTGTTATTGAAAATATAGAAATTATAAAATAAGCAACCCCAAAGTGTATTAGACTCATATACCTTTTCAACGGCACCTCATTTACCACATTCCAACATCGGATGACCCAATTAGATTTGTCACAAATCTCTAAACTATTTTAGGAGAGACGATTTGATCAACTAGCACAATAGAGTTTCAGGGCAGTTAAAACAATGGTTAACAACCTCATACTAGAAATCCATGGCCACATCATCGAAGTACTCATCGATAAATTTATATCAATGCTTTTTTTTTCCTTGATTGGGCATCGTATGGCGATGTGGCACCTTTCCCAAGATTGGGCAATTTTGTGGGCCCCATAGGAAAATCAAGGTTTTAGACCATAGATGTCCTGGCCAAAATTCGGTGCCTATGTGCCATCAAGTCGTATTAGTGATGGTACATTCTCAATGGGCTCATTGAGACCTTTCTAATGACATTATCTGTGTCCAATTTTGACTTTTCTCACCTGATAGTATTTTCAACCTCAACCAATAAGGACATGGTCAAAGTCAAAGTCCACCTTTGACTGGCACGAATTTCAAGGAAAGGTATTAAAAAATAGAAACAATTTAAAATTTTGAGGAAAAAGGAAGGGAAATAATTTTAGCCTCTCCCATGCTAATTGGGGAAAATTAAAATATATATATATATTTATGGGAAAATACAAATCCTATCCCCCTCCTCTCTTAGGTTCATTTCACAAGTTTGTTGGAGGGGGAGGGAGCTTTGGTTCCAACGTACATTCATGGACAACAAGGGTTTTTTTATAGCAGTATACATAGGCCATACACCAATCCCTATCACATAGACAGGTAACCATGGACATCATGTTTTTCAAAACTCTTGCCTTCATTGCCCGGTAGTGAAAATTCGATTTTGGTTGTGATGGATTAATTTTCCTAGTTCATAGTTAGTTTTTGTTGGTTCATAATTCAAGTTAGTAAAAATTCATGATTTTTACCATTTATTTTTCCAGTAGAGTTATATTTTGTTTGTTGGTTTTGGTTAGTTGTTGGCTCAGTATTTTATAGTGTTGATTACATAGATTTGCAGTCTGGGAATGAGCTGGTGTGTTATTTTATTTTCAAGGGTGGATTTTTCATATCTGAGTATCAGTTTATGTGGGGTGAAGACTCAATTTGTTGGTTCAGATTCAATTTTGTTGTTAGTTCAAATTCCCTTGAGGGTTGGTTCAGGTTTTCATAGTTATCTCTTAACAAAATTAGCGAGGGAGGGGGGATTCGAACCCCCATTGGGAACCAGGACCAAGCCTCCAAGGCACCCTTATATCCTTGCAAATTCTGAGTTTTATTTATGTTCAGGCCTGTTACTGCAAAAATGGAGGTCAAGGAGTTTTGAACCCTGGCGTCTTTCCCTGTTCCCACTCTGAAATCCCTTGTGTAATTCCAAAAAAAAAAAAATGTGTGGGAGGGGTTTTGAACCCACAGCCTCTCCTCCAAAACTATAGCAGAAAACCCACTTTTAATCAAAAAAATAAAATGGGGGCTAAGCCACCCAAACACGATCGGTCGCACATGCAGAAGAAACACCACCACCTCCTCTACCCTTATCAGCCTCCCCTCCAAACCCTTTCTCGACCACCTCCATGATCTCTGCAAAACCTGACCCGACCACCATTGAAATCCCATCGCTCGAGTTCCTTGTCGACCATTTGTACATGAACTCCCTGTTGGGCCGCACACCCTCACGACCATCCTTCTCCCTTGGTCATGCCCTCACCTTCATCGGATGGCCTCCACCTGCAAATCCTTCACTCAAGCCACTCCCTCATAACACCGTCGGCCTTTCCTCTACCTCCAGCCTCATTGCACATGGCCGACTGAGCACCTTCTCCAAACCCCTCATTGCGGGCCGACCCATTGATTCTCGTCTGAATCCCCTCATTGCACATAGGCATCAACCACCATGGCTCCTCCACTGGCACACCCTCCATCCCACACCCTCTCTCCACCAAAACCTCTCGGACAAGCCATTCCTTTCACCAGTACTCGGTCTCGGCCCCTCTCCACCCTCTCCACAGTCTTGTGTACCAACAAAGGAACCATGGAAGGAGCGGGGTGGCTGGAAAATCCACCGCCTCCCCTCTTACAACCACCATCGTCGAGGTTTAATGATTTCAAATTTGGTTCAAAAATTCCGTGTAGGGGCTTACAATAGGGGCTACACTCCAAATCAATGGTCACCTGGGCGACCCTGGGCGACCCTGGGCTTTCCTTGACAGATTTTTCATGTGGTCACATAGGATTAGCACATGACCTGGGGCTTAGACTTGAAGTGTGGACGCTAGGGGGGTAGTGACAAGGCCCAATTCGATTAACGTGGTCTTATGGGCGATCGGGGCTAGTAGCAGGGCCCAATGGAATGGTCACATGGATTGTGCACATGACCAAGAGGCTAGAGATGAAGCACTTGGTTTTAAAACAAAATTCATATCAATGACCAGGGGGCTTAACGTCAAGGAGGTGCCAACTTTTTTGTTCAGAATTTTTTCTTATGGTCATATGCAATCGACCAGCGGCTGGGTTTCACATGCTAGGTGGAGGGGGCGGTTTAATTATTTTGATTGTAATTTTTTTAAAATTATATTACATATATATTTATTTTTTTTATATATTTTGTTTAATTAATTAATTTTAATTTGTTATATATATAAAAATAAATTAAATTAAGATTAATTAATAACTGATTATAATAAATCAAAAATAAAATATTTAAAAAATTATTGTATATATGTTATATAGTTATAAACTATACATTATATATGTGATTATACCCCCATAAGGTCACTAGGATTTTTAATTTTGTATCTCCCTCATTCAGAGGTGTATTTTTGCCCACAAATAGTCAAAACGACTAGGGAAAAGTGTAGAATGAATCCATGGAATTCTTCTTCAAAACTTCAGCCAATATTTTCAATGAATCCTTCCATAGCAGCAAGGATTCCTAATTTTCCTAGAAACATGTGCCAAAGAGAGGTTGGAGGCCTCCGGGGCCAAATTTCTAGAATCAGAAAGAAACCCATTTTAGATACAAGTGTATAGACATGTAGCATATTGTCAAATCTGGTGTTCAACCCATTTTTTTTAATTAAATTTTCAATCATTCCTTGATCATCCCTCCAACCAGAGATTTCCCCTAAACCTTTACGGGGCCATATCTCGCTCATCTGGAGCTTGATTTGTGTCAAACAGAAGGAAGCGGAAGGTTGGTGAACAGAGCTACAACATAGTGAAAAAAATCATATTTGTGGCTATTTGGTATGAGGGAACAACCTTCTGGGTTTCAAGCCTAGGGAGGGCCTTAACCAAATCAGGCCCCGATTGAAGCCATGCTTCATTAGCTCGCATGGATACTTATAGGCAGCAAAGGGGGGGTAAAATCAAGTATAAAAAGTTCTTGAATAGCGGGAATTTCCTAACATTCAATGACCAAACCCAAGGCCTTTTCCCTCCAAAGCATCCCTGATTTTTCCCCAAGTCATGGGCCTTCATCCAGGTGAATCTGAAAGCCATTAATGGCCTTGGTATAATTCCATATCATATTAAATGGAAGACAAAACAATGGATGAAAATACAGATTGAATTGAGTTCAACCTCACTCCCATCAACATTCTCGTATGATTTTAGAGTTTCCATCCTATCTTTTGGGTCATGGAACTTTAATTTTGAACCAAATTTGCAGATGTCAGTTTTAATATAATATTGAGTTCAATAATATGAGAACCAACAAGCAACATAAAATAAAATAAAAATAAAAATAAATTACAACAATATTGAAAGCAATCAAACAACACAAAACAAAATCTAGATTACATCAATATCAAAAGGATGTTAGTTAGCACAAAATACAAATATTGAATCTCTTTAACTTACAATACACGCAGGCTTGTCTAGCCTCTTTGGCGGGGACTCACTATTTGTGGAGACAAATGACAACTAGAGCCACACAACTAATCTACACACCTTTTGATGATTGGTGGATAATAGCATCACATTATATTGTCTCATCATAACTTACCAACATAAATCATCAATGTCATTCGAATGACATTATATATATATATATATTGGTTAACATACAATTCTCTGTACAATTTGGGTGTTGCACAACTGTTGGTTGGTTCATCCATTTTTCCATCTTCTAACTCTATTTCACTACCATACAACTAAGCAATTATGTATAGAACATCTCTATAATTTGGTTTTGGTTCTCTATATATCTAAACAAGACCCTATAGGACCCAATTCCATTTGCAAATTACTACAAGAATAAAGATCCAAGTAAGAGTTGGGCAATATACAAATAAGTAAGCACGTGTCATTGTGGTGTGAATTGTTTAGCTTTATAGAACAAGAATAACAATTGGAATATTTTTCTTTTGATAATTTTGTAGGACACAAATAAGAGTTGGAATGTATATGGGTGACTAACCATACCTCATAATGGATTAATTTTCAAGTTTTTAGCTGTATAGGATCTCAGTCAATATTGGTTCACATAAAAATAATGAGGCCAACCTTTAAACCCTGATGTTTGTATGTGGAATACAATTTCACTGGGCAGTTTCTTTGGGCCACTTTCACACTGTGACTTAAATTGATTCACTTTTTTGCTGAAATAAAATACTATCAATCTATAATTTCCATGAAGATCATCCCAAATTAGGTCAAGCTTAGAAAATTTTAGTTTAGTTTTAGTCAAGGCTAAATAATACATGTGTTTTCCCCTCAAGATAATTCCTTAGCAATATCAATCTTTTATTAGCATTTTTAGGGTGTTTCCCATAAAGTTTATCTGAGGAACTAGACATATTTCAATGTTTAAAAGCCACACCACACAATAGTCTTAACTAAAGATGGAAACAAGGGCTTGGTGAAAAATGGCAGGCTATAACAACATTTCAAACTCTTCAAATCATGACACATGTCCCAATGTGTTGTCGTTATTCATGTTTAACATATTCTTTTGGATAAAATTTTATAGCTTGCATTCCTTGATTCATATTTTTAAATGTTGTATTTTTTTGCATGATGAAACCACATACAAAGTTATAGCAAAGCAGCAGGAAAAATACCCGATCTAGTAGGAAAACTACCCGATTTCAATATTGCTAGTGATCATGTTGATCTTGACAACCATGTGCAGCACATTCATAGTGGTTCTGAACTCGAGGTGAGTGCTAAATATTAGGATATAATTGTTGTTTTATCATTTTTCATATCTCAATTTAATGTGTATTTCTTTTTGTTTTTGCAGAAATGTGTTGATCATAAACTCCAAGAAGGTGACAAAGTAAAGGAGTTGGATCTGTATGATAGTGCTCCTATGGGCATTGGGCAGATTCACTCACTATCTATTATACATGGATTTAAATTGAGCAGATCAAGAGATGCAAATGTAAATATTATAAAGGTCACAAGAAACATACCTCTTCCTTATGATGACAAAATAGAAGGATATGTCCATATGAAAGAGATGGAAGGAATCTTCACATAGTGACCATTAAAATATTTGCAAAAAATGGCATAATTGGTTTTTATCATAGTTGTTAGACAGCTTGGCCCACTGCGTTATGCAGTAGTTTGAATGTATGTTCAGCAATATTTTATTATGTGGTGTATTTGTATACTTGGAAACTCTCGGTGACAGTATTGTACTATGACATTATTATTATTATTATTATTATTATTATTATTATTATTATTATTATTATTATATGATCATTTTACAGTTCATATAAATTGCAATACTATATGTTTAATTAGATTTTATGTTTATGTAATAGTTTTATTATGGTCTATATTTGTTTATGCAATAGTTTTATTATGGTGTATATTTGTAGACTTGGAAACTCTCAGTGATAGTGTTGTAATACTTTGACATTTTTTATTATTATTATTATATATATATATATATATATATATATATATATATATATATATGATCATCTTGCATTATTTTTTATGAGGGTGTTGAATCAATCTTTTACCTTTTATTTTATGTTTTAATTTAAGTTTAATATAATATGTTTATTTTGCATTACACAATTTATGTTATTCAATAAATTATTCAAATCATATAAATGGACATTTACTACTAAACTATAAAGCAGTGAATACAAATGACTAAATATATCACTAAATGAAAACAATTAATAATTACAATGACTAATATATTACTAAATGACATCAATTAATAATTACAATGACTAAATTTACTACCAATTGACGGAAATCACTGAATACAAATGACGAAATTTATTACTTGTTGACAATAATAAATGACTACCATGACTAAATAAATGACCAACTAATGACAACAAATGACTAAAACAATGACTAAATATACTACTAGTTGACGGAAAATGATAATTAAAATGACTAAATATATGACTAATGAACATAAATCAATGAAGAAAATGACTAAATATATGAATAATGGACGGAAATAAGTGACACAAATGACGAAATATATTACTAATGGATGGAAATCAGTGACACGAATGATGAAATATATTACTAATGGACGAAAATCAGTGACACAAATGACTAAATATATTACTAATGGACGGAAATCATCGACACAAATGACTAAATACATGACTAGTTGATAGCACAAATGACTAAATAAATGATCAGTTGACAACACAGATGACTAAATAAATGACCATTTTTCAACAATACATGACTAAATAAATGCCTAAATTTATGACCAAAGTGACCAACCAGAACAACCAATAAATGACTAAAATTGTTTAGTCATTTATTTGGTGGCATTATATATCACTGGAAATAAATGACTATTAGCCATGTGACTAAACTTAGCCTTATATATGCACTTTTTGGTCATTTTTTTAGTCACAAATTTCTCTTTTTCTACTAGTGATATCTTGGTAATATTGGTATGATTGATGTGTATGGTTGGCACATCGTATGGTACAGGTGTTGATGGTTGATGTGCATGGTTGACACATGGTATGGTACAGGTGTTGATGGTTGATTTGCATGGTTGGAACATGGTATGGTACATGTGTTGATGATGCAGGTATTGGTGCATGGTTGATGCAGTTGTTGTGGTACATGTGGTGATTTAGGTTTGGTGCATGGTTGATGCACTTGTTGATGGTACAGGTAAAGGTTGATGCATGGTTGATTCAAGGTACAGGTTGGTACTTGGTTGAGACACATATCTTGCGATGGTATGTGGTGATGTTGGTACATGCTTGGTAGGGGCATGTGTTGGTGATGTTGTGCATATGGTTTGGGATATACTCTTGGTGATCTTGGCATGATTTGCATGCGAATGAGAGTGGATCTAGTTTTTTGGATGAGACAGTGATTGGTTGGACAATTTGTTGTGACACTGATTGATTGACAATGACAGGTTGGATACAGTGATAGGTTACAAGTTGATGTGACAGTGGCAGTGATTGTGGTAGTGGCAATTGGTCTACACTTATACTTCAGGGTGGCTAGACAGGGGAAGGAAAGGGGGTTGTAGCCTCCTTCTGGATGGAGCTAGAGAATTAGGGATTTGGAGCTTCCTTCAAGTTGGAGTTTGAGAACTAGGTGGTTGTAGCCACCTTTCGGTTGGAGTCGAAGAACCTAGGGGCTTGTAGCCTCCTTTTGGTTGGAGCCAGAGAATTCAAGGAGTTGTAGTTTTCTTCGGGTTGGAGCCTATAAATAGAGATTTTTAGCCCCCTTCGAGCTGCAGCTGGAGAATTTGGAAGTCGGTGCTTCCTATGAATGAAATCTTGATATATATAATAAATCATGTTGTGGTTTTCTCCCATTTGGGTTTCCACGTAAATACTGGTGTATTGTGTTCTTGACGTGATGTCGATGTGATGTTGCTTATGTTTACATGCTTTTGATATATATGACTGGATGCATTCATAGATGATAAATTAATGATAAAATGTTGAACAATGTTGTTAAAGTGAAAGAATATACATTGTGGTTAAAAGTGGTATAAAGTGCTCATACTGATTCAACCCCCCCCCGCTCAGTATTCCAACAATTGGAATCAGAGCAGGTTCCTTCAAGGACACAATTTAACCACTAGAAGAATATCGTGAAGGAGTTCATGGAATATAGTGAGAATGAAGTACCAATGTTTGATGGTCAGAGTGGTCTAGTGTATGAGATGTGGAGAAGAAGAATGAAAACGTTTTTGCAGGAACAAGGATATGATATTTAGTATTCAATTGTTATAGGATATAATGGTTCAAAGAAACCAAAGCTACAACCAATAAGGAATTGAAGAATAATAACAAAATAGAAATGGATTTCATCTGGGAAGGATTACCTGATCCGATAAGAGAAAAGGTTGGAAAGTGTTCATCAACTAAAGAAATTTGGGATAAGCTACATGATATCTATTTTTCTCCCATCACAGAGTCAGAGTTTGCAAAAGAATATACAGGTACAAAATAGGAAGAAATATGCTCATCATGTCATACAGATTCAAAAGAAGAAGAGTGTGAAGTGACAGAAGCCAACAAAGGTGATTTATTTTGCGTTAATTGTGAAGAGCGCAAACATCTTGAAATTGAATGCCCATATTTGAAGATTGAAAGTGATGAGACAGAAAATCTCATTGAAATAGAAGACAATCCCGAGATTGAGAAGGAAAATAATCATGAAGCAGGATTCAGTCAACGAGAAAGAGAACTTGAAGATAAAATAATCACATTGAAGATCCAAATTGAAGAAGCAAAGTGAATAGAAGAAGTCATAAGGAACCAGATGATGAATAAAGAAGAAGAGGTGGAGAATATTGAAGAAGAAGTTGTCATGTTAAGAGTAAAAATTTTCAAACTCAGCAAAAATGTTGAAGAGAGAGAAACATCCACATCATCAGTTGAAGAGAATCCCCACGGGTTGCTAGAGAGGAAGAATGAAGAGAAGCCAAATACTTATGAAAAAGTCATGAAAGGTTCAATAAAGAAGGAAGAATGCAATCCCTTGAAGAAGAACACTCCAGAAGTGCAAAAGACTCGAGAATAAGGCTACAGAAGAAGATCGTCCACGTTCAAGCCACAAATAAGCCTCAATCATGACCATGATCAACCAAGGCAGGAATTTAGAAGGACTGCACCACAAAGAAGATCATTCACTCCCAGGTATGTAAATTTATTTTATGGTCATTTTTTTATTATACTAACTTTGGACATAAGGTTGCAGATTGTGGGGCTTATGGAAGAAATGTTCAAACAAGAAATGTGTATGTGGCCCACATAACATTGAGTGTTACAAATTCCACAACTATGGTTATATAGCTTCTAATTGTAGAAGCATGATAGTGCCATCCATGAAGAAATAAACATATGTTAGATACACTAAGATTTGGAAAAAAAAAGAACAAGAAAAAGAGAAAGTGAAAGAAGAATAGGTGAATAAATACCAAGTCCTTGAGATCGCAGGATTTGCAGTAGTACCAGAAAGAAAAGAAGAATAGGTTCAAGAGATTCTACTTTCAGGAATTGTAGTACAAGATAAATCCACAGACATAAAGGAAGAAGTCAAAGTTCATAGAGATGATGAGTCTAGAGATTAAGAGGAATATGACTCTGCATCAAAGAATGTATTCTTATGAGCCATCCAACTTGGAGACTCCCAGTAAATATGTTTGTTGAACAAGGGGATTCTATGCAGCAGCTAAGCCAGATCAGAGATCCATCCTTCATGCAGCTTACAAAGGAGACATATTTAGAGCAGTCTGAGAGAAGAAGTACAGAGTAACAATTTGACTGATTGAAAAGTAGTGTTTCCACACAGGTGTTAGTTGACAGTTACAGAGGCAGAAGTTTATGATTATATTGCATGGGGATATCTTCAATACAGGTTGTTCCATACATGCATATTTTGACGAGCTAATAGATCAGATCAGTGGACATTTTGATGATCAGTTATAGTATATTCAAGAGAAGTATTCAGAATGGTACAGTGATAGATGGGTCAACATTATGGAAAATTGAGTAGCAGAGTTATGGATAGTTTGTGACATGTGGACAAAGATGGATTCGTGAGAGACTTAGTAGGTAAAAATAACATGGGTTAGAGGAGATGCATAGCAGTGTATTTACGAGTGGAATCGATTGGAATCAGTTGGTCACAGAAAGGCAAGCAATGAAAGGCACAACGGAACAAGGAAAGAGAAACAATTAGCGGAGGCTATATCATCAGAAGGACATTATTGAACAGTATGGTCAAGTGAACATGACAAGTAAATGAAGAAATCAATTTTTAAATGGTTTTTATTTATGTCAGTGAAATTCAAGAGGAGGCACCAATGGACAATAAACAACACTAGAAGAGAGGAAAGGAAACATGTACAGGTAGCCCTACATCAATCTACATAGAATCGTGCAGAGAATTCAAGTCATCAGAGAGAGAGATACAGAAACGAATATTAGTATCATACAGATAGGGAGACATACCCACAAGCGAAGTTATTATTTTTCCCATTATTGGTTAGATTAGGAAGAGACATATCGACAAGGGGAGTTAACATTTGGTCAAAGATGAAGAGAAAGAACATAGGAATGAAAACAGGGGGAGCAGATGATCCAAATTTTATGAGAAGAACAAAATGAATACAGATTATTAATAGGTTCTTAACACAAAATAACAGAGATACAGTAAAACTGGTTTTCTATTCAATAAGGAAATAAGTTGAAACTGTAAAATGCAATGGAAACAAGCTTGTTGGAATGGTGGTGTATTATCTCTGAGAAGAGATGTGACGGTTGCGCTCATTCGCAAGAAGATGATTACAATGAGGCTCTAAATGCCTTTTTACAATAAATAGGAATGCCAAAAAACCTAGACATCCAAAAAATTAACCCTAGGAGATGAAGCACCAATCTCCATTTTAGGGGTATGATAGCCCATTGGAAAGATATCATAGAGGAGATTCATTTTTGGGGCTCAATCATTCCTTTAGCTATCATTGAGAATCTCGATCCCGAAAAACCTTCATTTAGGCCCTCAAAATGGCCCCGAAAGCTAAAACTGCTAAAAATAGTAAATTGCCAAAATTGTCAGAAAATTGTTTTGAGCCAGTTGGAAGAGGTGGGTGGCCGCCGATATCCACTTGGATCAATCCTCCATCCTTAGCAAGAAATTTTCTCCATTGCGTTGAGTTCCCCCATCAGATGAGGAAATT
Organism: Picea glauca; assembly: GCA_000966675.3. NCBI lineage: Eukaryota > Viridiplantae > Streptophyta > Pinopsida > Pinales > Pinaceae > Picea > Picea glauca. The sequence goes on from JZKD02S1617500.1 coordinate 82,553, forward strand.
TCTGCTGAATTTGGCCACGGGTGAGCCACTTGCCTTGGTGGAGGAGCTGCCCTGCTTTGACAACTTGATAAAGCTGGATCCTTTGTTGTCGAGTGCCCTTGATCTATGTGTCCACAATATGATCATTGGATGCATGTTGTATGCAGTCAGGGTTGATATATTTTGGTGTCAGCTGCTTTGCTACGTCTGAGGTGTCCAATATTGGTGGGAAATAAGGGCGAAGGAGATCCACGTTGAACATTGGGTGCAAGCCAAGGAAAGGAGGAATGTTGAGCTCAAGAGAATTATCCCCCATGGCCTTGGTGATGGTGTATGGCCCATAACGGAGTGGGTGAAGCTTCTGATGGGGTCCTGTAAGGCATTCTTTCTGCAAGTGCAACCAAACTTTGTGGCCCACATGAAACTTATGTGGCACCCAATGTTGATCATGGCGCTTCTTGTATTTGTCATTGGACTTATGTAGGATATCCTGAACCTGTTGGTGGATGTGTTGGATCCGCTCAATGAACCAGGTGGCTTTGTCAGCTTCAGTTGGAGCAGAAGATGAGTCGAACAAGGTGACCGCAAGGGGAAGTGCAACATCTATGGGACCCAATGGTTGGAATCCCAACCCCACCTGAAAGGGAATGTGGTAGGTTGAGCTATGCAGGGCTCGATTGTATCTATGTTGGACATAGGAAAGGCTCTCATCCCATGTGCGAGGGTGCCTGGAATTATACATGCGAAGGATATGCACAATGATTCGATTGACGACCTCAATTTGGCCATCTGTATCAGGGTGGAAAGTCGTGGATTTGGTGAGCTTGGTGTCCAACAGTGACCAAAGGCTCGACCAGAATGTGTTGATAAATCGACTGTCCTGATATGAGACAATGGTTTTTGGAATTCCAAAATGTACCGAGACTCGTTCAAAGAAGATCTTGTGAGTGGCCTCTGTTGTGATGTTCTTCTTGCAGGCAACCAGAATTGCCATCTTAGAAAAGTGATCAACAACCACAAAAACACAGTCATTTCCCCACTTGTTGGATGGGAGGCCCGACATGTTTTCCATTGAGATGGATTCCCATGGCATGTCAGGAGTAGGAAGAGGGGTGTACAGGCCTTTTTTCTTAGTGGTTGGTTTGGCAATAGCGCAGGAAGTGCAGGACCTGATATACTTGCTGACCTCCTGTCGAAGTTTCGGCTAGTAGAAATGTTT